>VZRV01008503.1:135954-332125 GCA_013398115.1 Falcunculus frontatus | reverse complement strand
GACCTCTCCCTCCGCAGCTCCGCGCGGCGCCCTTCCGGCCCCCGAAATGGCTGAACAAAGGGAACCTCGCTCGGCCGCCACCGCCCCTCTATTGGCCGCGGGGCGGGGCCGGGGGCGGGGGCGCCGCTGCCCCGGTCACCCCGGCAACGGCGGGCGGGATGGAGGCGGCGGTGAAATGGCCGCCCGGCCCCGCCCGGCCGTTCGCGCCCCGGCACCCCGGCACGAACGGGCTCCTCACGGGAGTCCTTCTCCCTGGGCTCCCTCTCCCCGCCGGGCTCCCCAGGCCGGGCTCCTCTCCCCACAGCCCCTCACGCCCGCACCCCTCCGGCAGCAGCCGCTCCACACGAGGTGTCTGACGCATGTGCCAAAAATCATAGAAAATAAAAAATGAGTCTAAAGGCTAGACAGCAAAGCTACAGCACCCTAGATTTCATCATAGGCAGGCAGTGCACGTGCACGCGCAGGGTCTTCCCAGACTTCTCTGGGAGTGAATGGATTGAGAGCAGCCTTGTGAAAAAGGGCTTAGCGGTACTGGTGTATGAAAAGCGGGACATAGAGATCTGGCAATGAGCATTTGCAGCCCAGAAAGACAGTTGCATATTGGGCTGCATCAATAAACGTGAGGCCAGCAGGATGAGGAAGGTGATTCTTCCCCTCTGGCTTCTATATTCAGCTCTGGAGTCCTCACCACAGGAAAAGCATGGACCTGTTGGAGCAGGTTCAGAGGAACCCACTTCCAACCCAAACCATTGTGTTCTATAATTCTACGATGTGTGGCCAGGTGTTGTGGCAAGAAGACCATTACACATTCGTTCACACATATTCACCTGTTGTGGGCATCCCAACAAGTTACAGCAGCAATCTCTAATTGTGCTGCTATACTATCCCCTTTACTGGGAGCACTAGCTACCTTTTTATTAAACAGTGAAAGCTGATAATTTTCACCCAAATTCTAAAGCTTATAGACCATTTAGAAAAGCATGTTCTTGAGACAAACACGGTAACTTTTCTTGTGATCTCCTTGTGTGTCTTCTGCTGTTGGAAACACACGGTCTTCTCTCAGTCCTCATTTAAACAATCCTTTCAGTCTGCCTCTTTGGCATACACATAACCCTTCCACAGTCCCACATACTATTATGATTTCACAACAACCAAAAGCTTTTGACAGTGTCTTCCATAAAGGGAGCTGCTCTCCCAGCCACTTGTCTAAGTCAGCACTCAAATGTTGCTGCGTAAGGTCAACTCTAGCATTGTGCCAGACTACATTTTCTAATTGTTGTTGCAGAGGAAAAGTAGAAAACACAACTGGTCTGAACACCAGAATTTTATACTCCTAATACATTCATAGTCTATTACTCTAACACTTATCTCAGTTTGTTTATTTTCATGGGATCTGTCTGGTAATCTTACAAATGCTAACACTTCAGTACTATGTCTAGATCTCTTCATGCAGGAAGATCTGTTATGTGCGTATTCAAAAGGCTTCTTCCTTCTATTGAAACTCCTGCCCACACAGTCAAATTAAACACCAGTTATTTTCCTCAAGTATTATTTTACTGTGTATTGTTCTGAGCAGATTGTAATATAGTTATATGCTGAACTGTGAATTATACCTTAATACTTACACCTGCAACAATCACTGTATATTCATTATCTCATATTAAAATCTCTCAGCTAAAGGGAAGTAGGTATGTGAGGCTGTATCTTCCAGTTCAGCCTTCTTGAGTATGGAGACATATGTCCTATAGCTTATTTCCACCTTTGCCAGCAATCTGCTGGCAAAGTCCTGGCCTGCTTTCCTCCTGAAAAGATTCTGTGTGATCATGGCCTGCCTGCATGCCCAATCCTCTGCTATTCTCTTCCTGATAGTTTTCAGCCTGTTGGTCAGCTGCAGTCAAATCTGACTGACAGGTGAGGGTCTCCAAAAGATAACAAAGTTCAAGTCTTGCGACGAACAGTAAGGAGCTAGGTATAGGAGAGGGGCTGGTCTAATGAGGATATGTTGGAAATGGTAGAAGGAAGGAATAGTTTCTGCCTGTTTGATATCCTGCTAGTTTATCGCTGACAACATGCTGGTTGGTCCAGCCGACACACATAATTTAAAATGAGAGTTGTAATACTGTTTCTGGCCAGCTGTCTGCCCAAAGATGTGGAAGAGAGCTCGTGGTAACAGGGTTTAGTGGGTATGGGAGGGGGAACTACAAACACTCAAGTTGTGATGCGCGTCCTGGTACCTGATATAGGTATTTTAAACCAGTTTATAGTACAAGAAAGCTACAAAAGCAGCGTAGTCAACTACTCAAGTATTCCACTAAAGGGGACAGAGAAGCCAGTGTGACCACAATGCCACTGTGTTCTGCATTGCAGAACTGCTTTTTTTGGTGGCATAATTAAAATGACCTAGGCCCAATGTGTCCTTCTGCTGGCTAGAGATCAAGAGATGGAAGAATGAAAGATAAGACCTACCTTTGCCTGACTTTAGCCAGATTTAAGGTAAATGCAGATTACTAACTTGCTGAGAGCTTTCTGAAGATTTCTTTGTTTTAATAAAATGAAATATAAGAAGCAAGCAATGCATTTTCAGTTAGCTAGACTTCATTGAAGTGCACTTGCAGACCTGATTCACCAGTCTACTGTATTTAAGGCAAATAAAATTATAATCTATGTATCCATTTTACTCTAGTGATAAATTACAGCAGAGTATGTTTAAATAGTTTTACTTTCCATGCACACTTGACATCATCTGTGAAAGACATCTTCCATACAAAGGTAGGTGCTTCCCTGGTGGTCCATTTCAGGTGCTGGTTATGTTCTATACACAAAACATGAAGGAAACAGGTTATTTAAAAATGAGCATTTTCTCCATGTTCACATACAGTCACTGAAGTCTTTTGCAATGGTGAGGTACCTGGGTATTAGACACAGCCTAGTCATGATAGCACGTAGCAAACCAGAGCTAATTTATCTGTTTTCTCAGTACAATAATTTTGACTGAGAAAGCCAAAGGTCTGTGCTAAACAATTCCTAAATTTTTTTGAAACCAGCTTAATTATATCTACATGGCACTGATGATACATTATACAGACACGCATTTAAATTGTTTTTAACCTGAGTCTGCAATTCTGTCTGGGTGACTGCCAATTTTTTTTTAGGAGCAGACCTAGTTATTTTCAACTTTCAAATTAACAATTTTCATTTGTTATCTTTTATTGGATTTTAAGCACGTGATTTTTCTTGATGGGATCAAGCATGGAGATACATCATCTGAAATCTGCAAGGGCAGTTTTCTTAGTAATAAAGGAAGCTTTGCAGTTCCCATGAAAATTTGCCCTCTATCTTACAAAGAATGACTTCAATGAATTTTTGGATTGTTGTACAGAGGAATCAGAAACAACCTGAGGTGCTCTACAGATGCTGTTAATGTGTCCTGTGATTGTTCCAGTTTTTGTCTTCCATTTACAAGTAAGCGTAAGTTAGGATTGAATAAAACCTAGAAATTAATGTAAAGGTGTTTTGGTATTCGCGTGAGTTTGCAATTTTGAAAACAGCAGGCAGAAGATGCATTACTGTCCAATACATATCCGTGAGATATCAATTTACATAGCCATAGGTCCATAGCCATGGACCATGTTTAAATATTAATATTACTGTTTTGTTGATCATCAAAGCCAGGAAAAAAACCAAAAATTGTGAGTCTCCGACATTTATTCTCACTTAACGTTGGAAGATTTGTCAGAGTAGTAGCAGTTGCTGTGTTCCCTAGACATGAAATAACAGAGATTAAGAAACCTAGCAAAAAAAAAAAGGAGAGAAATCTGACAGATAACTACTGTCATAAATAAGGTTAACAAGGTGTAAATGTGAGTATTTGCATTATTACACTGTTTTTAAGGCAATAAGAAGAAAAAAGATGGAAGGAAGGGAGGAAGGGAAGGAGGGAGGGAGGGAGGAAGGGACGGAGGGAGGAAGGGAGGAAAGGAGGAAGGGAGGAAGGGGGGAGGGAAGGAGGGGAGGAAGGAAGGAAGGAAGGAAGGAAGGAAGGAAGGAAGGAAGGAAGGAAGGAAGATTTAAGTAGTAAATTAAATATATATATATTCATGTGCAGTTAATTACTATAGTAAAATAAAGCAGGATTTGTTCAACAATATTCAGTTTACAGGTCTTGGAAGCGTTATATATGAAAACAAAGTAAGATGACAATCTTGGCAAAGAGCTGGTCACTACCTGTGAGAAATACATGATTAACCAGTGTTCCTAGTAAGACAGAACACAGATTACTTAATTGATTTCATAAGCTTGATTAATTAATTTCATGGATGAGACTTTGAATAGATTTTCAGTATGTGCAAAGTTACATGCTTAACTATTTCCTGATTTGCAAGAGTCTGAAAATATCACTGCTGTCTTGTCTATCCAAAGAGTATTTCTTTTTAGTGAAGTTCATGAATTATCTCTATTCACACGGGGACTCACTGTTAAGAATAATTTTGTATCAATTTTTTGCGTTTGTGTCATTGCTTGTAAGAATTTGATTCACTTTTTTTTAGCTAAAACTATTTTTTCAACTACATTCTGGCAAGATGGTGTTTAATGTTAGCTGTTGAGATCTATTTCAACTTAGTTTCTATTTTGTATCACTACAAAGGAATAAACCGCTTTCCTAAAGGTTTTGATTCACAATTGAAGACAAATTTAGCAGTAGCAACTAAAGCTGTTATTGCCCAAAGCAATCTACACCAGCCAATTCTCTGAGATTAGTCATAGCATGCCAAGTACATTTTAAGTGGAATTTAAAATATAAATGTTCTGGAATAAATGTAAAATTGTATTGATTATAATGTGCTTAAACCTTAAAACAAATTAAATATATGCTTTAAGCATATAGTTTCATTGGTCTGGCTGAAGGTCAGAAAGGTTAAAAGCTGGTATGTTAAAAAAAAAGAATAGGAAAAATCTGTGAAGCAGGCCAATATGTGAAGTAAACCAAGGCTGGTAGCAGTTGCAGACATAAAAAACCTATTCATCATCTGTCTAGGTAACATTTTTATGGAAAATTCTTTATGAACATTTTCTGAAATCCTCGTGTTATTCTCGGTTGGCCACTGATGTTTTTTCGTTGGAACACTGAAACCTGTTTGATTCATATTTCATAAAGTTAATTTTTCCACCTGGAAACAGCAGGAATTCTGAGAAGAAATCTTGGGAGATATCTGAAGGCACTGAATGAGCTGCATGAAGAATATAATCTGTTGTCACTATGACTGCAGTATTTTCCAACTCCTTTACCGTGAGTGGAAAAGGGACAGTAGTAGAACCAGCAGAAAAGATGTAAGTGCTTACCAGTCAAAGATTTGTTTTGTGGTGCGTAGACACAGGTGTAGTCCTCTTACTTTTGTCTTTACAGGGAGTGGAGGCAACAGCAGTAAAAGAGTGCTGAAAGCCACTTTTCCTCTTTTCAGGAGCAGTGCTGGTGACTACATTAACGGATGGTGAAGGTCCATATGTAGTTTATCTCCAAGATAGCTGTGCTGGAGGAGATTGAAAGAAAATATTATGAGAAGTTAGAGGAACAGGAAAACATTGAGAAAGATGAAAAAAAAATTTGTAGAAAATAAATAGAGTTAATTAGTGAAGATGTCAAGTGGATATCAAAGATTTGTGAGCAGTGAAGCTGGGAATAAAAAGGACTCAGAGAAAGGGAAGAGACGTGTTGCCAGGTCTCTCATTTTCCTTTTAATTTACCTAGTTCTTTCTTATGAAAAAGTGTTCTATAACTTAGTTTGTTACTCCTTGATTTACATTGTTATGAATTGTTAGAACCTAAGTCTGAAAGGAGTTTGATTTCAACAGACTTCAACAACAAGACTATTGATTTTCAGTGGTTTTATTTGTTTGTTTGGGTAGAAACAAGTTTTAGAGTAGGATTTTCTCATGTTTTCAGTTCATGCTTGAGATAATTCAAGTGTTACATTCAGAATTATGATGTGTGACAACTACTAATTCAAAAATCTTTAAATTACTGATTTTTGCAATTCCATGTCAACTTAAAGGAAAACTGTATAGGAAATGGAGATCTTCCATGAGATTTTGAGAGGTTGGTTATTTTAATGTCGGTTTCTATAATTATTCAAGATAATGGCTGTGCTAACAACAGGAACCAAAAATTACTATGCCTCACTTAAGTTTAGTTGAAGGAGGGGCTGCAGGAGGGTTGGACGAGATGACTTTTAAAGGCCCCTTCCAATCCAAGCCATTCGTGATTCTGTGTTTCTATGAAAGCATCACTTTCCAAATGATGAGGTATGGAGTGTACCTGGCAAAGCTATTTCGGCCTGGAGAAGCGGCCTGGATGTTGTTGCACTGTGCTCCTGGGACAGGTGTGCTGGGGAGCCAGGGCAATCCTGTCTGTAATGCTGATGCAGGATCCTGCCCACCTGCCTGCCTGCCTGGTGAGACTGGCTGGGTGAGAGCTCTCTTAGCAACAGCAGTACAGCTGACAGGGGAAAGGAGAGGTGGTGACAGGAATGGGATGCTGAATGAGCACTCTGTGGAATACCACTAATTTTCTGAAGAGAGTCTTTGGCTAAAAAGATTTTGGGAAAGAGTGGCCTAGAAATTGCAGAGATTATTGTTTTGTGTGATTACTGTAAGTCCCCACGCACAGGGAGTGCACAGTCTTTGGGGTCAGGAGTGAATACCAAATATTTTAAAAAATTATCAGGGGTATTTTCAAGGTTCTGGATGCAAGAGATACCCAAGGACACACCTATATGTTCTGATAAAAATACATGTTTGCAATATTTTTCTCAAGTAACATAATTTTATTTCTTTCTCAGAACTCTGCTCAATGAATCTTCATCTCATGAATTAAAAAACCCAATCTATTAAATTCCATCTGTAGACAGGTCAGCTAGGTTTGTGCCAGGTTTAACACAGCTGTCATTTGTGTGTCCTCTTATACACTGAGCTGTATTAAGAAGAAATACAGTTACTGAGCCATTAGGATATGTGATCCCAAGTACTCAGCCATGATGACATAAAAATAGAGAAATCAATTGTTTGCATTCCAGCATGTTATGTTTGTAAATAACTTAGTACTGAAAGCCAAAATGATGATCGCAAATTTAACTTTCAAGAAGTGTAAGAACTGTATTGTCAAACATCTCAGTATTACAAACAAACTTAGATTGCTTTTTTCCTTCTGTTTAAATTTTTGAGGGTTTTTTGTTATGCTTACAAATATAAAGAAGAAATTATATGTGTTTCACAATTGCAATTTAAAATACATTACAGCATTCAAGTCATGGTTGGATCTAGATAGTCAAGAAAGTTGTATAGTAAATATAAAATTATGACGTAGTCCCTAATTAATTCTGGTTTTGTCAAAGGCACTGGCAGCATTCCCACATGTTATGTGGTGCTAGGATTTCACTCAGTGCCCAGTGTAGACCAAAAGGCCAAAGAATTTAATTTCTCAAAGGCATCAAGTTTTTAAACATGGGGATATCCACCTAGATATAATCATGAAGTCAAATATTTAATAAAATGGTTATGTTTAACTCTGGAAAATAATTCCAAAGGAACTCTGTGTTATCACAGTACTGCTCTGGCAACCACCTTTGATAAGTCTAATAACATCTCTTTAGCAAGACACAATCACCGTAATTTAAAAACCTCACTCTCTTTTCTCCCCAGTAGAAATGACTGTTGAAACAAGGAGTTCAAATCTGATTTAAAAAAAAAGACAGAATTGTGAACATGTTAGGCATGAAAGAAAAAATTCCTCCTCTCCCTAAGCCCCTAAAAGAAAGAATGAGTAATTTGACTTAACTTTACTTGAATATCGGAAATTTGTCAAAGGACAAGTATCCCTGGAAAGCATTCCAGTAAAAGCTATAAGAATTCTCACTAAGGAAACATGTTTGGAAATAGATTTACTGACATTTCCCTTGAAAAATATCCTTTTATAAAATATCAGAGATAAGTCTGAAAAAAAAATCACAGTTCTTAACAGATATTAACCAAGCTAAGTTAATTTACAATATATGAGGCATTAAGTTTGGTTGAACGGCAGCAGAGCTCTTGATTTGACATGTATTTCATCATGATCTCCAGAGGTATTTTGACTGCTGTCCAGAATCATTCCAGAGATTACTGAAGGCATTTATTGCACAATCTTCCTTGAACTCACTGTTGAAGCTTGAAAGCGATGATAATTTCACTATTTGTGAGCAAATTGTGCCTGGTTGTATTGCAGATACAAAAGGAGGGGTGGAGGGTACACAATAGCCTTTTATTCCCTTTGCATACCTTTGGGCATGTAATATACTGGTTTTCACCTCCATCTCAAAGGTAAAGGAGTGAGGAGGACACGGCAGCTGTGGTCCTCTCCCACATGCATTTCCAATGCCTCTAAGAGCCTGGACTTTGGAAAGAACACTTCCAGGAAGACACACAAAGGCTCTCAGAGTAGTATTTCATTCTGCACCAGGCACACTTCCCTTGGAGATGTAGGAGCTGAGGAAAGGAATGTGCCCCATCACGGGTGAAAGTCAGCTGTCAGTATCTTTCAATCTTCGTAGGGCTGTTATTAGATAATGTTTTCATTAAGAGAAAGTCTATACACTTAATCTATTTTTATGCAATATCCGTGGCTCTCTTTCACTGGCCTACAGTAGAAGGCTTCCATGATCTTCATCCAGTGCTATTTTCTAATTTTGGTTGTTGAAAGGAAGAACAGCCATAATGGGCAAAATTTTACAATTCTGGAATTTTTGTTTCTGGTAAAAAAGGTAGTTTTAAGTCCCAAGCAGTTGTCCATTCTTTAAGAAAATTGTTTAAGTGTCTTAAGAAATTCTTTAAGTGTCTCATCCTTTGTCATATTCAGATCATGAATTTAGTTTATATGTAGATCCTCTTGTCATAAGGGGAGCTTGTAATAATTTTGCAGACCTTATACTCTGTCAGTTTCCTGGCATTACTGCAAATTCTTTCCTATGGACTTTAACCGACTTCTGTCAGCCCTCTAATTTTCTTGTGGCCTTTTTTACCTTTTTTTTTTCACAGTTTAACATTACATTTTTAAATGCCACATCTTTGTTTTTGGTGGCTTATATTGTTCCCTATACGCCTGTGGCCACTTATCATGACCGCATGGATCATCAGTAGTTTCAGGTTAGAAATGATTTCCCTAGACAGCAGCTTGCAGCAGAGCTCAGCAGCCAGTGTGCTTACTCCATAGGAAATACTGCATACTAGTGAACCTATTTGTTCCTTTGCACAGGGAGGTAAGCATCCTTTCTGCCTGTTATCTTTAAATAGAGTTTATATTCATCAAATATAAATACATTCACTCTCCTAGCAATTAAAAATGAAATCGTTACTGACATTTCTTCTCACAAGACTTGTATTACTGCCCAGTTGGAAAACGGTTTCTTTTGCTTTCTTTAAAACCTATGCTAATTATTTTCTTCATAGATACAGTTCTTCACGACCGATTTCCCATGTTTGTAACTTTGTGCTACATCCTTTCTGAGAAATAATTAAAAACTCCCTCAAAATACTAATTAGAAAAAGAAAATGTTATGAACCAGAAAATGTGTTTAGTTACAATAAGTCATTTTAATATTCTTCATTTATTCCTTTGGTATGTTTAATTTTGGAATGATGAAGCAAATAATTTGCTGTCAAGAGAAGAAGCATATGGTTATGGCAGTTCCAGATGAGAAAAATCTCATTTCTGAATACGTAACAGCATATGATTCCATATAAAATTCAGAAATGGCTTTATTTTCTTTTGGAGATATTTTTCAAATCCTAATGTATTTCATACATAGAATAGTTGATGTTGGAAGGCAGTTCTGGAAGTTGTCTGGTCCAGCCTCTGTGCTCAAGCCGGGTCATCTAGACCTGGTTCCCTGGGACCATGTCCAGATGGCTTTTGACGATCTCCAAGGAAGGAGATTCCACTATTTCTCTGGGCAACCTGTGCCAGCGCTCAGTCATTCTCACAGTAAAAATAGTTGTTCCTCGCATTCACAAGGAATCGTCTCTGCTTCTGCCTCTGATCCTGTCACTGGGTATGACTGGAAGAAGCCTGAACACCTCTTCTGCGTACCCTTCCTTCATGAACACATTGATGGTACTCCCCTTGAGTGTTCTCTTCTCCCATCATCATTTTCACATCCCTTCTCTGGCTTTCTGCAGTATGATCACATCCCCCCTGCAATGCACTATTCCGAACTGGAAATAGCACTCCAGATGCAGCCTCACCAGTGCTGAGGAAAGCAGAAAGGTCACCTCCCTTGACCTGCTGGCAATACTCATCATACCACCCAGGATATCATTAGACTTCCTTGTAGTAAGGTCTTTACGTAAGAAATCACATTCTTGTATTTTTGGGGGGTTTTTTTAAGAGGCTTGCTGGTAGAAAACTACTTTTTTTTTCCCCCCCCCAGCATTTTTAAGGCAAACCTTCTGTTATTCCTGTGCTTTTCTCAGGAACAATATAATGATAGTAATTTTTCTAAAATCAACCATAAACAGGATCTACTTCACTATTTAACCTGTAGTACATAATTAGAAGTAGTTTCCAAGTAGTACCCCACCTCTAGTGCATCAGTTTTGTAGTTCAGCACAGTTAATAATTTCAGTGCAGTTAATTTCCCAGAACAAAATCCATAAATGAATTATTATGGACATGCAGAATTTAGTGTTGCTTTGAAGTTCATACAGTGCTTTGGAAACTTGTGCCATGGTAAAACTGACTTTAATCTATCAGATCTGAGACTTGCACTTTATAACCACAAAACTGAGAATACTTCATTCATACCTGTCACCAGCTTTCAGCCACTGTCTTTTCTTGTTCCAATGTTTTCCATTATTTAACAATTACAATATAACACCTGGCAGATGATATTTGTGTTTATGTTTTTGCTCTTTGCCTCTACCACTGAGAGCAGTAAGAGTCTTAGCACTTGTATGCCATTTGTCTTTCAATGAAGGCAGCTGATGTACATTCTTCCCCCACTTAGGTAAAGAGCAGTTTAATGAGATTTATGTGCTGTTTCTGGTAAGAGGCCAGTGGCTGATTAGTGAACTAGCAGTATACTGACCTCTTCCTTTAACCTGCTTTATATTCACTGCATGTTGATGTACCGGTGTAAAGCTCAGAGCCAAGTATTTAATGATGCATCAATGATTCCATGCCCATTTTCACTCACAAGTACTTTTATGCAAGCAGCAGGCTTCCTGAATGTTATTTGATATCCTCAGTTCGTCACTGAAACAGAATATGTAAACAAAAATGCTAGTCGTTTAGAGATTTCTTAAACGATTTTTCTTTAAGTACTTACGCATGACTTGAAATAAATATAGTGCCTTTTGATTGTTCTTCTCATGATTTATCATATATGTGCTTCTATTTTCTCATATTTGCAAGATAAAATTTCACAGGAATACAAGAATCTTTTTAAGGTCGTTAAACTGGTATTTCGATTTGGCTTTCATTAAGTAATGGGTAGAAAAGGGTTACAGTGGAATACATCTAAAAAAATTCTGCTCTAAATCAAACTATGCTGGAATGTAACAGTAGCTGCCTTCGTGTCAATGCTATTTGCTGATGCAGCTCAGTGCAGTTGAATCACCACAAGGGAGACATTTCAAGAGCTTGGTATTCAAGCATCTCTTGGATGAAATCCATAAAAGAGCAGACATGAGCTGAGTAATAAATCCTGTAGACATGTATGCCGGTGCCATGAAATGGTATCAGTAATCCTACCCAGATCAGCAATTAAAATATCACAGCAGTAGTCTACCAATAGTTTTCCTTTTGATAAAAATTCAAACCATGAATATAATGAAGTAAGAGAAGACAGAAATTGTTATATAACAATTGTGTTCTATTTCCGGTTACTAATGTATTACAGTGGTGAAATATATGACTGCCTTTCTCCCTGTAAAAGCTGAAATATAAATACATGGCAGTGAAGTCCAGGCCATTAAGCTTTTTATGCAGAGAGGCAAGCATGGAAGATTCTGCATATATCCATTGAGGGGCTGGCATTCTCAAATTCCATAGTAGTGTCTAGCAGCTGGTAGTATACACCGCAGTCTGAAGGCTCTTACCTTACTGAAATCTATATAAGACTGCCAAGCTTAAACAGCTAGAAAATTGCAGCCTGATTTTTGCAAGGCTATGAGCCAAAAAACTTTGATTTTCAAGCTTGGTCATAAAGGACAAATAATTCAGAATTTAATGACCACTGTTAACAGGCTATTGAAGGAGCAAATCCTGAATCACCTGTGACCCCTTTGGTCTCTCCCAGGACTCCTGAGGTTGCTCTGACAGCTGTTGACAAAGTACTTCCTAAAGATAACATGTCAAAAGAATGTCAAAATTATTTTGCCAAAAACATAGGTAGCATGCAAATTAAAACAAATAATAAAGAGACTTTTCAGTGGTGTAAATATATAGATATGCAAATAGTAATTGGATTGCATTACAAATAGTGAAATCCTAAATCACACATAGGTAAATTACAAGTAGCAAATAGTTTTTAAGCATGTCCAGAAGATCTTTCAAGTTGACTTCATCATGATCCATGTGTGTGTTTCTCTATTAACCTTGCTAACCCACAACCTTTGGGCCCAGTTATTTGGGCAGGAGAAATACATGTGAAATTCTTTTCACATGGAGTATTTAATGATTAAGAAGAGAAAGATACTATTTTCATATATTTTCATGTCATTCAACTGTCTTTTCTGAGTGGTTCCATTGATTTCTCATTTGTTTTATTGTAAATTTGACTGAGCTAAATTTGACTTTTATATCTAAGTCAGCATTTTCCTGTAGTTCCTTTTGTGGACTGAGGTCCCACAGTGCACAGTCAGAATAGCACTAACCATCTCTGTGCTTACATTTTCCAGTACATATCCTATTTAAAGAAGTGATGTTAGTAATAGCATCGTAACATGGATTGTTTCCTAGTGAAGAGTGCAAGGAAATGTTATACTTAATTTTGAAGATGTGTTTTGATTTATTTTCCAGTCTCTTATTTAAAAGGTAACTTCTGTTACATGAGAGGTGCAGAAAGGGTTTCAATGTTTGTGTGTATAAATGTTAAGATATGTGCACAGTGCAGAACTCTGTCTTCACCACAATTTCATCAAGTAATTTCTTCCCGAGAAGTGCAGAGGAATCAGTGAGTTTGCAGTCAGCTGCTGGTGAGCAGGGTTATTTTATGTGCCAATCTTCTTGGAGAATCCCTTGGAATGGACTTGCTTCTTCTGGTCAGAGCATGAGATCTTATAGAAGGGGCATTTTGGTTCACAAGAAGAACTCCAAAGGAGTTCTTTCCCTTCCCAACATTTTTGACCCATTACACTGAATTTCACACAGCTGGGGAAATGCCTGACCCTTTTTCTGCGCTATACTGCAAGGAGAATCGAATCTCCAACTTGCCAAGAAAAAATGAAGTTGGCTTTGTTAAAAGTGTTGGAAGAATGTTGTAGGAGGGAAAAACGGTCAAGATAAAGACATGTTTGAAATTCACTTAGGAATGGAAAGGGTAACAGCAGCAAAACCCCTATACTAAGACTACTCAGTACAGTCAGTGCAAGAACTTTTAAAAATTTGAGCTTTTTTTTTGTGCTTCACTGTATTATTGATCAAATCCACTCTAAAATACATCATGACTTAAATACATGTAGGCCAACAGTTGTTATCTTGACTTAATAATAGTTTTTGTAAAATCTGATTAATTTTCAATTTGTGACACACCTACATTTCACAGGGGTAATCATGTAATCCAGATAATCTGGAGATAATCTATTGATGACCCTAACCCAGACTGCACTGTGTTATATTCTGTGCTCCTGTTCATTCATGAAGCTATATTTAACAATGTAATTAAGAGAACAATCTTTACTATAAATAAAAAGGCACAGCTCCACATCACAACTTAAAAATATATATTTATACTGATAATAAATTAATGAAATAAAGGCTGAAAGTAGCCTATCAGGAAAGCCAGATGACAGGAGCATAACAATACTGACGCCTTTTATTTATAACCAACCACCTTGTCCCATTTTATCAGTTAAAAAATGCCTATTTATGTATCTTTTTCTTACTAAATGGTTCTTCTAATTTTTGACTCAGTAAAGAGAATGTTTGACCATGGGATAAGAAATAGCTTCACTTTCTAAAGATTAACTTGTTTTAGCACATACAAACACATTGACCTAATTGCTTGGATACCGTTTAGCCCCTAATAATAGAATGAACAGTATTCATGTTCTAAAAGTAACTTTTAGACTGTATTCAGAGACATTGTAAAGGATATGAAAATGTAAAGAAAGAGAAGAACCATCATTTCTTTAATATAACAAATTTGCGTTATTTTATGACTAAAGAAATTACAATTAAATAACTAATTGATCTTTCTAAGTACTCTGCTGTTTCCCTGCAAGTTAATATCTGAGTTGTCTCAAGAAATCTGACAAATTTATTCTGTGGTTTGTTTCTTGGGTCAGTTCAACTATTTTTTTCAATAAATCTGAGAGACTAAAAATTATGTTTGGATTTGCAACTGCCTAAATATATTTTGGAAATCAATAGAGTAAAAATACCATAAAAATCCAGGACACAGTTTACCTGAATATTGGCATAATTTTGTGACATAAAATATCATATAATTCCAGTTATTAATTTGAGGGTATAAAATTGCAGTGCTGATAACATAATGAAGTATTTGCTGAAGTGCCGAATGCTTTTAGGAGCAATTTTTTCCTAATTTATATCTGTCTGGTAATTAATGTGGCAACCAAAGCAAGCTTGTATACTAAAATGACCCAGTAATTATTAAAATTATGATATAATATCTTCCACAGGAATTTCTCTGGAGCATATGAATGAAAAAGCAGTTTTAGACAAATTGACAAATTAATTTTTTTTCCAGTTACTTGGCTTAAAAAGTTTACCTTGGCTCTGTGCTAAAGGACTATTTGAGGCTTTGGAGCAATCAAAAATGAACTAATGAGGTTTTGAATGAAACCAGAGTGAAAATTTTAAAGTTATGGACCATTCAACTGTGGGAAGTTCCATCTGAAAAGAAATGGTAGGGAATAAATTAGACAGACTGGGAAAAAGGCATACATAATTACATTGACTCGACAGAACAAAAAGATATGTATGTGCATTACTGGGAGAAGGAGACGCCAGGGACTGACTAAGGCTACAGGTATAGTTAATTTCCTAGAAAATTATTTCAGCTTTTTTCCTTTTCCTCATACATATCTATTCCCTTTCTACCTCCTCCATTTTATACTCTATTTTCTCTCTGTCCTTCAGAACTTCAAGAGGTCAGTTCTGAGGCAGCCTGTATGCAGCATAATGCTGGGGAAACCATCCTCCGAAAGGGTTCCCAAAATATCCCAAAAAATCACAAATAAGAGTGGTGAAGAACACAGAAAGGTCTGGTTTGTGAAAGAAAAGGAGGTGCTGATTCAAGTGGTGGATATTTAGGAGGCTGGCTTCCAACAGTAAAGATCTCTGTTTGTAATAACCAGAATAGCAAATTCAAATTTTATTTCCTTGCAGCTGACACACCCATGCTGGCAAAATTATTTCTCTGGGAATGTCAACAATGACACATTGATGGTGTATCAGATTGCCAGTAGTGTGAATTTCTGCTTCCTCTTCATGTACACAATTGCATTACGTAAGATGCCTAGAAGAGGAAGACTTTTCAGCCTTAACTCCATTCTCAGCACTAAATTGCCTTAGTTAAAGTCTGTTAATAAATCATAGGACTTCTTTGGGTTTATTAGTCTTCTGTTTGACAGAGCAACTTGAGCATTTACAAGACACATAACTTTTATCTATTCCCATTAAGAAAGAAAGAATCAGCCTAACCCTGACTCTAGCTGTTTAAATCATTAATCAGGCAAGTCTGCCTCATGCTGGGTAAATGTGATTCTGATCCCAGAAATTGTTCTGACATAGACTTGCTCTGCTCTTTTGGAGAGAGGTTGGTGTACTCAGTGAAGACAGAATTCATAAGGCTCTGGTCACTTACACCCACTGTAACAAAATACTACAAGAAATATATTCACTGTATTTCACTGTATTCACTGCTTTAAGAATTCACTGCTTAATGGACAAGGATTTGTACAATTAAGTGAAGGAGAACAGAAAGCAGGTAAAATGAAAGGGTCTATCATTTGACATGCAAGGTTGCCTTCAAAAACCTCTTGGAAGCTAATTTTTTTCTGGAGACCCTGCATAAACTGTGGTCATAGCCAAGTGAAAGCCTGCTTGCCCACTTGGTGCCAGAATTACCACCCTTATCTACCTTCTTTTCTCACTCTGTTAGTCTCTTTCTCACCAAAAATGTGTGAAAGAGTTGAAAAGCCAGTGAAGGGTAGTAGCTGCTGCAGCAACAAGGGATCTGTTTCTGCTAGCATTTTAGGATTTTGATATTTGATGGTGATGAAAGGCATCTCAACTTCCACTCTGTTTTGATGAGTATGGAGGTGTATCATAAAACACGTTTGTTCAGACAATTCCATGGCCTGTCAAAAATCACATTTAATTTCACGTTATGTCTGATGCTCCAGCAGTTGACTCCTTTGGCTACACTGAGCTGGAAGTTTATGTAAGAGAAAGGAACAAGTGAAAGCACTCACTACACAAAGTATTTTCAGCATTTAATTTTCAACATGAAAAATACAACACTATTACATGCTTGCTGTTGCAGGGAGATATTTATTTTGATATGGGCAGACATGGCCAGTGACAAGTGACATGATCAGTAGGACAAGAGATCTCCAGAAAGCAGTAGGTAAAGAAGTGGAGAAATTTACACCTTCCCAAGAATTTGTGGAGGAGCTGTGGTCAGAGGTAAGGCTGAAGGTCAGGCTGCAAAGCTGATGTGCAAAACAGGCTCCATGATGAGAGAAAAGACAGTGGTGAACTCAGGAAGATATAAGGAGATACCAAGGCTAATGAAATAGAAGGGGGAGGAAAAGATCAGCAATAGCCAAATAACACACAGTATGTGGGAGAAGAGTGTGTAACTCATGGCCAGCATTCTCTTCCTCTTTGGCCAGGTCTGGGTTTTCAGGTCTTATTCATCACAGATAGTAGAGGCAGCTACCCTGTCAGTTGTCCAGGAAGATGTATTAATATGCAGTTAAATTAAAAAAAAAAATATGCAGAGCTAGTACTCAAGATTGTTACAGACAAGTGAAGCTCTGTCTAAAACACGAAAAGTATGTGTGAATTTTTGGGATTGGGACGCTGAAGAAATCGTCCCTCCCATAAAACCCCAAACCAAACCAGAAACACACAGAAACGAACAAAACCCCACCAAACCCTAAGTCATGGGGAAAAAAAAAAACGGGTTAGAAAGTTTATTTTATAGGGGCTTGCCTTTGGTTAGCAGAGAGGCTTCTCTCGAGTAAACATGCTCTCTTGTCTTCAGACATTACCAGCTGGAAGGCAGGAAGCTCCATGATGCCACAGAAACTGACCCTACACAGGTATTTCCTCTGCTGAGGTGGAAAAGCTTACCTGTGCTTTACTGTGAGAATGAGTTCTGACATAGCCATGTTTGTCTTAGCTCTTTTTTTCTAAGAAAGAATGGGCTATGTGTACCTTAGAGTTAGACCTGCCTCCACAGTTGCCATTGACTATGTATGTCGGAATGTATAGAATGCAAGATGTTTATACTGTACTCTTTTATGTTTTTTTCTTAAAATAAGTTCCTTTTTAGTAACATTTCCTCTTGATGTATTGAAAAACGTGTGTGCTTTGGGAATAATGAAAACCCACTAATTTAAGCATCTCATTAAAAAGTGTTAAATATCAAATACCAGCCTGAAGGAAGTCTATACTTAGTTTTTAGGGCGTGTAACTCCTGAATGCACTTCAGTTTTGTTTGCTTGTTTGTTTAAGCCATTGCTTAAGTTGGCCATACTCTGCAGAATTTCTATGAATGTGTCACGTATTTTACTCTGTCTCTTAGTAGATTTCCCAGATTTCCCAAAGAAATAAAGTGTAGTCATCTGTAATCCTCATAGTCCGTGAGTTCAGCACTTTCTGAAGTACAAACACATAATAGCACATGAATATTCATAGCTACAATCAAAACCATGGTACATCACTGTGGCATTAGTACCAAACAGAAGGGATTTCACACTGGAAAGCTGGTGCAAGTAGGCTTAGGCAGACTGTTCATCTATCCATTCATTTGCTGTCATGTGTGTCATGCAAAACTGACACAACAACTTGTTAACAGGCGTAATATCACTGCAACGTGTCACTACAACCATAACTACAGAAGCACATATGTACACCAGATTGTAGGAAATACAGAAGGTAGACATGTTAGGCACAAAATTCTTGGCCAACAAGAATTTATCCTAAACTCTCATGTTTAAATATCAAATTATATTTATAAAGTATCAAATAATAATTTTATTTACTTCATCTAACTCACTTATGTCTTTAAGTATCAAACATTTTCACAAAGGTTTCTTTTAACACTGCTGAAGGAAAACTGACAGAAAGATAGATTTAGGTAGCTCTCTTCAAAATAGCACAAGTCTGTGTCACCACAGACAGAAACAGAAGTTTCATACTACCTGAATATAAAAGTGAGGGAACAAAAGCCTTGCCAGTGTCTCTGAACTCCCAGCAAAGCCACAGCTAAATAATGTTGGACAAGAGATTTATATGGTTCCTTGTGCGGTTTGTATTTTCAAATATTTCTTCCCACACTTTAAAGCTCTAACTGTGACTTAATTAAGAAAAACAGAATAGTAAAATGCTGTTAACACAGCATGACAAAAAGAAAAGCATTTAATTTCTATGCAGTTGGTTTCTGTGACAGGGTGAGTGATAACAAATTTATGTTTCTGTAATACGTGAAAAAAATACTTCACATGTTAAAACCATCCATGCCAAGTGTCACAGTGCTATGAGATACTGTCCTAGTTTTGGCCAGGCCAGAGTTAATTTTTCCACGTTAGCCTGAGGGAGTGGAGTCTGGAACTGTCTGGTCATGTCTAGGTTTTTATTCTATACCTTGGACACACTGCTGGGGGTGGAACTGGGGTACTCTCACTTCCAAGAAGGAGGGGTGTGTCCATCGCAGTTGGAAAGAAAAACATGGGCGGGGAGGGTTCGTGCATCACTTCGCGCGTCGTCTTGGGGTTGTGCCACACTGGGTCAGGGTGAACATATTTTGTATGTAAATCACCCTCTCTTTGTACACTTTTTTTTTGTTAATGTTGCTGCTGTTCCAGTTCATTTTCTTATTTCATTGTTGTTTCCAGTAAATTGTTCTTATCTCAGCCCTTAATCTCTGCCTTTTGTCTGTCTCGATGGGGGGCGGGAGGGCAGGGAAGGGTAGCTGTAGTGCTGTTTCTAGACCACGATAGAGGTATTGAACTGGCGATCTGGCTGCTGCTGCAGTCCAACATGGAGGAGTGTAACAATGAACACTTGAGAGCCTACTCTGCAGCCCATTGCCTGGCTCTGCACGTCTCTGATAGCCACAAGTCAATGGGATGCATCGAGGTCCTGGGGAAACTGGCTGATATTGCTGATAAGCCACTCTCGATTGTATTTGAAAAGTCCTAGTGGTCAGATGAAGCCCCTTATGATTAGAAGAAGGGAAACAGCTTTCCCATATTTAAAAAGGTAGTGTCAGGAAAATTAATCCACCAACANCCCGCCTTGTCGGCAGACTTTTGGTATGTTTGAAGATACATATCTCTTTAATTCACCAATCAATGGAATTCCTCCCATTGTCTTCCTTATCTCATGGTGCTTAGCCTTGTCTACCAGCAGGCCCACAGCTTGTTTGTAAAGACAAGTACTATATTCCTCTCAGTAGGAAAGGAAGATTCAGGGACCTACAGACCGGTGAGCCTCTCCTCTGTGCCTGGGAAGACTATGGAGCAGATCCTCCTAGAAAATATATTAAGGTACACAAAAGGAAGACGTGATCTGAGGCAGCCAGCATGATTTCACTTGGCCAATCTGGTGGTCTTCTGTGAGGGGATGGCTGCAACATTTGACAAGGGAAGACCAACCAAGGTTATCTACCTACACTTCTGTAAGGCCTTTGATGCAGTCCCACCAGACATCCTTATCTCCAAATTGGAGAGACATGGTATTCAGTGAATAAGGAATTTGCTGGATGGACGCATCCAGAGAGTTGTGGTCAATGGCTTTATGTCCTGGTGGAGGCCAGTGAGGAGTGGTGTTTCTCAGGGCTCTGTCTGGGGCCCGGTGCTCTTCAATACCTTCATCAATGGTGTCCGCATGACATCGAGTGCATCCTCAGCAGGTTTATAGATGACACAGAGCTGAGACACTGAAAAGACAGGATCCTATCCAGGGGGATCTGGACAAGCTTAAGCGGTGGGCCCATGGGAATCTCACGAAGTTCAACAAGTCCAAGTGCAAAGTGCTGCCCCTGGGCCAGGGCAGTCCCAGATATGAGCACAGACTGGGAGAAGAACTCATTGGGAGCAGCCCTGCAGAGAAGGACCTGGGGGTTCTTGGGGATAAAAAGCTGGACATGACCCAGCAGTGTGTGCTCACAGCCCAAAAAGCCAATCATGTCCTGGGCTGCATCATAAGAGGGGTGGCCAGCAGGGCAAGGAAGGGCATTCTCTGCCTCTAGTCTGCCCTCATGAGAGCATACCTGGAGTGCTGAGTCCAGGTGTGGGGTCCTCAGCAGAAGAAAGACATGGACCTGTTGGAGTAGGTCCAGAAAATGGTGAAAAAGATGATCCAAAGGATGGAACACATTTCCTATGAAGACAGGCTGAAAAACTCTGGGTTGTTCAGCCTGGAGAAGAGACAGCTTTGGGGAGACCTCATTGTAGTCTATCAGTACCTTCAGGGGGCTTATAAAAACAAGGGAGATGGACGTTTTGTATGAGCAGATAGTGACAGGACAAGGGGTAGTGGTTTGAAACTGAAATGCAGCAAACAGCATGTTTAGATTAGATGTTACGAAGAAATTCTTTGCTCAGAAGGTGATGAAACGCTGGAAGAGGTTGCCCAGAGAAGCCACGGATGCCCCTTCTCAGAAATGTTCAAGGCCAGGTTGGATGGGAATTTGAGCAACCTGATCTAGTGAATGGCATCCTGCCCATGGCAGAGGGTTGGAACTAGACGACCTTTAATGTCCCTTCCAACCCAAACCATTCTCTGATGCTATTCTGTTTGACCCTGGCTTTCTCCTGCCTACCTTTTTGCCCTGTTGTTTTCACAAAGAGTAGTTTCAAAAGTAGAATTTCAGTACCCTAAACTGCCAGAACTCTGTTTTCCTCCTTCGTTTCTTTTTTTTTCACATCTCTTTCTACAGGTAAAAATGTGTTGTAACAAACCGTCTCTCTGTAGAATTTACTGTATTCTTTTTTTACCAAAATTAACTTCTGGTTATTCTCTTGGTTCCAGCTTTTAAGCAAATAAAATGCATTATTCTGTGTTTAGATGACTAAAATAGTGTTTCAGTTATTGATAATAGACACGTGAAGTCAGCCCAACAAAGTTCCTTTTAACAAGAAAAGCTTTCTCCTTCTGAATGAATAATGCATGTTGGAGAAATACCACCACTCCTGCATTTTATGCGTAGGCTGATAATGTCCTATCTTTCAGCAAATGCATTAGGCAAAGGAGAACACTTTGGGGACAAACAGCCATCTCCCAGAATAGAACATTGTGTTCTTGCTATAGCAGAAAGTAAGTTACAGTGTTATCAACTTCATGCTTTAACACTTTGCGTGACTTGTTTTTGCAGTCATAACTGGAGTTGTGCAGCAGGAGGAGTTATATATTAATGATCTTCCTTACTGTCAGCAGCAGCAACTGGCTCCAAAGTGCTCACACCATCCATCCCCAGCAGGTGGGAAAGCAGGGCGATGTTTGATACTGATGAAACAATGAAATAAATTTGCAGGGAGGTGCAGAATGTGTCGCAAATACATGCTCATGCCAGCATTTGGTTTATTTTACTGATAGTAATCTTCCCAGCAGGGCCTTAGGAACTGTGATCATGTTCTCTGGAAACAGACAAATTATGCCTCCTTTCACTGAAGAGATTTTCTATTATTTTCGGGCTTTGAATGTACAGAGGTCCTCAGACTCTTTAAAGGCTTAGATGAAGGAGTCCTCATTGCCTCAACCAGCTCAGCATATCCTATTTCCCAGAAAAACCTTTTTAGACTGGCGTTAAAACAATGGACTTTATGTGTATTGATAAGGAAATAACGGAAAAATCCATAAGCCTCACACTATAAAGTCTCTAGGGCATGGAGTTTCATCACAAGAATTCCTCTATATTCTTCTATATTCAGGACATAAAAGTCTGTGGTTTTATGCAACATATGTAAATGCAACATGCATGCTGCACAGAACACACATTTTTAGACTGTACTGTTCTGAAATACATTGTAATTTTTTTTTAAATTATTATTATTTTTATTATTGGTTTTAAAATTACTTCTGTATTAAAAAAACCCCTACAAACAAGACAAAAACAAACAACAAACCAAACCAAACCCCAGTGTGTCTGTCTGAACTATTTAGGAAATAAATGCAGACAAGTTAGAATATTCTGACATTCCCTTGGAAAGTGTCACCATTTTTCTTTTCACTTTCTTCATCTTAAACATGTGGGTGGTGAAGACAGCTGATTGCTGTGTCTGTGAGATCATAAATAAACTGGGTCTCTGAAAAAGATCTAAATAGAAAGAAGGCAAGAAGGCAGTATGAAGAGAGAAAATCAGAAAACTAGAGAAGGAAATAAGTTGATGCTACAGGGCTATATTTGACAGCTCTGTATTGAGTGTAGGGAAGATCGAATGCAACACAAAAAGGGGCTGAATAAAAGATTAAATGTTCAAAAGTAGTTTGGAAAATACCTCAATGCATTTGAAAGCTAATCCAAAGCTGTTTTATCTGTAGGATGGTATGTTATATATGTGATGAATGTGGTATAAACAAAACAGAAACAATTTGGTCATTTAGAACAATTTTCCCGCAGGAATATAATGAGAAGTATACCTATGCAGAAAACACCAGGTGTTATTGGTGCAGCCTAGAAATCTGCATCATGGGTTGTAGTTCAGTTATGTCCTGTGAATTTTGCTTACACGCTTGCAAAGATAGTGTCCCTTCCTCCTTCGGGACAGTGACTCCAGTCTGCCACCATTTGCTCAGTGCCCTGATCTGGACCACCATAGTCTAGTGACCTACTGGAGTTGTGCTGGGGTCTTGAACTGAACTGCAGCATTGCCTAGTGATGTTTTCTTGGCTCACTGCCCAGACTGAGGGTTTGTTAAATATTTTATGAGTATTTAAAGGAGACTCTTTAAAAGAAAAACACCCTAGAAGCTCTGACTATGATTTACGGCTTTTGAAACTCAGGAGTCAGAATGAGGAAGAGATTGAGAACATTCCAAGGATAATTCTTCCTTCTCGTTTTTCATTCCACCTAGCAGGAAAGTAAAACTGACCCCCTGTTGACATGATTTAATTATTTTCTCTGTGTCACTGATGAACATGATTTTCATCCTGACTCTGGACACAGTAAGGCATCTGACCAGCACATAAAAGCTTCCTGAATATCATGCTTATTCCTGAAACACACAGAGAGAGAAGATAGTGCAAGCTGCTAGTCTTGTCTATTTGTATTGCTGCAATGCTTAGAGTCTCAACCAAAGCATCTCTGCGTATGCACAGCCAGCTACAAACTGGACTCTGTGCACGGGTCTTGGTGCCCCAGTCCCGTAGTTTTACAGAGTTTCTCCAGCTGAATTCACTTTGTTACAATTTATTTCACAGCAGTATCCATGAGGATCAAAACAGAAATACAAAATCCTCCATATATAAGCTATTAATGTGTACAAGAAGAACCACTGTAGGGCCCCAGTGTTTTGAATGGATTAGAATTTTTTAGTACTGTACATGTCTTCAGCAAAAAGAAGAATTAGACAAGAATGTATGAGTGTGCCTTCATACCAATTCTCACCAGAAATTTTGCAGTTTTGTAACTCAAGCCTCCCTGCCAAAACTATAAACTAATTTGAGTCTGTCAGTGTAAGTGCTGAAGTTTTCTAACTGCTATTTTGCTTATTAACTCTTTTGTTAATGTCACTTTCAAAATTATTTCCTGCAGTTAAGTCAACAGCAGGTCAATTTATAGGATATTAATGAGAAATTATTTAATCTAAAAGTATTTAACACTGGTTTATTTTACACAAAGAAATCAAGTTTTGTGAAATAAATCCTCTGCTAAAGGGCTGTTTGTAAGGGCTACGAAAGTTCTGCTGCTCTACTTGCAGTCAAGCAACAAAACAACTGCCCTCCCTATCACAGCTCATGTATTTTCCTTTTGTGGTTGCTCTTGCAAACCATGAAGTTTATGGTGGTAGTACTTTGTGTGGAGATACAGGGAACTGTTTAGGAGACAATTTTTGAGAGCAGAGAAACATATGAAACACCTTCTGATAGTAGAATACATGTTCAATTTCTGTTGAAGCAGACCAACAATATAATCACAAAATGGAACCTTGATTTGAAACCTTCCATATGATAGATGGTAGATACACATGGAAGTTACGTATAGTACTATAAAAGGAATCATTAAGAGAAAAAATCTTTAAGGATTGAGAGAAAGCCAGTCTGAGAACTGGGACTTATTTTGCATTCTGGGCAGAAGGACAAATTTCACCATATGTCTGTCAAAACTGGTACAAGTAGCAGCTGAATAAAGTAACTCAAAAAACATACGTGGTAACACTCTCTAAAGATGAAATTTTTGAACACCCTTGGGCGATATTCTCCTACAAGATTCTTGTCTTGTAAGGAACAGAGTTCTTAGATAGTCAAGGTATTAATGGAGAATTTTCTATATCACTGCATTAATTTGAATTCCTTAATACCCACACAGTCAAGTCATATTGAAACTGGCTACAAAATGCCCCCTTGATTTTAATAGGAGAAATCCCTAAAGCTGCAAAATACCACTGAGAGCAAAGCCCCAAACTGTACTGCTATTAGTCATCCCCAGTAGTTACTCCTTGCGTAGACCCTCGAAAACATTAGAAGCATTTTAGAAAAAGCTGCTATTTAGTCTGAGTAATACGTGAATAAAAGGAATGAACAGTTTGTCTAGTTGATCCCAAACCTTTTAACAAGTGCACAGTAGTGCAATGGTTGTAGAGACATGACTTTTCTGGCAACTGTTCAATGGCTCCAGCACTGTAATCAGCTTGCAGCCTTGGCATTTACAGGGGCCTGTGCTGCACTGATCACCAAGCCTTGCCAACAGTAGCAAATCACGAGAACATGCAACCTAGTAGAGCTTTGAGGTTGGAAATGTCCCACATTTCGTTCAGAGGTGAAAGGAACAGCTGTGACCAATTCTTCATTTTAATCTTTGCCTCAATATGTAGTTTGTGCTCTGAAAGACTCCTGTATCAGACAAAGTGCTGTAGAGGAGCAACCTTCTCTTAGCTGAATATTAAAAACTTAATGGAAGGTTATCTGTAATCAGGACTAACTTGAAGCAGACTGTGCTCATCATATTTCAGCTACGGGCTCCTAGAGGGGCATGCTGATCCAGGAGTCAGAGACTACAGCATGCCTATCGAAGCAGCTGGCTTTCTGCCCACTCAAAAGAGGTCTTCAATAGCCAGTTTCTTGTAGTGTAAGTGATGAGTCATTTATCTGCTAATGCACTGGCGGTGAAGAATCATTACAACTAGCAGTAAATTACTTAAAACAGCAAATTTTCTCACTTTAATTGTCCCACTAGCATAGACAAAGCCATGTTCACTTTTTGTAAGTACAGGGAATTTAGCCCTGTCTAAATTTGCCTTAATATCTTGCTCATCCAGCCTACATTTTTATTCCCTGAGCCAGGTGTTTCCCAATGCCTAGCTGTACATTTAAGATCTCTGAACTTCTGAGGCCAATAGAATATTCACTACATGGCTCAGACCTGGAAATTTTTGTATCAATTATATTAAGTTTTGGCCTGAGCTTATGGGGCAACGGGTGACATCTGCTCAGGGCACTTGCAACTCATGGCGTTCAATGGATCATCTAGGTGAGCTTCTCAAAGAAAGCTTGTGGTGTTGTAGTCCAGAAGTATGGAAATAGTACCTTTTTTTATACTTGAATCCTGTGTGCTCATAGCTCCCCCACGTAAGGCACACCTTGCAGTGCAATTTTCATGCAGGATAACCCCTGCAGAATGAAACCAAATGGAGCGGTATCTTGGTGGGAAGCAATGCTCCACAGCACCATGTAGAAGTGTAGAAATATAGAAAAATGCCTCTCATTTGGGCAGTGTTCTGGTTGGAGGCCACAATCCTGGCTAGATATCAGTTTACACAATTTCCCAGGGGCTCTGCAGACAGAAGCACCTCTCAATCTGGCCATGGTCTTAAGAAGCGGACAGACTTGTGCCCTGCAATACTTGAAATTGTGAATGAAAGAAATGTACCTTGCTGGGTAGCACAGACAAAGTACGTGCAATGGATCATGTGTGGCAAGTAAGATCTTTCTGTCCTGATGTCTGCAGCCAGGTAAGATATTATTGGCGAAGAAGAAGAAGAAGAAGGAATAGTGTGTCAAGCTGTTAGGTGCAGTGATGATGACTTTTGGTTTTGCCTAGTAATAGTAGAGAGGGATGTGAGAAAGGTCTCATGTTAGAGACATCGTGTGAGACAATTTCTTCCATTATTCCTTCTGCTTCTTTCTGAAAATGTAGTCATTAGCTTTGTCTGTGAAAATGCGTTTCTTTTTGAGGAAGTCTGGCATTCCTAGCTTTCTAAGCATTCACCCAAAATCACAAAACCAAAACCTGAAGCTGTTCTCAACATTTTGTGAAACATGCTTTTTTTCAGAGAGAAAACCCATGCAAAGAGATAATGCAAACACAAACTGCTTGAATCCTGATTTGCAGATGACATGTTAAACCTGATTAATGTAACGACTGCACAGATGCAGACACCTTCACTTAAGCTTATTTTTCAAACTATCACGGCTGCTAACTCTTGTGAAAGATTATGATACATTTTCAATGCATCTGAAAAACAGGACAAATAGTTTGTCAAGTTACTAAATTACACATCTGGATTTTGTTTTTAAACAGTCTGCTATTCAAAGTGTTGAATATCTCTTTTACAGTACTTCTCACCAGCTACTCAAGACCTTGAAGATGTTACCTGAGGATGACTGAGAGTTTACTACCATTATCTCAAAATAGACTCAGAGATCCAGGAAGATCAGGAAGATCCAGGCACAGAAGAATTCTGACTGTCTTATTTTTTTCCTCATTCCATCAGTTAAATTTATTTGGTTCCTTTTTATTGAGTCTGCTACTTAATCCCACTGCCTTGTTTAGCGTCTTCATTATTAATTGAGAAAATGAAATTCACAAGGCCCAGAAATATGTTCAGGTTTTCAATTTTATCTTTATCACTACATTTACTACGATCAATAGGAGAAATAACATTGATATAGAATCTGCATTTCATTAAAATTTTAACCTGGTATGATGACCTCCATTCTGTTTCCCATTGTAGCTCTAAGTGATACGTTACTCTGTAAAATCCTCTAGTTGCTCCTACTGAACGTTTTGCAAAACGAAATAGGTACAGTTATATCCACAGACATTGGATGAAATAACTTGCTCTACAGTCCTACTGAAATCCATCACCTGAGGAATGAACACGGCCAGCTGGTTCAATCTTTGCTTTCACTTGCCATATAGAGGTCCAAATTTCATTTGATAAATCATGGCATCATAAATCAGCCTGTTTTGGAGAGGACCTTAGAAATTCATCCGGCTGAACCTTTCACAGTACTTGAGCAGTCTTGCAAGGATCCAAAATTTGACATAAGATTAAATTCAAGTGGTATACTGCAGCTCATCTGCAAAGCATCCAGGAGAGTGTGACATTCAGTTCTTGAAAATGCACTTGCATTTATGAAAGTAGTAAAATGGGTTTATCTGTTACTGTTATTACATCAAAGCCAAGAGATTTCAGCTGGTTTGGGATTCCACAGAGTAAAGCACTCTGCAGCTATGTAGCAAGCTCTATCAAGGGCTTGGTGTTTAGATTATTATCTAAATCAAAAAGAAAGAGGAAGAGGAAAACACAATGACTTTCAAAACACCTTGTAGCAGATCTGTGAATGAGAAACCTGTTACTCCAATTTGTTTTCTGTGACTTCGTCTCCTACATGATCTCATCATTATAAGCAGATGAAGCTAACATCTTGTCACATGAAACTTCTTCTGTGTGTACATTACATGTGGGTGTCCTTGTGAGATCATGTGGAGGTACGCAGACACATCCTTACGTATTTTCATACAAATTTTTTTTAAGCCTTTTTGTTTAGATGAGTTGTTTTGCCCGTAAGCTTTGACTTTCATGAGAAACTCAGATATATTGACTATCTCCTTTTAGGATAAATTGTGAGGTGTTTTCATCCTTTCTTGTTTATTTGCTGCTTCAGTAACTTCACTTGTCTTTTTGTTGTCTGTAAAATAGTAAAGAAAAAAGCAATCTAAACAACAGCACTTCAAGGGCAAGCTTGGTGCCGCCTCATAGCTGCATGATTTTTGTCTTACTGTGACCTCTGTTTTTTTCAACCATGTCACACAGGCTCAAACCACTCTACTACAATTATTTACACAAACTTAGGTTACATCACTGTCCTTGCCAAGACATACAGGCATGTGAGTACATAAACTACTATCTCAATACTTTTGAAAATGGTAAGGAAATCAGGTATCTGTTCACGTGTTCGGACAATATATACATCAAAACTCCAATTATGAGATATCAATACATAATTTCTGTAATACGTAAAATACAATATCTAATTTGACAATTTGCATACGCAGTTATTTACTATAGGGGAGCAATGCCTAGTGTTTTAAACACTGTAACTGGGACAGTCAGTATAGAAACTTCACATCTGTCCTGATACAGGAACTTATGTAATCATCAGTTCTGGGTGTTCAAACCATCATTGGAGATCTGTTTGATTTGTGATGACAGGAAAACTGTTTTCAACTTCTGTAAGGATAATGACATTCTTGATCCCCTTCCATCTGCTCTCTCTCATCTCAGCTGTCACCCTGCCCATTGTTCTTCACCTGAGCTTGAGCAAAGGTGCATTTGTACATATAGGTTTTGAAGGGCCCACATAGATACTAATGAGCTGAAAGTGCACAGACTCCCTCAGCTACAGAAGATGTTCGTTCAATCATTCAATATAATGCTCTATTAAGTGTTTAAGCATTTACTTAATTTCCAATTACTATATCATCAGGAACTCTTTAAGGTTGTTTTTTCTATTAGCACATTCCCAAGTTGAGACCAAGGGCCTGCATTTTTAGAGGTCTTACTCTGCTCCAAATAACTTTTACAACTTCTTTCTTTTTCCAGAGAGTTGTTTGGAAGCAGGATTCCAGTAGACATGGTCCACCATAACAATCTCCAGAAAAATCTCATATTTTTCTGCCCTGAGCTGTGTAACCCTGTCACTGCACCAGAGACTTGCCACCTGCAGTACCGTCAGCAGGGATGTGGGTTTGTGTGGCTCACTGCCGCTGATGGCAACCCATAATCTATGGGGCTGTGAGAGAGATGGCCCAGGTCTGCCAAACCTGAGGCGAGATGCCAAGTCGCCTCTCAGCAGACTTGTGCTCAGGGAGCCCTGATTGCTTGAACATGCTTATGCTCAGATATGCATTTAGAGCATTTTTCTTGTGAATTCTTTCTGTTGCTGTGGCTCTCCACTGAATGAAGCTCCCCAACTTTGAGGTACGACTGTTTAGATGGAAGTGCTGGCAGTAAAGTAGCCAACATCTACCAGAATTGCTTGTAGAATTTTATGTATAATTGGTAAAGTGACGTACAAAGCAAGCTTCTACTTTGTTTCAATATGACTTTAAATTTTGAGAAATTTTTATGTAATCAGTTACCTTAAAGTACAGCTCCCAGCACAAAACATAGCAAGGACCATGAAACTCTGCCGTACCCTGTGCTGCTGAACTGCACTGTTTTGTATTTCTTTGCCGTCTATTTGAAGGCAAGAACCCCTACAGCATTTTTTTTTTCATTTTGGTGATGGAAATTTCATAGTGATTCAGTCCAGTATCTCTTCTGATGGCAAACTACTAGCATGCAGGAGCTGTGAGAAAAACTAGGTTTGACACTTCACCATATTCTGTGGCTGACAAAAAATAAAAGACCTCTGAGGCTTTTTGAGGCAATGGCAAATGACCATAAATGATTAAAATGGACATGAGCACTGAAACTCCAGGTGTAAAAGCTGAGTTTGAATATCACACCCACATAAACACATGCTCCAGCCTCTCAAGAAGTGGAAATTTGGACTGAAACAGAATTGTACTGAAGCTCCTGCTACTTAGATTTAGTGAGCGTGACTTATGCCACATGGTTTAGGACTTACGTGACTTATGGTTGATGGCTTCTGCTTTTGAGATACTGCTGCTTTCTGTGTCTGAGCGGTCTGTTCTGAGGAAACAAGTAGATGTTTTACAAGGGGCTGTTACAATCTGCAGCAGAATATAGACATAGTGTTGATCCTATTTCTAATACAATTGAAAATGTTTCATGTGGAAGTTGCTTATTGTAGAGAAACATTTGTACTCTGAGCAGCGATCTAGATACAGGTATATATGAATTTAGGTATATCTCCAGCTAAACTGGATTTAGATACCAGTATCACATCTTGTGGTTAAAAGGAAAGTTGCTGTCATTCTCTTTTCAGATTTAGAAAACATCAGCAGGAAATGTTTATCATCTTAGCCATCTGAGAATTTTACATCAAAATTATGTTTTTTAGAAAATGTCAGCAATCTTTTACATTTTTTTTTTCATGAAAAAGTACAGTTTTTCTGATTCACATTAAAATTCCATTTTACTACAAAGGGATTATTTTCTGGTCATCTATAGCATGTTTTATTTTGGTTACATTTTATTTTAAAACAGTTGTATCAGAAGTAACTGGTCTGTAACTGGGAATGACACTAGAAATGGACATTAAAACCTCAAACAAAAAACCAGAAAGACAATTATAATGACACTTAAAAATTACTAGGTTTTAAAAAAATAAGCACTACATATGTAGAGGAAAAACCAGTATTTTCTACTAAGGTGTTGTTATTGGGAGTTGCAGTGATGGCTTACAGAGATTTCTTTCCTAAGTCTGAGAAATATATGTCAAGTTTTATTGCTATTGTTGTGCTGTCAGATTCCAGGACAATAGCAGTAGAAAAATTTGGTTTTGAAAAGCTTTTATAGACAGAGAGTTTGTAAGAGCACACCTACTTGTGTGGTCCAGAAAATCCCTTCTATAGCTGTAAAAGCTGAAGATTTAGAAAGACATTCCGTGTTTATACATCATATTACATATTTTTTAGTAGGAAACAATTCACATTTTTGCCTTGTAGATCTCTAATCAAGGACAGGTTGGAGTGAGGATGAAACAGCTCTGAAAATATATAGTAATTAAATACAACAATGAAAGAGTTAAAGCCAGTGCTGTAGGTCAACTGTAATGCAACTATCAGTCAAACGAGATGATAGTAATAATATACTTTTCCTTTATATATTACACCTTCTTCCCACACAACCTCTTTAAAAAAACTTTCTAATATTAGGCACTTAACACTGCCAGTTGGTTCCTGTGTTTGCTTAGTAATCTATCTGCCTGGGGCTATGCTGTCTGAGTGAGCTGACTGCTCACTACCTCAGTATGACTTGGTGTTATCATGTTTTCCCATCTCAGGTCAGAGGGACTAGAAGGGAATGTATTGGTGACCTCAGTGAAGCTTCTACTCTGAATGAAAGCTACGGAGCATACATAAGTCAGTGAACAGATTGCCCAGGCAGGTTGTGGATTCTGTGTCTTTGGATGAACACAAGCCCAAACTCTGCATGTCCCCAGCAGGCTCCTCTTGGTGAGCAGGAGGTCCTCTGGTTTGAGCAGGAGGCCCCTTCCAATCTCAACCATTTTGTGACTCAGAAGAGATGCCTTGGCCTTCACAGCTCTGAAGGGAATTGAGTGACTTCGGAAATAATGCCAGCATCTTGGTTGTCTCTCGCTGAGCTGAACAAATGAGAAAGGCACTGACAGGCTGAAACTGCAGATCATTTCCAATGGGACACAGTTTTCAAAATAGCTGAGTGTATGATTGTGGACAACAGATCAGGAAGCTGTTTGACTTTCATGGTCCTAGATTTCTTATCAGGAACTTGACAAGATGGCATTTTTCTTTTGTGACTATGATTGCATATATGTGCATATATATATAAATATGTGCATATATAAAAATATGTGTATGTATGTATGTAGCTATAAATCATATTGCCCACATGTGGCGTAATGTACTGAACCTTAATAGGTGACTCCTATGGTGCTATAGAACACACGGTTCTTTTTAAATGAGAATTTTAAGTGGCAGTCTCCCTAAGGTGTATAGTAGAAAAGAACACCAAGATGCTCAGGATGTGTTTGTGGTGACTGCTTAGTTAAATGGTTTCATCTGAGTTACCATTTAAACACTCTGGTTCCCAAATGCATGGCTCCATAGCAGAGTTGTCTCCTCTTGTCTTAACAAATACAATGGTGTAATAAAGTCTTTCCATCAGCTGTTACATTATAATGGTTTGACTAAAACATTTTCTCTTTCTTTTTTAAAACAGCTAATGTGCAGATCTGATTTGAAATGAACAGCACTTTGCACATTGAATCAGAGGCTGCACTGCATGGACAAGAAATGCAAAAATAATAAAAAAGCCTTTCTTAGCAATGAAAAGTGAACATTTAGGTCTTGAACACCTGCTGCGAGTCCTCTTGCAGAACAAATGTTGCATGTCATAGCCTCAGAGTTCTCTGTAACTGCAAGACAGGCATTTCACAAGACGCATGTTGTGCTTCTAGTTTAAGGAAATTGTCAGGAAATCAGTGAATTAAAAGTATAGTTTTGGTGTAAAATGAAATTCTGATGAAGGTTGTCTTTGTATCAGCAGCAATTTTAATTTATGAAAACAGTGAAATGAGAGCAGAAAAATCTGTCTTACTCCTAACATAATAAACAACCCAACAAATACTTAAAAACAATAGGCTGTCCTCAAACTATAATTATCAGATCTCAGCAACCTGAAGAAAAGTACAGATGGTGTTGAAAGGCATCCTGTGAAAGGAGCCTTATCTGCCACTTACCACAGGCTGTAGTGACTCTTAAGTCTGAAAGTGAATTTATCTCAAGCTCTGCCAAGATTTTGCAGCAAATTAAAATGGAATAACTGAATATATTTGTCACTATCAGAACACTCAAGCACTTGGATGATCTCTATGTTGTGTGAATCTTCTAACTGGTATGTGGAATTTGGCTGCTGTTTTATGGAGTGGTTTAAGGGTTGTTTTCTGGATTTAGTCCAGTTATCGGCAAGGCTGCTGCTGCTGTAAGTTCTGGAGCGTTATGAAAGAATATCTGCTAGGCTGACTACACCAGCAGGGAAAAATGAAGAGCTTTAATCATGAAAGCTCTTCCCCAGCTAAAGAGCAGAATCAATGGTATGAACAGCTGTAGCAACCCTGCCAAAGCTGCTACTGAGTTGTCTTCATATTACCATTAACCCCATGCCCTCCAGTCACTCCATTCTCCTGTCTTGCTAATGCTCATAGAGATCAGAATACTCCCATGTTTCCAGTATTTAGGCAGTGTAAATGGGTGAAATGTGAAGGCCAGTGGGAGTTTTATCATTGCTATCCACCCATACCCCAATGGTGACGAGGTTTATTTCAGCTTGGGATGAATCTGGCACAGAAGAAGGTGCACAGCCTGATGCCCAGCCACTCGTGTCTTAGAGCCTTTCCAGCACAACAGGTTACACAGCAGATTCTAGTATGAGTGACACAATGCCGTGGCCCTGTGCACAACAAAAGTAGGCAGAATGGGAACATAACCATGCCACCTACTTCAAGGCCAGAGCTCTTTCAAAGCTGCCCGCCGGTGGCTGGGATTCTAAGCTCCCCATCTCATTTTGTGGATCATCCACTGGCAATGCTTTCAGATCAACAGAATACCATTGTGCAGAACCCTGCCCATCTCCTCTTGGTCATCCTTACCATGGAAAGGTGCAGCATAGCTCCTGTGTTGTCTTGCACAGCTGTAAGGCTCAGTCTGGTGCCCGGATAAGTCAAACAGTCCTGCAGGAGTGTAGCTGAGCAGCTTCTGTGCTCTGGCTCCTCTTGTGGTCACGTTTATACTTCACCAAGAAGCTTCACCTTTACGTGGGTTAACTTGTTCTGCCAAAGGGGACTAGAAATCATAGTGTCTTCTCAAGACCAGCAATTTTTCTAGACAAGCTCTCTGTATGAAGTACGCAAGGTGGAGAGTATGGAGATCTAACTAACCTCACCAGATGAAAACTTGCGTGAGTAACCAGAGGAAGTATTTTCTCTGCAGATTTGTATTTAGTGGATTAGCCAGACTTGGTGCATTTTGCTAAGGGACTTCACAGTCTAAAAATACATGAATAAAATGGTTTATTGGAAATTTAGGGTTGGAGGCGCTTATCAGCATTCTTACGACAACACAAATAATTTATGTATAAGCCAAAATTCTGAAAAAAACCCAAACCCACAGCCTTCTAGGACTCAAAACTGTCCTAAATTTTGCTGTGTGATAGACTATTGAGGGACATTCTCTTAGCCAGCTTTTCTGGAATATCACAACTTCCTGACAGTGACTTTGCTCTTGTAAACCACTTCTGAACTTGAATAGTGAAACTATTCTTTAAAGAAATTAATCACTACTTTCTAGGAAATCGCTTTGTTATTTTTGCAACCATTATTTTTCATTAAATGATCAGATTATTTAAAAATATTGCAGTTTTCCATGGCCCATATAAACAGAAAAATGAATTTTTCCTCCTCTAGTTGAAATGCTTTTTTTTTATTTCCCAGAAGAATAATAAATTTATCACTTTTTAAATACTCAGATTTAATAAAATGCCTCTCTAATGAGATCTAACAGATGTAATGTAATATCAGAAATATTCCTCTGTGTGTGTGTGTGTGATATCCAGATGAAATAGTTGTTGATCTGACACATATTTGTATGGATTCAGTATTTTTAAAAAGATCTATATGATTAAACACCCTTCCATTAGATGAGATTAGATTATGAAAGTTCATTCCTCAGAGGTACTCACGTTTTGCAAAATGCAGAGGAAAAAGCAATCAGTGCCTCCAGGCAGTGGAATGAATAAAGAAGCTGATGCTACTGTTCCTATGTCATTCACTTATCATGAAGCCAATAGTATGCATAATGTGATATTACTTTAAATGCTGACAAAATTTGCTTCTATATAATAATTAAATTTTTTAAAATTTAATAAAAATAGTTTGGGCTATTCTACATTTCTACAAATTCTACAAACACAATTAGAGATTAACGGTGACTAAAATTAAAAAAAGTTAGAATTATCAGAATAACAAATTCTATTTCAAAGAAACACTCAGGAACACATAGTATATATGATAATATTATTTATATATAATTACTTATTATAAAATACATACTAATTATTACATGCTCATAAAAATGCAGCTTTTGGGAAGGAGCATATGACTTAGTATTTCTCTCTGTCAGAACTGGTTGGTGTGGATTTCTCTTTGTCTTTCAAGATGAAAAAAAATACAACAGAGTATAACAAGAAAATATTTGTAAAATAATATCCATGAAGTTGTAGCACCAGTGCAGAAGCTTTACACAGATCCTTCTCTGCATGACAGAATGCTCTTTTTCCATATAAAAAATGATTACTTTAAAACCATCACATTTTCTAGCAACTGACCCCATCCCTTGACACTGGGAAAACCCCTTGTGTTTTGGAAAAGTGCATAGGATGTAATAACAATTTTTTTCGTAGAAATCTGATGATGTGCTTCAAGAAGCTTAAAAAAAAATCTACCAGTGATGCATTGTCAGCAGGAATGTAGAAGGGCTTTTGTGTTCCTAGGGAGGTTAAAGCCATTCTTTCCTCCCCAATAAAAAAAAAAAAGTGAAAGTAAACCAAAAATTTAACCAACCCCCCAAACTTTGTAGCCACTGCAACACAGTCATGCACATGCTGAGCAAACATGAACACAGCTGTTACAGCTCTGCTGTGTAAGAGAAAAAAAATCATCTGTACATTTGTTTACACAGTTTCTGACATTTGGCCAGGCCACACAGCTCTCAGCTGAAGTGAAACACAGAAACCATATGCTGCTGGCATGCTCAGTAAGAGAGGCTGAGACACTCTGAGTTGGCGTCCCTGTGCCTCACATGTGCGCAGAGAACTGAGAGCCATTTAACCCACGGTCATCTCAGCGTGGCACCTCCCAGTTCAGTGTCCAGCTGACCCTGAGCTGTCTCTCTCCAGGGTGTTGCTGAGAGGAAGGGACATGGGAGGTCGGGGAAGCCACAGCAGAGCTGCCTGCAGAAGGGGCTTGGGGCCCTGAGAAAGGAGCCAGGAGACACCCTCAGCTGCATCCTGGAGGCTGGCAGGGGTCCCGGCAGGATCCGCAGGGGAAGATCTTATCTCACTGCCCGCAAGCAGAGGTGCTGCTCACACAGAGTCCCCTGGGGCCTTGGGTGTGTTTTACTGCTGCACAAACCCGATCAGTGCTGCCCCTTAAAGAAAGGGGCCTCCAGCAACTCGAACGATTTCACTATTTATTTCTGATGCTTTGTCTGAGATACCCTAATTTTGAAGTAGCATAAAATGGAGATTTATGGTTTCACTGGACGCAATTTCAGGATCCCTCTAAATTTTCCAGAGAATATTGAGAGAATATAAACCTATTGGCTGCAGAGATGACATCCTTAACTCCTTTTTTTGGGAACTGTAGAATTAGTCGACAGGTCCCCAGGGTCCAGAAGCATGGATTCTAAGTATTGCTAGAAAACAGCAGCAAATCTATTTCTGCAAATTATTACATCTTCTCATTAATTTTAATTAGTGTCTATATGTTAGAAAAAGTGTGAAAACAAACTTGATTATATCTAGATCTAAGAAGTTTCAGCTACTTGCTACAACATCATGGTTCAGTTATTTAATTCCTGGACACTGTTCAGAGAGAGGTAAAACCAACATCCACTTGGTGGAATTTGTTTGCTTTTCTGTTCATCCCTCCATTGTTTTTCCAGTCCATCTAGATTTCTACAGGAAAACAGTATTTGTTTTCTTTTGGAAGTTGACAGAAAGTACAACATGTTACCCGTAAAATAAGTGGAGGCCTTGTGTATTGCTGTTTTCCTGAGCTTCATGACAATTAGCTATGTGTAGGTTGGACCTATAGGCTGTTTGCACATGCACACCACCTCTCCCTCCCTCTTCAAATAAACTAAATGTGGAAATAATAATGAAAAATATCTTAACCAAAATGGTCCACTTTTAATTTCTCTTTCCCCTCAGATTTGTTTCTGATCCTGTAGGCTTTGATCTAACTTGTAGGAAAAGGAATGTATGGATCAAAGCAAAATCTGCAATGACATTCCAATAACATAATGTATCAATGGTCACATTGGGTGTACAAGCAAGAGGATTGAATTTGAATATAATTTTAAAACTTGTGGATGTGAATATGTAAAAATATGCTTACATAAACAAGTTTTTCTCAATTCCAAGCCACTTTGAGCTAATTTAGAATTACTCTGGAGACTGTGGTGCAGTAGATCAGATTCTAGTTTAAATGACATCATGGTGACCAAGGGGTGGCAGTGATTAATATTTAAGTTAATGTAGGCAAAAATTGTAGCTGAGATGCCAAGTATGTTAAACCCTTGAAAAGAAACAATCTAAAAACTTGTCTTGAATGTGGTGATTTCACCCACCCCTGGGTCAGAGCCTACAGTAACAGATGTAAAAATCTGTTCATAGCTATATGACAAAGCACTCATCTGACCACAGACTATTTCAGACTTCACATGAGGGAGTGCAGAACTAATTTAACCAAATGGAGGTGCACCAAGGATGCAGAAAGGTCCTTGGTTGAGTATACTCCAGCTAGCAAAGCTATGTTCACTCACAGACAGGTTTTGCTGGTCTCTCACTCTTTAGGACCCTGGTATCTCACTATATTTGATGGATAAAGTAGAAGTGTCACACTGAAATCAGTCTGATGGACTGACTAGTTTTCCAGTGGTTGGGTCTGGGAGAAGGCACACCCCAGAGCACAGGCCGGGAGAGAGGCACAGAAACGATGCTGTCTGTTTAAGCCTCTGATAAAAACATCTGACAGAATATAAAGATGCAGGTAAATCTCAGGGCAGTAAACTTATGTTCTTTGTAATTGAAATAAATTCATGAAAACCTTGTTAATGGTGTTTTAAGTTGCATTTAGTGTATTTTGCAGCATTAAGTAATAAACATCCTACTTCAGTGCTCAATAAAGGAAATTAATAAGAATATTGGATGTGAAAATGACAGAAGAATCTGAAACAGTTTGGTGATTGTGCTTGTCATTCCTGACTTAGTGTATGTCTGTTGAAGAAAAAAATGACATCAATATTTGGAGATTACTGAAAATCTGAGAAATGGCAGAGAATATGCACAGTATATGCAAGCATTACATTTGTCATTCTACATTCTGATGCTTTTACCTCAGAACTCAGAGGTAAAAGCCTCCGTCATCTGGACGCAGATTGCCAGGGCAGGAGCTATGTGGCTTTGATTCCACTGTTATTCTATGAGACTTGTTCTAAGTGCGCTGAGAATGAAAAAGTGAGATTTATGTAATTCTTGTTTCCTCTGTTCAGAGAAAGAGCCAGAGGCTCCCCATGGAAGTGACTCACTGTGACACTGTATCCTGCCATATCTTCAGTGGGGTCTCCTGCCGGGTAGGCTGTGTGTTAGAGCCTTCTTACACTATGCAAAGAAATAAAAAGCAAAACATGGGAAATTGTTCTGCGAAATATCATCTGTAGTGACTTCCAGGAATTCCTTAACTGCATCATGTTGAGGTAGGGCTGATCGGAGATGAGCACTGTGCTGCCAGGGCCCTGGCTGTGTCCCCCCAGCAGTGGCCAAAAGCCACTCCACCAAAATGAGGCAGATGTCAACAACTCTCCTCTAACACTTCATAGTTTCAGAGTTTGGCTTAGATGTCCTTTTACATCATTGCTCAAAAGGTCAGTACAAAATCTTGTAAAGAGAAACCAAGAAAATAAGTTTTACTGTCAGAAAAAAGACAATGATCACTAAGCAAACCAGGGACCTTAACTGTCCAAAACTGTCAAACAGTGAAGATTTGATCTGGAAAATATACAGCGTACATTCTACTATTTCCTTCATGGAGACAGCAGTCCTCAGAGTTACGGTTTTGTATCTTCACTGCAAGTGTGAAAGATCTAAAATCTGTTATTTGCCTGTGGTATATGCATACTGAGAAGATATTAATTCCCACAAATGTCAGCACATTTCAGAGTGTAGTGCTTGTACTTGGAGTATTAAGGATGTAATGATAATTGATGGAATATGAGGAATGTGAAGCCTTTTTGCTTCTTTGAGGTTAATGGCAGAAGGATAGGCTGAAAGACAGGTCAGGATGGTTGAAGTAGTTCAAGAGGAATGAAAGGTCCAGTTCATCATAAAGAGTCCTCTGGCACTCGGAACTGTAGAGTGCTGCTTTAGCTTAATTTTCTTATATCTTTTAAATCTGTAGCCCTTACTTTTCCACTTAAAGAAGAACAATGCAAACATTTTGCTTTTTAAGTTATATGTCCCCGATGAAGCAAGTATATAATTGTTTAGCTTTTAATATTATTATTTCAAATCTTAGTTATGGAACTTCACTGAAATAAACAAGGACAGTTCAACAGATGAGCAGTCTTTTCTTCTTGCTGTAAAATCATTTAATCAAATTCACTACATCAAAAGTATTTCAGTAGCAGCACCTGATTTTACGGACACAAGATTCAACTTTTGCTGTTAGAATGTGCAAGTGCAACTCAGCTAAACAAGGTGGAGCTGCGCAGTCTGTGTCAGCAGTGGGTTTGACCCCAAGGCCTCATTACTTATATTGTGAACTCTTGATGTGAGAAACTATCTTTCTGTTTGTTTGAGAGATCCTTCAGCTTCTTTATAAATAATAAATAAAACCACAACTCGAAGCCTCAGGGAAGAGGAATATTGATTGTGGTAGAGAGGGGTTTTGTACAAATACAGAAAACCCTCACGTCAGCTGCCTTACAGGGACTTAGAAATTAAGAAATAGTTGAAGTATTTATTATGTATATTGGTCTTTGAACAAAACTTTGAACATTGTGTATTTAGATACTTCATCGTGGGTGCCCCAGACAATTCATTGATGAGTGGTCCTGGAGATCTGAATGCATTTATCATGTTTTGGGTAAATACAACAAAGGAAATAAAGTATGGGAAGAACCTTCATGGTCCCTTTTTCGGATGTGCTTGGGAGAGGATTTACTGTGAAGGGTCTGGGAAGACAGATGTCTCATTGCTACCTTCTGGCAATGTGTCTCACCATGATGTGATGCCAATGAAACCATCACCTCTCGGAGTACCATGACCGTCCTGGTACCTTCTCACCTGAGACAGCTGACCCACATGCAAACCCACCTTACAAAGACAGATCAAACAGCCCAAAATTTGCTTTGACTCATCAATACCAAACAGCTAAGCAGTGCAGCTCTTCAGAATTAAGTACCTTTGGTCACATTCACAAGTAATTGGTGGGATTTTTACTCTACACTTAAATAAAATAGAATGAGGAAAATAATAGACTTTATCAGGAAATGAATGTTCAGATTCTTCAACCAGAACACACACATTTAGTGAATAACCTAGCCAAAAAGTCTTTGTCTGTCCCATTTGTAGTACCAATTAGTAGTACCAGTTCCAAGACATTAGCAGTCAAGGCAAGCATCACTCTTTCTGGGAGCAACCTGAGAATATGGCTAAACATGAGCTTCAGCAGAGTGATGAATACAAGCAGATCACAAAGCAATGACTTTACAGGACTGAACTTGTTTGAATACTCATTAAATAAGTGTATAAATATCATTATACAGTCAAATTATTGGTGGGAATTTACAAGAGTCCTCCTGCTGCAGAAATTATCAGAAGATGATAATCACAGTATCTCTTTTTCGGCACGGTCCGACACAATGCTAAGAATTATATACAGGGAAATCCGTCAGGGCCAGATGAAATTCTAATTTACTCCCACAGAAAATGTTAAGAAGAAATGTGTTTCCTATAAGGATCTCTGGAATAATGTATAGAGTTAATTTCTTTGAGACAGATAGAAAAGTAGATGCATTTGCAACTGAGAAGACAAGGACTACTAAGGGATTTCAGGTCCTTCCATGAGTTTTTTTAAATCTTTGAAATTACATGTTAATTTAGAAAATAGGTTAATTATCTTATTTCAATTTATCTAATCTCAGAAAAGCTCTGAAAACCACCAAGATTTTGTGTCAGTACACTTCTACTGCCAGAAGTGTTACTTTGGGCTCTCTGTATATTAATGTACTGTAGAGCTATGTTAAGAGAGACCCAGGACTTACTTTCAGGTTATCTAATCTGATACTGCTTTTCTGCATGAGTGTTTTATAGATTCAGCTTTGGAGACCCGGGGAAAAAAGAGTTCTGTCTTTTAGGGATATGAATGTCAATAAAGACTGGATGAATCAGGAAAACAAGTGTGTACTTAGATGTACAATGATGAATGAAATATATTCTTCATTACTATTGGAAAGAAATTGTCAGTGAATCACCAGTAATGATGGTGATGATGATTTTACTACAGAACTGACCCAATTGTATATTGTCAGGCAGGTGATAACTCTAACTGCTTCTTTTCTAATAATGCAAAAATAGTTATTGTAGGTCCAAGTGGAAAAAGCAACTGCTGACAAAAATTCCCCAACTTGCTCATAACATGTACTTCATTACTCATCATCTGATCAAATCATCTGTCTTCCAAGTGCTTGTAATATTTGTTGAGAAAAAGTAACCTTTTCCACTACCCTACAGGTCAGACAAGGTTTTTTAAAAAAATCCTTCTATTAAAAAAAGATGCTTCAATAGAACAAGCATTTTTTTCTTTGTAGAGATCATATCAGAGAAGAATGGAATGGACATTATTGTGAGTGGAATAAGAATTGTGTGCTTCCCAAAAAATTAAGGACTGTCCAGAATACATTATTAGTAGAAGATCAACAAGACTGATCAATTTAATCAGAGAATTTAGTTCCTTTTGCTGAAATGTCCAAGAACTGATTTTTCTCAAACTTAGTCAATTACAATTTGTGCTGTTTACTTTAAAGATTACACAGAATAAAGTTGAATCTTAACCATTTTACTCACTGTTATGAAACAGTGAAATTATAACAATAACATTGTTTCTGTTCCCAGATGTGAGAGCATTTCTGATACCAATTATAAAATTCAGGTTTTGGTGAAGCATGCAAAAAAGCAGTCTTACTTATGAACTGTAATGGGAATAGCTCATATAAAGAGAACTCCCTGCACGTAAAAGCTGATAGGCTTTATTTTTCAGTTGAAATCAACATATAACAGAATTTTTTATTTCAGATAGGAGGAAGTGTGTGTGTGAATTGTTTGGTTTTTTTGTTTAGGGGGTGGAAGCAAATTAATTCTGTAATAGTCACATCAGCATTTCGAAACACCATTTGGCTAAAAAAAAAAATTTATGTTATTTGACTGACAAATATGTACTTCCACAGGTATTCGTATTTCAAATAATCAGCTACAAAAATTAGCTCTATGTTTAATTATTTTTAAGCTGAACTAGTATCTTTTACTCTCCCATGCTATTTGTTGAAAATTCTCTCCACTTCCATTTGGTCAAAGAATACAAAAATTTAAAAAACCCCACCCAAGCCTTTCATGTCTTTGAGACTGCACTGTTCCTAAAAAATGGCAGAGCAAAACAACACAGTTTATTCAATACCCCAGGGTGCAGTACTTGTAGTTGATTTTGTACTTGTATTGCCAGGCAATAGGGAGTTCACTGAATGTCTCCTGACTTACGAATAGCACTGCACTCCAAGCTCAAAGGAAGTTGTTTATGACCAAAATACGTAGGCACTGAAGTCTTTGTGTCCATGATACTCAGAAGGAGAAATCTGGGAATGAGAAGCTGACACAGAACACTGGTTACAGTAATAATAAGAGATCATGCTGTGGTTTTGTGGTCTGGTGCAGGCAGAATGTTTTCTATGAACTTCACAACTTCCCTCCTTCATTTTCCCTGTATGTGAAACAGGAGCAATGTCTCACTGCTTCAAAAGAGAATGAAAGAACTAGCAGGGTGTTTGTAAAGGACTGTAGAAGAGACACTGGCAGCCAATAGAAAGCCAAGTTAAATAGCTGTACTGAAAATGAAATAGAAATCTTTAGGAAGAAGTCCAAGAAAAAACATCTGGCAAAGGAGGAATGGGAGGCCTGACAGAAGGAACAGAAAAGCAGGATTATTGGTTTGTTTTTCCCTTTGTAGATCAAACCGACATGTCAGATGCACTGCAATCTGTTGTTTGTACAGGAAAAATTGGAGGAAGACTGGGAACATCCAGATTAAAGAGCATTGTAAAAATTAGCTGTGCTGTGCCAAGAAGTAGATAGGGTGTGTGGATGGAAGCATGGGAGGATCTGGCGTTGAGCTCCACCAGTCTCCCAGGGCAGGGATACTGTGAGAGAGGATCCAGGCTAGGCTGCTATGCTCATGGGCGGTTGGAAATAGCTTTTTGAGTCTCTACAGGGAAGTGAAAAAACGTGGCAAAATGTCTAACATCCGTCAGCTCAACTTCATAATACAGTGGTGGATCAGTGAAATGAACTTTCAGAGATTGTAGAGACTTGATTTTTTCATATTGTCTTCTCCCTGGGCTCCCTGTTGTTCTTACTTCAATTTCGGCTTCCCTCTTTCCCTGTTGTCTCTTACATTTCTTCATTTGTCCTGTATTGTCTTAGACTTCTTCTGTCCTATTCCTCTTTTTCTCTTTTCTGCATTCACTTGTTTATTTCTTCTTTGCATTCCACAGTGTAACTATGCATGGATTTTCCCAAAGCCTCGCTGCGTGTTGTTTCTTCAGTAAATAATAGCAGTGACAGCTGTTCAGTCTTGGTGCTCTTCTCCAGTTCTCTTGCCTAGAGGTAATGTTCCTGTTTAGAGAACAAAAACCAAACTGATGACCTGAAACTTACAGCTACATACAAACAGAGACTTCATTAACAAAAACTTGACAATTAAGGTAAGACAAAATAAACAAATTAATATTGTCAGACAGTAAATTACAAGGCAGAAGATCCTGCTTGATGACCCAAAGACTTAGTAACTTAGCTCTAAGAAAGATGTAGTGTTTTGTAGATGTCACAGTCAAGGGGACAGGTGATGAGACTGATCTGAGGCAGAGCAGGAGACCCCCTAGGAGATGTAAAGGGCAACAAAACACAAAGCAGTGTCCAAGTCCTGGGCATAGAGTTAATTTTCATCATGGTGGCTAGTACGGGGCTATGTTTTGGACTTGTGTTGATACAGTGTTGACAACACGGAGATATTTTGGTTATTGCTGAGCAGCACTTGCACATCATCAAGGCTTTTTCTGCTCCTCACACCACCCCAGCAGCAAAAAGGCTGAGGGTGCACAAGGAGCTGGGACGGAAGACAGCCAGGACAGCTGAGCCCAACTCACCACAGTGATTTCCAATATTATATGATGTCATATTCAGCAAATAAAGCTGGGGAAGAGAGAGGAAGGATGGCACATTCAGAGTGATGTCATTTCCCAAATCACCTCTGCGTGTGCTTGAGCCCTGCTTTCCTGGGAATGGGTGAACAACTGCCTGCCCATTGAAAGTGGTGACTGAATTCCTTGTTCTGCTTTGCTTGTGTGCGTGGCTTTTGGTACCTATTAAAGTGTCTTTGCTTCTACCCATGAGTTCTCTCAATTCTATTCTTCCGATTCTCTCGCTGGTCCCACTGGTGAGGGAGTGAGTGGGCAGATGAGTGGGTCTTAATCGCCAGATGGGTTTAAATGATGTTAACCAAAACAAGCAGAAAAGGGCTTGTGTTGAAGATCCAGCTTGGAGCTCTTTAGGATCATTGTGAGTGATAAGAACAGGAAGTTGATCTTGTCATACTGAATGGGAGACAGAGAGACCTATGGAAGGCCTGTGAAAAGGAAGATGGGTAACTTCTCTCCTATGTTTTAGAGAGGGAGGAGCCAGCAGTGTCATGGCTGAAATGATTTAGCTAGATGGGTAACCCATTTCAAGTTTTTTTCTTTTTCATATAGTTTAAGCAACTTTTAAAAAGAAAAAAAACAAGAAAAGAACACCTGGATTCACATCACAATATTATTTCAAAAACGATGGCTAGAGTTAGCACTGAGTCTTGTGCGACTTATGATAGAATCACAGAATCACAAAACCTCAGAATATCCTGAGTTGGAGGGGACCAAGAGAGATCATCAAGTCCAGCTCCTGGCCCTGCATAGAAACATCCCCAAGAGTCACACCACATGCCTGAAAGTGTTGTCCAGCTGCTTCTTGAGCTCTGTCAGGATTGGTGCTGTGATCACTTCCCTGGGAAGTCTGTTCCAGTGCCCAACCCCCCTCTGGTGGAAAAAGAACCTTTTTCTAATATCTGACCTAAACCTCCCCTGACACAACTTCAGGCCACTCTCTTGGATCCTGTTACAGAGAAGACACCAGTGTCCGCCCCTTCTCTTCCCCTCACGAGGAAGTTGTAGATTGCAATGAGGTCTCCCCTCAGTCTCCTCTGCTCCAGACTGAACAGACCAAGTGACCTCAGCGGGACAATCCCCTCCCTTGCCCGGCTGGTGATGCTGTGCCTGATGCCCCCCAGGACTGGGTTGGCCCTCCTGGCTGCCAGGGCACTGCTGACTCATGTTCAACTTGCCATTGACCAAGACCACCCCATGTCCCTTTCTGTGGCACTACTTTCCAGAATCTCATTTCCCAGTCTGTCTGCACATCCAGGGCTGTTCCAACCCAGGTGCAGAATCTTGTTTACCTTCATACAGTTGATAATTGCCCAGCCCTTCAATTTTTCTAGTTCTTTCTGCAGGGCCTCTCTGCCTTTGAGAAGGTCACCAGCTCCTCCCAGTTTTGTATTGTCTGCAAACTTGCCTGGTATCCCCGCCAGTCCTGCATCCAAGTCATTAATGAAGATGTTGAAGGACACAGAGCCTAAGGTGGGGCCCTGTGGAACCTCACTAGTTACAGGTCACCAGTGTGATGTCACCCCATTCACTATAACCCTTTGTGCTCAGCCCCTCAGCCAGTTGCTCACCCATCATGGGATGTGTTTACCCAGCTGTATGCTGGACATTTTGTCCAGAAGGATCCTGTGAGAGACAGTATCAAAAGCTTTATTGAAATCCAAAAGGATTACATCACCTGGCTCCCCTCGATCAACTAGGTGGGTTACCTTGTGAAAGGAAATCAAGTTTGCTAAGCAGGACTTTCATCTCATGAACCTGTTCTGGCTATGACCAATGACTGCATTGTCCTTCAGGTGTTTTTTAATACCTCCCAGAATAACCTTGTCCATAACTTTATCAGGCACTGAAGTGAGACTGCAACAGGCCTGTAGTTTCCAGGGTCCTCCTTCTTTCCCTTCCTGAAAATTGGGAGAACCTTCGCCACCTTCCAGTCAGCTAGGACTTCTCTGGATTCCCAAGACTGTCTAAAAATCGTTGGGAGAGGTTTTATGATATCAGAAGTTCTTTGAGGATTCTTTGTTGAATCCCATCATGCCCCATAGATTTATAGGGATCGAGCTGGAGTAGCAGATCCTGCACAATTTCAGGCAGTTGATCATTCTTGCAGTCATGGTCCTCCAGCTCAAGGCATTGAGATCCCCTTGATCCATACTCTGTTGAAGAGGCAAAGAATGCATGAACACCTCTGTTTATGTGGCCCTGTGGCCCTATGGCCACTTGTCTCCAAGACTTTTTCCAAGAACGTTGCAAGCCCTTTTCCAGTGTTCTCAGGGACAAAGAGTCTAAAGTATCAGATTGCAAATGACATCTCAGTGCCAAGTCCCTGCTAAGAATGCAGTCTAAGTCTGCTCACCTATTCCATTCAGCTCAAGGTCATGTCCCCATCATATCAATCAATCTTAGTACTTTTTTTCAGTAATTGGTATCACTGAACTGATAGATTAAAAGGCATCAGGTCAGCCTGAGTACACATACAGTAAGCTTCAGAATTCTTGTCATCTCATCTTCTAAAGTGTAATAGCTTTAGTAAAACTGTTATTCTGTCAAATCCGGATAACTTTTCAAAGCAGTGTTGCTATTTAATCTAAATGGGATAATTTCCTTTCTCAATATTTCTATCATCTAATTTAATGTCAAGCATGCAGGAGTTTAGCAGTACCTCCTCATTAAACACCCAAACCAAGAACGGTTGTCAATCAGTGAAATATATGAAGATCGGTTAAGATGTTCTTATATGAAGAGCCTACTTGGACTAAAGATATAGTGTATTGCTTTTTAGGTGGAAGTCATACTGATATGAAACATCAGACTTAAAGCTAAAAGCCTGTAGTAGTTTTGTGGTGTGAGATCTTAAGTCTCATTAACATCAATTGTATGTCTGGTTCAAAGAGATGGTATACAACAGAATATTTAAATTAATGTAACTGAAATGCAAACCTCACTGCAGGCAGGTGAAAATATTAAGGATCTTATCTGGCAACCGCTTTCTCATCTAGTTAACTACCCCATCACAGTGCATTTACCTATGTGCAGGAGGGTCAACTGAGTCAGGCCCTAATCTTTGCAGGTCAAATCTGTTCTTTGTATTAAAGGAAAACAGATAACCTTGAAATTACATGATTTAGAAATACACTTCTTGGCTATTTTTAGCAACACAATTTAATCCTAACATTTGGCTTTCATTCCATTCTCAGTTACAATGAATATTAAGTAAGGAGGATATCAGTAACATGTCACATTTACTTAATGTCCTTCATTTGATGATTTTAAGGGCTTCATGCATTAAGCATTAAGACAACAGTCTGGAAGTAAGTAATTTTGCGGTATAAGGAAGAATATGAAGCATGAGGAGTGACATGAATCACCCAAGTTGAGTCAGTGCCTGACTGGGAAGCAGAACCTGGATGCTTGTGCTCTTGCTTTTCTTCTAACCAGTAAGCACATTTTCTGAACTTGACCACTTGGAGTGCTTTGCATGAGAAAAATCTAACCAAAAAAACCCCAACCAACCAACCAACTACAGAAAGAAAAAAATGAATCATGAATCAGAGAACATTCAGATTGTGAGAGCTTGAGGAGACTGCCTTCTGAAGGTCTTTCTAGATACCTTCCCAGTGAAAACCAGATGCAGATATTCTCAAGAAAATATTGCAAGGCTTCCCCCTGTGGTTTTGCACCTTGTTGCTCCAAAGATATTTTTAAAGAAAATTTCATGTAAAAGTCGGAGGTGGGTGTNTATTCACCCACCCTCCATGCTCCTCAAAGGTGCCACCAGCTCTACACCTCACTCAAGATGAATGAAAAATAATCCATCAGGTCTTTGTTTCGAAAACATCAGATTTACCTTAAAACTGAACTTTAAGCACTGACTGCTAAAGGACTGACTTTCAGACTTGGCCCAGTGCAGCACATATTGCAATCAACACAGTCCTTCCTCTTAGCTGCAAAGCTAAGATTATGGTAATTTTGTTAATCGAGAAGAAAATGAAATGTTTCCCTTAGATATTTCCTAACATTCTTATTAAAAAAATAATAATGAAAAGGAAAAAAAGTGATAATGAGATAACAAAATGGCAATGTATCTCTTGCATAGAAAGATGCCATTTACATTGAATTATTTGCCTCTATGAGTTGAGCTTGAGATACAGTGCTTTTGTCAGAGCAATATGAAGCAATGAAACAGGTTCAATAATCATACCAGTAAAATTATCGGCTTTGAATCTGATAATTCTCCATTGGTCTAAAATGTCCACATGCACACCCAGGTAGAGGTATGTATTTCCTCATGTGGCTAATCTTATAGTGCTCACACTTAGGTTTTTTGATGGATGGTTTCAGGCCTGTCATATTTTATGTTTACAGGAGACCTGATCTGAAAGATGAAGATGCTTCTCTCAGCAAGCACTGATTCTGTCACACTGTGAATGAGATCTCAGTTTTTGTACCTGGAGTATTCTGTCTTAATATGGGCCTGAAGAGGCTCAAAGGATTCAAATAAGGTCAAGCAAAACTGAAGAGAACAGCAGAGAGTCATAAGGAAAATAAGAAAAACACAGAAGCAAAAGGAACATGGAAAATTTCCCCTCTCTTGGTTACAAAGAAGTGAATCCAGGAAAAGTGATGACTTACAGGGATTTATGCTAAATATGCTCCAATAAACAGAAGGATGTGTGATCTGAGGTGCTCTCAGCAAAATAACTTTTTTTGGTCCTTTTGATCACTCATATTTTGATCTGAGAAGGAAAGCATTCATTGTCCTCTACACTCATCTTAATTTGTTTTTGTAATTCTGTGCAGAGATTTCTTTGACCAAAGCGTTCTTTAATATCCAAGTGAGAAGGGGGAACTTTATGGCGTCCCGCCTGATAACAATTATGGTTAGTACAACCACTGCTGGGACTTGGAACAGGAACAGCAGTAGCCTCTGATTCCTCAGAGGTTGGTTTTTTCTACCACTGCTTATCTCATATTGTGACCTGATAGGAAACATGGCTGCCTTGGAGTTTAACAAGCGCTGGAGCTCCTTTCCCTCTTTTTCCATTTTTTTAGCCCTTCCATGGAATTACGTCTCCATCACTTTTATATCCAGGTACCTGCTGGGCTCAGAGCCAGGTCTGACATTATCTCAGAAGCTTTACCACAAAGCCCTCAGACTCCTAAGATCGGCATCTGTCCTGTTTCCAGGCTGCATGCTATGCACAGGCATAGGTAAGGCATGCCAATGAAGTTCTACATTGTTCGTGAAATGTACAGGCTCAGGACTGTGTAAGTTCTGATCTTGTTTAATGGAAAGCATTACACTGAACTTGACCTTCTGACTGAATGCAATGCTGCTCTAATAACATGTCTTTCTCATTTGTATTGCTCAAGGAAATCCTGTTCTCTGTGACATTAGGTTTTACTGTGCCATCAATCTCTAGCAGAAAGACATACAGAAGCTCTGCTTAGGCTGCAAATTCTTTTTCATTATTATTAATGCTGAACATAACCACTTCATCTTTGCAGTCATTATTTTCAGAATTCATCTGTTCATTTTTCTGGAACTTGAGAAAAATGTAGTTTTTATGTCTTATTTAACGATCTGTGGTTCGCACCATAATGGAATAGCAAATGACTGTCAGATCACAGATAATACACCATCTGTGATGTTATACTGAGTTGTTGGGCCAAATATTCTGGTATAAGTCAGCACAGCTTAATTTATATGAGCAGAGCCTTTCGATCAAACTTAAAATAAAAAATCCACACACTTAAATTATCTTTTCCTTCTTCTAATTGCAGGGCCAAAGTGCAGATTTCAAAAGTTGTATTACAACCCCTGGGAGTGTGAAAGCACTGCAGCAGGAAAGCAAGCAAACAAACAAATCAAACCAAACTTTTTAAAAGAAGTTCGCATATACTTTAAATATTTTTTTACTGCTTTATTTTTTGTATTTTGTCTGCCTCTAAACCATTCAGTCTGTAGCAGAATTTTTATCTTCAGTCCTCGAAATTTAATGCATGAACTGAGTCTTTTCATTTTTTACTGTGCTGAAGATTCTCAGGGATGGGGAGATTGCAGTGGGCAGCAGATTGTTGAGACAACCTACAGACCTCACATCCCCTCCAATGATGGAGATATAACATGACCAGGGAGATATAACATGACCAGATTCTCACCAGTCATGTCACGACAGAAACAAAATTTTGGTAAATGTTGGAGGCACTTCCAATCATTGGACAAGAGAGAACATGGCTTTGCAGTGCCAGTGTGTGATGTTACATGATCTGTCTCTGCTATAACATTTTCCACCCTGCATTGAAAACCTGTGGAGTCACAACTGTTGCCATTATCAGGCACTGACAAGGGTAAGCACAATGTGAATGCTGTGACTGGACTGCCTGTGCCTTGGTGAGGCAAGAACCTCACAGCAACTCAGCACATGGGGAAGGGCACAGGCAAGTAAGACAGCAGCACAGGTGTACTAAAAACCTTCCCAAATTCTTCACTTTATAACAAGCTGGAAAAGATTAAAAAACCCCAGTAGTNCTAGGACCTTTTGGAAAGACCCAGCAATAATTGCAATAGTTACAGATACACCCACAGTCTGTTTAACACTCATCAGCAATAGAAGTTCTGGACTGAGAAGGTGAGAACTGAAATTCTGCCATTTTTATCCTTTGAAAGAAAAATATCTTTCACCTTGCAGTGCATCAACACAAACAGGTCTGCCCACATCCAAGCACTCAGAAACATATTGCCAGCACTCAATCACTGTTTGAAAAACAGGCAGCTTTGGGAAAGAAATGATGGGAAAATTTTTCCACAATGTTTGGGAATGCTTGGCATGCAGAAAACCCCTGCTGGCTTCCTGCCATTCTGCCTGGGAGCCAGAGCACAGAACTGCAGATTCTGCTGATAACATCCAAATGTATTAATTTTGCTGCTGCTTTGAGTGTTTTTCATCATCCTTGTACAAACCAAGAGAAGGACAGGAGAGACCTTTTACTACTCCCTTTGAAGCCCACAGCAGGTTTTCCTTCAATGGCAAAGTATCAGAACCTGTGCTTGACCAAATAATTCTGCATTTCTGCAGAAGACTGTGTTTCCTTAAAAATTCTTGTCTGAGCCATAGGTCCCAGCCATAATCCCACGACTCTGTAAGAGTTAGCCTTGGCATTCCATGTAGATGATGCTCCTTCATTTAATGTCATGTAGCACAGTGAACCCCAGATGTCCTATTGGTGGCAATACCCCTCCATTGTCTGCGAGGCTGTGCCATCTCCTAAAGTCATATTTTGGCCCTTCTTGATTTTCACTTTCACACTTGCACTCACACTGGGGCACCAGCTCTATCTGTACTAGAATCTTATCAGGTCAGGGCAGGAAGGATCATCAGGGTGGGTTGGTTATCTTCCTTGCTGACCCCATGGTTCTGGTTCTGCAGGAAAGTGCTTCCTTGGAGGGAAAGTCACAAATGATGTCCTCGGTGACAATTCCCTGCTCTGACTCTGGTGCCACAGGCTGTTTGAGGGGTGTGACCCTTGAGCTGAATGCTGTAAGGAATCAAAAGATTCTCACACCATGTGCACCCAGAATGAGTTTTGTCCTCAGACAGGAAGGACACTGGTTATGTTAACTGGAAAAATAAACTCCAGCCTTGAACACCATGCACACCCTGGCTGTAAGCACAAACTGGTTCACAGCTATGTGCAAGACGTGCATGGTCCTGTGCTCCCTCCCCATTTGTGGCAGGCGGGAACAAGGAAGAAGCTGTAAAGAAGAAAGCCTTTACAACATCCACCACAAACTTTTCAAAGTAAGAGTTTGGACCTGATTCCTGTAAGCAAGTAAGATGGGAGCTCTGGGAAATGGTAATACTCCATTTTTAAGCTCAAAAGCATTGAGAGGAGTATGGCAGTGAAATTAAAAATAATATATGATTTCTGCCCCTGGGAGATGCAAACTTTCCTATCAGGGAGATCAAATTTGGACAGGGACAAAGGAACATTTACGTAACAACAAAGTGTTCTGCTTCTTGCAAGACTGTAAGAAACAGCATAATGTGAAAGGGATCTGTAGGCCAGAGCTGGAATGGCATCAATTTTTCTGGTGATAGCAATACTCACGCAAATAAACCATGGGGCTTAGAGAGCACATCCGAGATATGCATTACTGCTTAAGGCATTTAGATGAGATGAGAAATGAGCCTGCTGGAGCTATTCCATATCTGAACAAGATGCAAAGTAGTAGAGTTTGCGAAACGCTTGTGTCTTGCACAGTGCTAACAAACACAATCAGGAAGCAGGGGGCTCTATTACGTGTTTTCACAGTACATGTCATACATATTGCTCTCTATCATGATGTGATAAACTGTTTGTTAGTATCCACAGATTCACATACTGTAAAACAATCAGCAAAGGACTGCATTGCAAAGCAGTTTGCCACTGCTGATTCTCTAAGCTTTCAGTGACCTCTGCTTTGACCGTATTGTTGGTGTTTGTCCTTCTAAAAAACATGTGGCAATATCGCAAGCATCAGAGCAGGAAGAAAGAAACAACGCTAAAGCAGAAGTTTAACTGCGTCAATCCTTGCTCAAAGCAGAGCAGGTGTTAGACACCTGCAGCCTGGACATTGAAGCACTGCGTATTTCCCCTTCTTCCCTTAATATCATGCTACTCACAGTGTTATCTAGCGGCCTTGCACTCTTCTGCAGCCTAAGGTCCCTTGTTGTGTCTCTGATTGTTTAAAGTGAATAGAATACATGTAGAGTTTCTCTGAGCCTTTTCCTATAATTAAAAAATACCAGGTCACAAGTCAATTTTATTTTGCTTTTTGTCCAAATTTCATTCAGCTTTACAGACAATTGTTAAACCTCACAAACTTCATACGAGAAAATGTGTCTGTGCATTTTGTCAAGACGAAAACACAAGAATGCAGAGGTTAAATGACCAAATGGAAAACATACCAGAAAATTAGTGGCAGCACCAAGAATGAAACAAAAATAAAGGAGTCCTTTCTCGGCAGCCATCTTGTACCAGCCATGGTACTATAGAATCTTCATCATTGTCCTTAAATGAAATGCACAGAAGTGTATAACTGCTTCCACTGATGCTCTACCATTAACAATACTTTTCTCTGCAGATGGGAATAAAATTTTTCAATGTAGATTATTCGCTGTCTGTAACAACTGTCTCTAAAATCCTCAAATGAATCTCCAGTGTTTTGTGCTTTGAAAGCAACATCTTCGACAAATTTTACTTTATGATCAGGAATAATTTAGTATTTTTTTTTTCAGGTAGGATATTGGGATAACCAGAAAAGATGACCCTCTTCTTTAGGGAAGTCTAGTAAGGACAATAATTTTGTTAAATTATTGCCATGCAAGTTGAACACTAGGGGTCATATTTAGATAACCACTGACACATTGCAGAGCACATCCAGGAAAAAAACAACCACTCACTCACCAATGACCCATGAGTGTTAAACAATTTGCAGAGGAACAGCAGTTATTTTCATGGTATACAGTGCAATTGCTTGTTTGCTGTGAAGTGCTAGGTTGACTCCTGTATTTCTGTGTTTTTGACAGGAGCTGGGAAACAAACAGGAAGGCTTACAACATGCTCACAGCAACAGACAAGCTCTTTCTCCCTAATGGGGACTGCCCCCACGCAGTTATTTCAGACTTGTTCTTTTGCATTTTCAGTACCACAATAATTACAGTTCAGGAAAAGGGGGGCACAAAATTTTTGTTGTTGAGACAAAGTGCTCTGGGGAAAGCTGAAAAGTTCGTTTAGGAGTCAGAATCAGAGGCAGCAGCACTGGCATTTTAATCAGGTTTACTAAGATTTTGTATACTTACATATTTCCTGTAGTTAACTTTCACCACCTATAATCCCACACAGAATAGAACTGGCTCCAAGCAAAGTACCTTGACATTAGTTTTCCACCATTCTTATAGTAGTGGGAGGAGACAGCAAAGAGATACATGCATTTATGGAAGTGAAGCTCTACCAGTGTTGAGACACAGATGTGTTCCCTTACATCAAGCAAGAAATGTGAGGAGTGGCCTGGTGGGTGTCTTTGCATTCCCACTGTCCCCAGCTGTGCTATGGTTCCCCGATGGCTGCAGAAGGCTTGTGTGCTCATGCTATTATGGGTTGTCATAATTCTGGGTAGACTTCAACTTGCAGCGTGGCACTGCTGCAGTTGCATGCAATGAAATGCAGTTGTAGAATACAAGAGTTAGCTCAGGTGCGAAACCTTTCTGCCCACATGGCTTGCTTGTTTCCTGTGTTATAATTTCCACTACGTAGTCGTCCAGTCACCTTAAAAGTCCTAAATACTGAGGTTTCCAGCTTTTCCTTTAGAAGACTACTTCACAATTTGAAATATCTTGCTGTCACAGAGGTTTTCCTGATATCCATCCTAAAATTTCCTTCTCTTAATTTCATCTCACTATTCCTAATTAAACACCTATGTAAAAAATTCCTTCCCACAACTAGAGCCAGATAATGGCTGATTTTTCATGCACATGCAAGCTGAAGAAGAATCAGAGAACCTGAATTTCCCCTTGCCTGTGAGGTAAATGCAAAACTAGCACCAAGATAGCCTCTAAAGAATATTCTTTCAAATTTGAAGTGATGAGCATGTTAATATATACAGTTAGTTTGAACTCAGATGCTGTAGAAAATGTGAAACAGAACTGAAAATAAATAAGCAGTTCAAGACAAATAGAAGGTCTAAAGGTTCTTTAAAAACCTTTACCGCTCTTTCATACTAAACATATTGTGTCACAAATACATCTTTCAATCTCTCTTTGAAAATGTATTGCTGCTCTTAAATATCCCCACTGTTTTGTGGATCTTCTTGTGAAACTCCCTGACCAGTACAACTTTCTGAAGTGGTTAACAAGTTATTCCAAAGTGTTATTGCTGATAACTTAGTAGTAACAGATTATTCATTGAAGCAAGGATTTGTGCTCAGGCAAGGTGGTAGGAAATCCTGGATTCATAGCTTTGACTAAAAGTCATCAGCACTTTGCTGATTAAGAGATTACTCCATGTTGGCTTGGTTAAATTGATTTATCTCTATTGTGTTAACCTTCAATTTTCCTGTAGTTTCAAATTGAAAGGGCTGGTTTTTAATAACCTTTGGTTTGGTTACATGTATTGCAGATACTGAGCCTCAACACTGAGTGGAATAACTGATGAGATACTTCAACCTCTAAATACTCTGCAGGAAATCAGAAAGTTCTATTCATATAGAAATTTAGCGGTATAGACACTTCTTGTTAAAATACATAGTTCACAAAGTTTGCTCGTCAGAAACCCATGTTATTCCCTATATCATATTTATCTCAGGTTTGATTGCAGGAAAGTCAGAACAGTCTCTCAACTGAGACTCAAAAGGACTAAACTAACATTTCACAGTCAAAACCCTACAGAAGTATAAAATGCTCCAATTCAAATTAAGTGACAAACATTCAAAATAGCCTTGTTTTCTTTAAGATCTCTGGGGAGAGATCAGTCTTAAAAAATCAGTTGATTTTAAAAAGCACACCAAATACCAACTGTTGAGTCTTAGGTCTATTAACTGGGACACAAAAAAAAATTATGTTATTTTTATTATTTTTTGCTTCTTGGGACAGAGAAGCTCCGCACAACTAATTACTGAAATGTGATTTTTCCTACGTCATGCATTGCTGGATTTGTGGATTTGTTTCCAACCCTAAGGCATGCCAAAGAGTGTCGGGTAACTATTTTTCTCCCAATTTGTCTTGACAGGGTGGATTTTATCTGGGGACAGTCAGTACCATGATGCTGAGCCTGATTTCAGGGTGGATGAGGAGAACACATGTCTGGATCATGGCCACTAGGGGTGAGCAGTCCTATGGATTTCAGGGGAAAAGCCTGCTCTCTGCTCTGCTGGTTGGAAAGGGCCTTGTCTTGAGAAAAGCCAAGCAGGCAGTGAGATGGAGAAAAAAATCTGGGTTTTTAGAGGCCTACAGACAGTTTGTGTACAAAATAGGTATAGTAATAGCATAATTATACATTAATATATATTAATATTATTTTTCTTCCTTGGGTGTGATGTGGCAAGGGAAGCGTGTAAAGCTGAGGCTGGTAGGTGAAACAGTCTTCTTGTGAGTTTTCACAAAGCTTAACTGGTAGTATTTTCATGTTGGTAGGTTTTAAGCAGTTTGTTGCAGTCTATCGTTGTGACCCATTTCAAATCACAAGGAGTGCCCTATTAATTTTGGAAAATGTCATCTCAAAAAAGGGAAAGTTTTACACGCTGTTTGAAGTTCTGTGTTTAGCTACATCTCAGCCACAAAACTTTTAACAGTAGGACCCCCACCCCATACTACACAGAAAATTGTTTTATTGAGCATTTATATTTATTTTAGCATAATCCATTCCTATAATCAGATAAAAAACATAAGAGGAGGATAAATATTAAACTACCGAGTTCCTATTCAATAGCAATAGAGCACTATTTTTATCAAATGTGTGACTTTGGGACAAAATAAACACCTGATGTACAAAAGCAAGGCAGATGGGGCAACTCATCAAAGGCAGGTCAGAGGATGAAAGAATTAGCACAGGACTCTTACACAGACCACCTCTACTTGATATGTCTTTGAATTCCAATAGGAAATCACATAAACAAAACCTGTGCACTTAAATATTGAATTTAGCATTTCAAATCACAAGTTGGACACCTTTTAAAGGCTAGTGAGAAGATTTATCTTGGGAACAGATTACACAAAACACTGAAGTATGGACATTTGCTGTGACAATGAAGAGAGTGACTCATCTTTGGAGTACTAGCTTCACTATGTGACTCTTCTAATCAGTTTCCCTGCTTGGGAATAGAAGAGGCCCCTACAAAGCATGAAGCTGAACATCTTCACTTCTTCTTTTTAAAGAGGATTGGTGAATTCAGCACCTTGCGAGAACTGTATTATGTTTGAGGAACTACAGTGCCGTGTTTTGTTGTAATTTGCTGTAAAGCTGAGAAAATGTTCCCTCAGTAAATTTGTGATTGGAGAATTATTTGCACACTGGAAGTCAAATTTTTGATACTGTAAGAACCAGGATTATGTGCTGCAATCTCCTTATCTAGGGTTTTATCCAAAACACATAAATAAAATCAACTGATTCATTAGGGAATACCCCACAAGTACATCTAGACCAAATATTATTGTTCTGCTGTAGCAAAAAAGGATATAAAAGTAGGAAGTCTATTTCTATGGGCTGTCCCAAGACTATGGCAGCAAACCAGCAAGACAGCCCAAGAAAGGGAGAACTAAAGACCATTTGACTCTAGCCTTCCTTAAGGGAAAGAGAGGGTGGGAGTCCCCGGCTGTCCCAGGGGCTCTCTTTGCTGCAGATGTGGAGCTGTCAATCCAAGAACCCTGTGGAAATGCCAGGTGGCCTTGAGATGAGGGGCTAAAATGTCACCTCTCCCCTTTCTTCCTCATGCACCTTTCGGAAGGTGGTTGATTCATGAATCTGTGGCTTCATGACATGACATTTTGGTGGCAGAACCTGCTCAAGATGTTGTAGCCTTGATTGCTCCACCCTACATGCATCCTGTGTGACAGTGCTGCAGTTTCTAAGTGACCTGGCAAACAGAGACTATTCCTTTACTTTGGGATGGATGAATCATTGTTCCAGGCGTGACTTATAACCACGGAGTCTCTTCACCTCAGCTCTTCCTGCCCAGAGCACTGCAGGTTTGTCTTAACTTTTCATTTCCTCTGTCACCAGTAGCTCATTCCTGCCCCACTGCTGACCAGCTGGAAGAAAAGTGACTGCTAGCACTGGGGAGCCTGCTAGGGAGGTCACAGACATACAGTAGGTTCTCTCACGCTCTTCCTCATATTCCAAGGGGTCCTTGGGCATAGAGACATTTTAGGGCCAGATGGAGAGGGAAGTGAGACAGCCATGAGAAAAGTGAGGGTTCTTATGGGTTCAATTTCTCCTTTGAGCTGTGATCAGCTCCTAGGATGCTTCATAGGACAATTAGAGCTTATCTGAGGCAACATAAGCTCCCTAGAGATGTGTTCACACTGTCTAATTTTAGACATCTAATGCATGTGCTTTGACTAGTCTTCTGAACAGCCCTGTCTTTCTCTCTATTAACTCTGTGGGAGCTCAGGCATCCAGGCTCTCCCCAAGCCCTTCTGCATTGTCTCCTGCAGTTACAAGTCCAAAGTGGTCCAAAATATTGGGACCATACATTTGCAGACGCTCCACTCTCCTGAACTCCAGCAGCAGGAGCTGCCATCTGGTGCAGGCAGCAAAAATGTCCCAGCATTTCTTCTCCTGATGGACCATCCCCTGCTGGGGGTGGCAGCTGGGACATGAGGTGGTCTCCCCATCAGCAAGCACTGCTGTGTGTTTTCACCCACATGTTCTTTGTGGGACTCATCCAAAGAGACCCCTTTGTCATGAACAACCAAGCTTGAGCTTCCCCTGTCTTCCAAGGGAATGGCAAAGGGACCCATGAGGCTAGGATTGTTGTATCAAAGATACATAGGATGCAATAAAAAGCCTACAAAATGAACATTTTTAGTCTTTTCCGAGAATGGCTGATATTTTTATGAAGTGTTTATTTCCTATTTTATTCCTATATAGGTTGTGATCTGTCTTGCAATTGCAAAGTGCTTCAAACCTTATCCTTCGGTGACATTGCATTGATGTGAAAATGAGATGCACCAGAGACTGAAGACTGTTTGCTTAGGTTAGTAGGTTATAGAAGCAAATTGTTATTGATAACACACAGCTGATCTTTGTGTGATTTTCTCTCCACATATCTGGTTCAGTGACAGCTGTTGGCAAGGAAGATAAAAAAGGGAATCTATATTTCAAGCAGACATGGGAGAATTAAAAGAAAAGGAAAGAAAAAAAATCTTTGTAACATATGAGCTATGGTTTTTTTATTATTGCATCAAAGAAGTTTTAGGACAAAGACAGCTTCTTCAGAAATATTCTGGAACCTTGCAACACTGTTGCATAAGTGATGACTTCTCAGAAGGGATATTCTGGCAGTAAGCTTATACATAATGATCACCTGCAGAGTTGTATCAGGGTATGCTTATAGTGCATGAACCAAAGCGAGCAGCTCTGATGAACCAAAGGTGAATGTAGAGCTGAAGAAATTCTAGTGACAGGACTTCTAGTGCAGTCTGAGTTTTTTCCTATAAGTGGTTTCTATTTCCTCTGTGCTTTAAATCATAACCAAATACTTTCCTGCAAAACAAGAGCAGTCTCAACAAAAGTGTTTTGTTAAAATAAAAAAGAGTAAGGTCTGAAAACAAAACCCATTTAAACTTTTGGAAGAAGAGAGGAAATCTAACAAACCTAAGAGGTCTGCTTTTCTTTTCTCCTAATTATTTTTGGTTACATATCTTAACACTCACTTTTCATTTATTGATAACAACTCTGAAGTACTGTAAGCTCATGTTTCAATCCCTATGCTCTGTCACTTACATTCAATTAGTTTACATTGTGACTACTGGCTGTAGTCTTTGATACATATATGGGGCCTAACACAACTATCTCCAGTTATGGGGAAGTCTTACAGAAGTCAGTAGGAGCATCAAATGAATGAGGACTTCAGGAGTGTTTGCTCTGCCTAGTATTTTGAGGAAAAAAGCAAATCTCAAGAAAATCCAACCCAAAACCCAAAATAAGGAAATACAAGAAAATCCAACCTCAAACCCAAAATAAGGAAACAAAGAACCCCAAACTTCAACTAGAAGTTCCTTCCTTCCTCCCTTCCTCCCTTCCTTCCTTCCTTCCTTCCTTCCTTCCTTCCTTCCTTCCTTCCTTCCTTCCTTCCTTCCTTCCTTCCTTCCTTCCTTCCTTCCTTCCTTCCTTCCTTCCTTCCTTCCTTCCTTCCTTCCTTCCTTCCTTCCTTCCTTCCTTCCTTCCTTCCTTCCTTCCTTCCTTCCTTCCTTCCTTCCTTCCTTCCTTCCTTCCTTCCTTCCTTCCTTCCTTCCTTCCTTCCTTCCTTCCTTCCTTCCTTCCTTCCTTCCTTCCTTCCTTCCTTCCTTCCTTCCTTCCTTCCTTCCTTCCTTCCTTCCTTCCTTCCTTCCTTCCTTCCTTCCTTCCTTCCTTCCTTCCTTCCTTCCTTCCTTCCTTCCTTCCTTCCTTCCTTCCTTCCTTCCTTCCTTCCTTCCTTCCTTCCTTCCTTCCTTCCTTCCTTCCTTCCTTCCTTCCTTCCTTCCTTCCTTCCTTCCTTCCTTCCTTCCTTCCTTCCTTCCTTCCTTCCTTCCTTCCTTCCTTCCTTCCTTCCTTCCTTCCTTCCTTCCTTCCTTTTGTTGTCTCATTCTCTCTCTCCTTCTCTCACCCTACCACACTCATGCTACAAAAAAAAAGCCTTAGAGACACAATCTATCAACATTCACACTGGTATGGAGTACATATTTCCCAAGAGTTTTTTTGTCTCTACAGTCCAGCAGCTATAAATCAGCGGTGCACCACTAGGTAGCACTTCATTCTTTTGCTCTCAGAAAGGGCCTTTGTACAGTGCCCACAGCACTTCAGCTGTAGCACAATCACTGGATACTTCGGAAAAAGTATCAGAAACTAAAGGACAAAAAGCGTATCTCAAAAAACAATACTGCCATTCGTTTAATATAAGACAGAGTCTACATTAGCTGAGTGACTAAAATATTTAAAATGAAAATGACAGCAGCTGGAGACTGGTTGAAAAAAAAAATTCATACTCTTTTCAAATTCATCTTGAGATAGAAAGTCAGGCTTCCAGAAGAAGTAGTGATATTATCAGACCTAACAAGGTAAGAAACACCACTATACAGGGAAGAATATGCAAACATGCCTTTTCTTCATATTTTGTGAAGACTTACACATTTTACACCGTTAGATGCCCAGCCTTCACCTGTAAACATATTAAGTAATTTCAGATGCTACAGTATATTAATCAGACATCAGAGTCCATGAGCATACCTAATTGAGCAACATAATCAAGAAAGACCAGAACAAATGCTGGATTTATTTTCCAATCTAAGTAGAGGTAAAAGTGCAGGTAAAACTGCTGCCAAAATGGCCATTTTGAGAAACTACCAAAAAACTTGGTGGATACTTTGTCAAGTTTCCACATGTTACAGATCTTCAAAGTGACACCAAATTCAAACATACTGACCAAAGCCAAGTTCATGTCCACCTCTGACCTGAATAAGGCTCACAATCCTGCTCTCATAACTTCATGCCTGTTAAAAGATGAAAACACATCTTCTTAATCAGACCATCATATTTTAAAATAGCTTTTGATTGTATTGTTTTAGTAAAGGTAGTTGTGATTATTGCATACAGGGTACAGGAAAAGCATGTCTTTAAAAGACTGCAGCCAGTGATATTTACCAGAAATGAGCTTGGCCCAGGAAAAGTTGTAAAGGCCACTTTAAATTATAATAAAGTGTTTATTGCCAGGAACACTACTCTCTTTGATACAAATTTCCACATTTCTCTCCCCAAAACAATTGACATGTGTGGTTGGTCCGAAAGTTATAGTCTGCAAATGTTAGTTATTCTTTAAACTGGTGATCAGGTGTTACCTCTCTCAAAAGTAAGAAATACGTTGATAAAACAGTAGTAAATTTGGCTGTACAAACACATACTCATGAGAATACTCTGGTCATACTATAATCAGGAAGGACGGTAGAATAAAACCTTTGGAATATCTCCTAACATTCTAATATTTTATAAGCTGAGAAAATAAATTAAAAACAGATCAGCGTATGCAGGCTTATTTACAACAAAATAAGTTGCCAGACATAACCTAATATTGGTAACTAGAGCTACATCCTCCACATGCTGCAGCACAGGAGTTCTCTAGACTCAGCCTGTGCCTGTCTCTGGTCCCATCAGCCTTCTGCCAGATTGTTCCTGAACACTCTATGTTAAATATGCAATGCAGAAAAGAGACCAGGAAAGCACAGAAGAGAGTGATTTATGCAAAATAATTAGGTCTTTCAGGTTTTTTTGTCTCTGAATCTGAACTGTATTATTTTTACTCAGCTAACATGCCACAGGTATGCTGTAGACCGGAAGGAAGATATTAATCTTATTTTTTTACATGCAGCACAGAAATATATTATTATTTTCCTAAAGCAGTGAAGAAAACCAGTAAATGTTTCTGGTTTTTGCCTCTGGTTTCATTTTCTCAGGATGAAGTGGGATGCTATTTACTGGTGCAGTTACCTCTGTGTTCTCTCATATTGTGCTGGATAGAGGCTGAACTTGTTTATTCCATTCTTATTTTGAACATATAGGAAAGTATCCCTGCTTTCCCTGTGAGGAGACTGTGAAAAGCAATTTGTTCCTTAACGAAGCAAAAAAGAAAAAAATATATAAGGGCCTTAATATGTAATAAACTAAAGGTCTAGTCTAATCATGCAGACTGATAATAGAGGAATCTTCCTGGTCTTCAGAACTTGCTTTGGCCATGAACACAATAACGGCTTTTTCATGACCATTCCTTACAGACATGTACTGGACCCAGGAATTACTTACACTTAATGTTGTTCATCTAACTGCATTGAGGCTGACACTGTAGCTCTCTGAATTTGCATCAGTGCCTTCATTTTGATAACAGTAGAGTGAGAAAAGGTAAAGAAAGAACCAACAAAAACCAGGCAAACACTTCTTCCAGAAATGTTCTGGAAAACATACCAACTTGTCCCTTAAAACTTGGGTAAATATCATAGTGTCATGCCTTGCTACTTGGTTTGCATGACTCTAGATACCAGTGATTTTGTACATGCTTTTTTTTCTCCAGTCATTAGTTGCACATTGACCTGCCATGCGAAAGACATGCATTGCAAAAGACATGACCTTGCAATGTATTTTTCTGGCATGAATATCACAGTTTTAGTGCCTCTTCCTCATCGGGTTGTGATTTTCTGGCAGCATTTGGGAGATATCAGCAAAAGTAAGAACAGGTCGAGTATTTCAGTGGCTGCTTGCTGGGAAGCAAGATTACTCTACCTAGACTCGGCTGGGGCAACCAAGTAAGTCCTGACCTCTTGGCTGGTGGAAAGGCTGCTGACAATGGAACCTGAGGTAGGATTAAGTGAAGGAAGACCTCATGTCTCCTGCTGTCCTTGCTGAAGTAGAGGACACAGTCCCCTTGAATCAGGATAGCAAAGTCTTGCAACCTGTTGAAGGTACTTCATAGATATTTGTGTCCAGCTCCTTAGCTTTGCAGTCCTCAAGGAAAGGGAAGTTGTTCTTCGAAGAAGTACAGGACTGTGACAATTAAGTCCTTCACAGAGGACTACACAGACAATCACGTACCCTCAGGGATTTACTTAAGAATGATCCTAACTTAATCAGTATAGGTTTTCAAATATGCTTCTGCATTGGGCTCCCAATGGAGAGAAATGAAGTGCTACATAATGGCAGCCTACAGGGTCTCATTAGCCTGCTGTGCCCAGCAAATGAATAAATTAAACTATCTGGAATGGCCTGGAAGCTGCTACTATCTTCAAGATCATGAAAAAAAACTTGAAACAAAATTACAGGTTTAGTGGTATTAGGCTGACCCTCCAGGACAATACAAAACTTTGGTGGCCTTCCATGCCCCTTTACTTCCCTTGTGCTCAGTATGCACAGGAGATAGCTTTGATTAGGACCTCCACTCCCAAGGGAGAATTAAGGACTTCATTCGCAGTATATAATCTAAGTGCATTGCATTCTTTTGCTTTTAAAATTCACCCTCCTGTTATGGTGTTGCCCACTGCAGAAAATCCTGGTGGTGTTGTAAGGCCAGAGATAACTCATAGCACCTGCACTGCTCTGTCAAATGCTGATGCCCATTATCAAAGATTTCAGTTTCTAAATATTAAGATAAAAGCCTCTCCAACCAAATAATTGCTAGATATCTTCAGGGAATAGCATCAGGAATCTTGTGAAGGAACACAGGTGCTAAAGAGCTACTTCCTATGTTGGTTTAGAGCCTATCAATTCTCGTTAATGTACAATAAATGAAATAGTAATCTCTATGGGATAACATACCAACTTGTCCTTCCATTAAAACTGGATTTATAGCAGTAATCCAATTTATTTCAGCAGCATTGATCTAGATATTGCTTCCAGAGCAAAGTCTGGATGCAGAGTGTGCAGGAGAGGGCCTTTTAAAGTCTTTCACAGAAATCAACCTGAATTGCTTGTTGAGAAACCGCTCCATATTCACTCCTGCATTACCAGACAAACTAAAAACACAGCTCCTGTGACAGTGTGAAGGTGTTTACTGGCAAGTATGTTAGAATGAAAAAAATTAATGGGGAAAGAAAGGGAGCATCTAATCATTGTAAGTGACCTTCAGATGATAGATAAAGTTAGGGGAAAAGATACAAGCAAACAAAAACACAGTGGAGCACAATGGGCTAAACTTATCCCAAGTATAACTCCAGCCAGCTGGCCAGTATCTGGCTGTCAAAATATGTTTAATGGGGAAAGAATGGAAGAAATGAATAAAGTATAAAATCTGTTCTAGAACACAGTATGTTGGTTTTGTTTGGATAAATCAGTATGCCTTCTATGATGCCATTCTTTGAGATCAGTTACTCATTACTACACAGCCAGTATCAAACTATGATCCTTGCCATTTTTCTGACCCCTTTTATCCCCCCTTTTTTCCCCCCACAGTGTTCTAGAAATAGCCAATGTGCTATTTTCTTGTGATCACACTAAAGAGGGGTTTTAGGCATTTTTTTACCTATATTGCCATGGAAACAAGATCTGTGTATACATCTATGATTAGTCTTTCTCTAGAGTAAAATCCTTCATTATCTATGCAAGCTTATAGCTAATTGTTCTGCATAAGATATGGGTATCTTATTCCTACCCACTACTTCGGAAATTCATTTCATGTAGTTGCACATAACAAGCTGTAAAGAAGGTTTTATGAAGCCAATAATGCAGATATAATACTTGAGGAATTCCTTTTGGATTGGATATATTTATTTTTCCAAACATTTTGTTTGAGAGAAAACGAGATTGCTATCTGCTGTTTCCTTATTTTTTTGCAGGAAAGCAAAGGGTTGTTGACTTCCTCTCCCCTCCCTTCCTTCCTTCTTTCTGAAGGTACTGTACTCATCTGAAAAAAAAAAAAAGAGAACGAAATGATTGTTCCTGTTCTCTTTCTTAAGTCATTTGAAACATTGTCCCTGCTAGTTTTCTAAGTTTACTGCAATCTCTGCACGGGGGGGAGGGAGACAGCGGGAGAGAGAGACAGATATTACAAACATGAGAGCAGGTAGAGTTTAGGGCAAGACTCCTTCCAGCTTCAACAACTGGTAAGTTAAGTAAAATGCTTTTATGGTTAACTCTTTAGAAGTGCAATATATAGATCTGCTTTTGTATTAAGAAAAGGCGTTAATCAGATACATATATAACAGATAAAAGAATAGTAACCATATGCATTAACAAGTCTATTTACGCTAGAGATACCTATAGTCTGGTTTCTAGATACTGATGCTATTACCATATGGTTTAACCTATGCAGATAGAAAAGTATTTTCCAACGGGGCTGATAATATTCGTAATATAATCTGCTGTGAATTTTGCATATGTAAGTTCTGCTACCAGAATCTTGTTACAGTCGTCACTAACTTTATCCCAACAGTTTCAGCAAGATTCACTGGGCCATTGCTAAAATATAGAGAGGAGCTGTGTCGTACAGAAATCAATGTATTTCATTTATCATCTGTCAGTACTGAAGTCTGCTCCAACACACCAACCTGTGCTCTATTGGAAGAAGAATTACTGGGGCTGTTTTTGTTCCCTTCAAACAGCATCGTGTTTAGCATTATACATGTTTATCTCTACTCATCTGTGTATATGATTAGTCTAGGAACAGTGACATTTAAGAGGTGGTAAGACGGTTCCTGGATCTCACTTGGAGAAAAAAAAAACAAAAGAAAAAGTTCATGTTGTGTAGTACATAACAACACTGAGGCTGATCATCCATATCAGTAGTAGGATGGACTTAGTTGTATGTCTCTTGTTTGCATTTTTGTAGATATCAATAATGTTTTTCACGTTGTTCATAAATGCGTCAGAATGATCAGAATTGCCATGTAAAATGAGTGATTGAATGCAAGCATATGTTTCAAATATTGCATGAGAAAAATCCCCCCCGCACACTTTTATAGAAGCAGAATGCAGAGGTGGGGCAAGAAATAGGACAGGTGTCCATTTCTTTGCAGAAGGAGAATTTGTTCATCTTATGATTCACTATTTCTTCAAGCTCTGCTCTCTGAAGTGCAGGGTCCTCTGCAGGATGCCCAGAATGGTGGGCAGAGACTGCAGAGGGCTGCCAGGCAGCTCCAGCTGCCCCGCTCCAGCTCCTGTTCCCTCCAGGGTACCTGGGCTGCACTTCCGCCCTGGGACAGCCTTCTGCTCCCACCCCTCACTGAAACAACTAGTGGAAAGGACTTTCTGCCTCTCTCTATCCGGTGTCTTTTTGTAAGTTTTTCCATAAGAAGGACTGATCTACCACAAATTCAGCCCAGTTTCTGGGTAAGTTGTAGATTCCTTTTGCTTTGGGAGCAGCCAGAGGGGGGTTCTGCCAAAGGAGATGGAAATAACTTGTTTCTTGAACTCAGCTTAATGTTGTCACTCAGTCTAGTTTGGTACCAGTTAATAGTTTATTTGGTTATACTTAACCCACGAACAATTTGTTATCTGCTAATAACAAATGTATGCCACATCTTGCCATGAAAACCATTTGCCNGGGGGGGGGGGGGGGGGAAGGCGGTTTGTGACTATATACTGATTCAAATTAAAGAGATGATTTGGATGGCTATTTTGACACTTATATGTCAAACACCTGGAATACCAGTTTTTACATCAAGTGAGACGTATGGCAGTCTTCCAAACACACACAAAAAGTTACATAACCTCTGTGTTTGTAGTGGTATTTTGTTCAAACTGCGGGGTATTAGTCTGGATTGCAATCACTTGTAAGTTTTGGTCTGGTTAGCTCAGAAGTTCAGTTTTTCATGTAGGTAAGAGCAAGTTGCAGCCTTTAGGTACAGATTTTGTTTCTGAACATGATAAACATTTGTGTATTCTTGATTTAGATCATGTATACAATAAATTCTTTCTCTGAGACGTTGTCTGAAATACATAAATAAGAGCAAGTTTGTTCAGATCCTGGTAGGTGAACAAAAGCAGTGCATAGGATTTTAAAACCCAGTCCCCAATAATGAGCACAGAGAAAGAGCTTTTTAAAAGGAATGCTTAGTAATTTGACAGTTAAAAACAGACCTTGAAGTTTGAACTTCAGTCTTGGATTTTACCTGTTAGGTTTACTTTCCTTCAAAAAACACATCTTTGCAATCTTATGGAGTTTATTTGTTTTCACCTCTATAATTTATTGCTAGAACAATTGTAAGACGATTTAGTGTGACAGGAGCCTGTAACAGAACTAAAATCTTTTTTGAGGTGTCAGGAAGATGGTTTTTTTTTGCTGACATGTTATTCCTACATCACTGAGATATTTGCAAGCAGAGAAAGGTATAGTCTGATTCTGGATTGGGTACAGATTTACTACTACAGTTTACAGCACAAATTAAATGTTTGTGAAATGAATTTTCAGTTATTCACCCCAACATTTGTGAGAAACTGGATTGTTAACAGTTAATAACTCAAATCTTAAAATGATAAAAAATATTCACACAACAAACCAAGAATAAAAATAGACAGGTTGTGTTTATTTTACTTGAAGTCGTATTGCTTCTACTGCTTATAGCCATATTTATGTATATAACATAAATAAGCAAATGGTCAGTCGGTGTGTATATTTCCTCAGAGAATTATTTAAAGCCATTATTTCCATTTGATGTGTTCTCAATTAAAACGAATTAAAATATAGAAGAATATTGCTTTTGTTTGGAAATAGAAAAACAAAGCTATACCAGTAACGGCAGAGAGGTTACAGAAACAATTTGTAGCCCGTGGAAATCCCAGATTAACAGGTCTGGTTCAAAAAGCATAGGAATTAAGAGAAATCTTTCTGTAAACGCCAATTGCCCTTTTGTATTTAGGACCAGCTTCTTTAATGGCATAAACTATTGACACTTTTTGGATACAGAATAGCAGCACTGAGTTACATTCCTGGTAACATCTTGGCACACCTAATGTACATTTTTGACCAGGAGATAATTTGAATCTTTGAATCTCAAGTAGTTTTTTTTTTACTTGTTTTTCACTCTTATAAACAAGGTCATCAATAAGAGCCTGTTTCAGGACTATCTGGGTGCAGAGCAGATAGCGGTGGTCTGAAAGACATGATGTGCATCCCAGAGATAAAAGTAGTGTCATGTCTTTAAGGTGCTGTTCCTAGCCGTACCAGAGAGATATACATGATTTAGAACAGGATAAGCATGGGGGGATGAATCATGGAAGCAACCCGAGACAAGCCCCTTACACTGAGACAGAAGAGTAGGGACGTCAGATAGCATTTATGTTGTTTCCAGTCTTTGAAATTGCAAAGACTCAATAGTGCAGAAAGATTTCTGAGTGGACTGCTCCACCCTTCTGGACGTGTCAGCAGAATGGCACCATAAGAATCAAGAGCAGTAAAGGCTGCAAAAGTTAATAGGGTTTTTCTGTGGCTGTGGTTAAAGGACAAAAATCAACAGTGTGTAAGGCAACATCTTACTTACAAGGTGATAAAAAATGAGCCATAGTTTCTGAGCACCAATGCGTGTTCTTCAGTAGCAACTGCTCCAATCAAACTGCTCCTTCAAACAGACCTTGTAAGTGCTGTGAGACTGCTACAGATTGTTGTAAAATTATTCATTTGTTTGATGGACTACTTTTATAACCCAACCAATTTTTAAAAATAAACCACCTATTAAAACCAGACAGTTACTTTCTTCTTAAGTGCAGTAGTTTTCCAAAACCTAGTTTATGATCTCAGAAGACCACTGAAAAGAAAGGAATGTCATCTTGGAGAAGAAAGAATTACAGAGACACAATAATGCAAAGCCTTTAAAAAGAAAGAAACATGTCCGGGGTGGGGTAAGAGAGAAAAGTTTAGTTGGGATTGTTCTTTTTTTTTTCTGAAAATCTGATATTCTGAAATTGGGACTGCAGCTTTCCATTGCTGTAAGAATGCAGTGACACTTTATGAATGATATTCAGATTTTTATCCAGTGAAGAGGCCTAAGTTAATTCTCAGCAGTTACTTATAACATACATGGACTTGCATACTGTATGTGTATTTTTTGTTAATATCTGTCTGGCAGGGACTAGTCCTTCTTGCTTGACTTCTAAAATACCAATGATCCAGTGAAAAATATTACATAATGTACGGTTTAGTTCCTTCCAAACTTGAAAACTTTTTGACTTGCTTCTGTAAAACAAATGTTTTTATACATGTTACTCTGCTCTTGATAAGCAAAACACAGCATTTTCTTTCTCAACCAACAATTCTTAATGCACTGTAAAAACTTTTAATGTCAATGGTAGTAATTAAGCTTAGTAATCGTGTAGTAAGAGAAAATATTTTTGTGCTCTGGAGGTTATGGGAAGAAATTATGTGAATAATTGCTTTTTTTTAAACTTTCATTTCGTATTTCCTGCTTTTTATGTTAGAAAAAACCCATCATTAATTATTTAAATGTAGGATGAAAATACCACCCTGTTTTTAATTTCTCTTCCCTTCCGCCCTCTTCTACCATGACAGCTAAAACGCTAACACATTTTCCTTCTACTTTGTGGATATGCAGGATTAAATTTGATTTAAAGGAAACCTCTTAGGGTAAAAAGTGTGTTTCCCGAAAACCTATTTTTCCCTTGTCAATCTTCAAAAAAGCAAACCTGGAAACACCCAATTTTTCATCTGCATATGCTCATTAGAAGCACTAGAATTCAGAGAACACTGAAAAATACAAAGTTGAAGATTGGTTTAATACTAAAAGCTACAAGGTAAAGTGAGCTTCCTACACTGATAACATCACTTTGTGCTAAGAGCTTAACACAGGTACAACCAGTTTGAAATTGAAAGCAAGGCGATGAGAAGGAGCACATATTTTTAGCTGTTTTTCTTGGATGATGCTATAGTAGAAGGGATACTAGTGCACAGCAAGTAGGCATCACCCATGTAGTCCTCTGACAAAGACCTGATGAAGAATAAACACCACATAATTTCCCTGCAGGGGAGAATCTTGAAGTTTCGTCTTCCCACAATGGAGACGTGGTGGCTCTGGGAGAGAACCATGTGGCTTTGCCCCTTCTCGTTCTGACACCAGCCCCTCTGACAAGCCACACGTGTATTGCCTGGAAAGGACAAGATCACTTCAAGTCTTCCTTTTCATTCGTTTGCTGCTATTCCTGACTGTGAAAAAGCCACTTATACTTCAGTCTTCCTGTTCAGGGTTGCAATGTAACTGTTAGACTCTTTTTGCAGCGATGAAAGACTTTCTGTTTCGTGGTGGGCTCTATGCTGGACCTGCCACTAAAGACTTTGCAGATTGGAAAGAGTATGTACTCTTACCAGCACACAATACGCTGGATATAAACCAAACATATACTCCAAGAATATCCAGGATGGATGTACTGGAATGTAGTGACTATTTCAGGTTTAGTTGTTTCTCTGAGTTGCTTTTTAAAGCATGTAGTGTTTCAGCTTGGTACTTCAGCTCCAGGTAAAAATTATTAGAGAGAATTATTTGAAAAGGGGGTGTCTGACATACAATACTTTCAGTTAGCAGAGTATTTTTCTACAAGTCTGCTTTTTCTTAAAAGTATTTAGAGTACATGTGTAATGAAAACAATATCAGGAGGTGGAAATTGAAGGGATGACCTGTTTCAGAGCATCTGTCAGCTTCTAAGGAACAGCAGAAGTTGTTTGAACCATCTGGTAGGCAACAGCCCACGCTGGGCTGGTTCCTTAGTGCAGATTTCTGAAGCCATGAAGATTATTCAGTATTTATCCAAAACCATTGTCCTGTGATAGGAATTTCAGAAAACTGTAGAGGACCTCCTGGAAGAGCACGTTGACAACAGTTTTTTCATAGGTTCACTGGAAATTAAACCCATCCATTTATAAATGTGCAGGAAAACATTTTTGTATAGAACCACAGCAAGGAATCCCACCAGCAGGAATGCTGTATCAAACAGTTTTCCTGCATAATGTTGCACTCACAATATGAAGTCACCAAGATTTCCAGAAGAATTTTGTATGTCTGTTGGTAGCATTTTTTCAGGATGTCACAGAAAGAGTCACATACATCAGAGAAATGGTGCTCACCAACTCCTCTTTCCTCTGCCAGAAAAATGGAAATAACAATCTTTCATTCCAAACACATAAATTGATTTTTTTGCATCCCACAAAAAGTCAACTCCACCTAAACTTCAGCCACAGGTAAAGAATGCAGTTGAATGGCTATCACTGGATTCTGCAGGAAAATGATCAGGACTCAGGATTCACCCTAATGACTTGCTGTAAGGATTTTGACTAGTTTGTTTCCTGCTAAAATACAATGAACAAGCTCCCACTGGAAGGCATTGAATGTGGTTAGGACACTTAAGTAATGACAGAATTCACTGAGTAATGTTCCCGTGCTCAGACCAGAGCCTTACCTGCTATTCCTGCAATAATTCCTATTAAATTTTCCAGGTTTTTGTATGTGATACTTGTTTTTTCCAGGGAAAAAGTCCTGGATAGAATGATTTGAGGTGGGGTTGTGGAAGTGTGGGCAGGGATTGACAGAAACAGTTATATTAACATATAAGGTGATTTCTCAGAAAACTTCATTTTATAATGCTAGTTGGCCATTCATACAGTCATGCTGTAGAGTCACAGTGGTTTGATGGGGTTTTTTGGTTTCCTTTTCCTTGTGATGAAAATCTGAACTGAGTTATTATTTGGAGCAAGTCTTTGTCATCATTCATGGTGAAGGATTAGTACTAGAGTGCTTTGGGAAATGTTCAGAACTTCAGATTTCAAAGTACGTTGATTTTCTTCACACTTTTTTTTTCCTGTTTTTCTTTTTTTTTCTTTTTTACTAAAAAATAATAGCTTCTTTATTTGTGGTTCTAGTCTCTGTTACAGTATCTGCTGGTGATATTGGCTAAGTCTGAGCTGTCTTCCCCACTCCATATGCTAGTATATTGAATTCAGTAGAACTAGCATTTTAAATCTGTTTCAGTTTAAAATAATTAACCTCAAGTATTTCCCCCCATATTTACCATAGGAATTTATTTTTCAATTGATGAAAATTGCAGAAGCAAGATAAAATTTGCTTTGAATTTCAGATTTTCTGTAGTTTTGGCAACAAACTAGTGCTTATTTTTAAGACTTTTTAGAAGTTAACAAAATAATTAAGGTCAATAAGCAGAATGTGTTTTGGGAATCAGAGAGGGAAAGTATTTTTGTTGTTCAGTAAAGGACAAGATTCAAGTCTGCCACCACAAGTGAAGGGCAAAGGCAGAGAGGAAGGTATCTTAAATGACTTCTTGCAGGTACTTCATATGATCAGACAAAAATGCTATTCTGTGCTGGAACTGAGGAAGTAAACACATTCCTCTTCAAACTAAATAAACTGATTTTTAAAAAAGAACCCTCATTGAATGAAATTGTGAGGTGTATGTGCAAAGGATTCTTTTTCTGGACAATAAATGCATATTCAGCACAGTTTCAATGCTTTAACAGAGGTTTCATGCTCTGGCAGTTTGGAAAGCAGAACTCCCTAATCACAATGCAGCTATATCAAAAGAAGTTCCTTCCAATGCCTCAGCAATTTGCCTTAAGAGCCTTTTTAAACTCTGTCTTACTGATATGATTCTTATTTTTTTTCTTGTTGGGTCTCAATGAAATAAACACAGTGGTGTCCTAAGAATAGCGCTGATATGTCTAACTCCTTTACTGGGATTTCTACTGTACTTAGGTTCACAGGGAAATATCTAAGTCACTACTAAGCCAGCTTAATAAGGACTAATCGGTCTTTACAGCCAAGCAGCTTTTCCCACAAGAAATCTGCTCAGACTTCAGCTGAAATAAAATTTATTCATCTTTCCTAAACAAATAGGAAAGAATTATCTGGTAATTACTTTTAATAACTGAACACCAAGAGAAGTGTTTGGTAGCAGATATATTTTTATAAAAGCACATACACACAGAGAGAGACATATATACACTTCTGTCACTTTGTGGGTGAAATCCTCTTCTTTCAGTTCTTATGGGATATAACATGTCTTACTGAAACACATACCTACTGCTTTAGCAACCTTCAGTTTCACTATGAGTTTTGAATGTGTGAAACAAGGAAATAAGCACAAAAGAAATACAAAAAGCAATGATCCTGCTGAGGACTAATAATACTCTTCCATGTTTGAGAAGAAGTAGCCTTTCATTAAAACTTAACCTGTTCTGGAAAGTTTTTATGAAATCTCTTCCATACAACCCTCTTCTCCCTTGGCCTTCTCCAATCATGTGCACACATTTTAACTGGTCCTTTCTTTTTTGAGGTACTTGTGATGCCCAGAAGGCACCCTTAACTGCTGATGGAGGGAGCCAGCTGGCTGGCTTGAAGAACCAAGTTGAAGGTGGCCCTTAGCCACCCTTTAAGATAACAAAGACATGGGAGGAGAACAGACCATCTCTCTGGCCTCCATATAGGTGATAAGGACACTGGGATTACAGTAGGAAGGAAAGCTCACTGTATTTCCTTTTTAAAGGTCATGAATGCCAGTGCAAGGTTTGCTTTCAAAATAACAGCTCAGGCAGCATGAGGGTTATGGAAGGGCATGCTTTTTTGATCATTCTAAATTTGGATGTTCTTCACAGCTCTGTTATTTTTCTTAAAATAACAGCTCAAACCCTCTCTGTTCTGCTTATAGTGTTCAATGATTGTGCATTGTAGATGGAAAGATTATACCCAAAGTGTTCCTTAAGTACTCCACACTCTATCAAACATCGCTATTTTACTGCAAAATCCTTCCTAATATTTATATTATTCATTTGTTCTTCTGTTCACCCTGTCTCTTATAATATCTGTATGGAGAGAAAAAAAAATCCTAAAGCTTCATGGATGCTATTTGATAATTTTCCAGAGGAAAAACTATTTAACACATAGGATTCCTACAGTGCCAAAAATGTAGTATTTTAATTTGCAGTAGCAGATATGGAATAGACAGGAAACAGGGATGGAGCGATAGGACTTCTATAAACAGTGTTCAAAGTGACTCCACGTACTTTATAAAGGCAGGGACATATCCATGGATCCAGTCTATGACATGAGATCTCCTTATCTACTTAAGAAAAGGAAGAAATTTGTCTAATTGTCATCACATCACAGCAGTCTAATCCCAAATCTTGTTCTCAGCTACACCCCAGATATTCCATAATTATTTCAGTACAACCAGATGATGTCAGGGAAAGAATTAAGTTGGCTGCTTAGGATGAGAATTGTTTAATTGAAAAATTAATTGATCTGGCCAGTCCATCATTAATTCCAATGCCAAGTGGGGGCAGGATCAAATTGCATTTCCACCCTATCTGCTGGCACCAGTTACACTTTGCGCATTTGAAACTCTTCTACTGCATGTGCTGCAAATGTCACTGTTATGGCCAATCTGATCTTGTCAGCCCTGAGTTTTGGGCAGGGTCTGAAAACTCAGGATACCTATATCCAAATGCTCTTGGGAACCCAGTCCTGCAAGCTTACATGTAACTGAATATATGCTGACAACATCAAATTTGGGGCAAAATACAACAGTCACAAGATGGGAGACTGATTTGTTTCCCTCTCAAGGAGTTTGGACCCATATCTCTAACTTCCTAGGGGAGTGCCCTAGATGAAGCCTGTGCCGGTGACTCTGGTCTCCTTTGGCTGGAGCTGGACCTTTAGACAAACAGAAGTGCAAGTGCCAAGGGGCAGGGGGCAGAGAGAAGTCAGATGCGATTGTTAGGGGCTGCAGACTCCAACCCTCTAGAGTCTGGACTCCTCCCAGGTGTAACTTCAGGTTACAACCTGTTTGCAGGAAATTTTTCAAGATGCTTAAAGATCAAGCTGGAAAGTTGACATAATATGCCTTCCCGTTTCTTGTACTCTTTACAAGACCAATGTCTTGGGTTAGGTACACTGCTGGCCTGAGCTGACTTGCCTGGTTTTACATCCTCCTGTGCCTCACCAGAGGCTCTGTTTCCTGTAAGCTATGCTTAGCAGGTTTTTGTGGAGGAACAGAGAAAGGCAAGAAGCTGCGCCAGAGCCCACCCTGCTGTGGGCAAAGATGGGATGGGGCTGCACTGTGGACCCAGAGGTCTGCCAGCAAACAGCTGTTCCCTCTCCCCTTCCTTCCGGCTCCAAAGCAGCCTTGAATTCTGTGTTTGTACCAGCAATTCAGGCAGATGGAGGTACTCAGCTGATAACATAGTATCTTGGTCCCTTACACACTTTTGGACCAGATAATTTGCTGTGCTTTGCAGGCTCTCATTATATGTATCTGTGGTTTAGGATGACTTTGTGTAAAGAGCTAACACTTTAGAGTCTGTGGACTTAGTACTAGTTTCATTATGCAGGTTTTCTCTGTGTTGCTGATCATTTTAGCAAACAGAATAGAGAAGTAGAGAGGAAGTGAACAACACATGGAATGCACCAGTGAAGAGGGAAGAACGTAGAAGAACTAAGAAAACCCATAAAGAGGAAGAAAAATAAAAAGAAAAAAAAAAAGAGAAAGTAGGATAAGAAAAATAAAAATAAAGAGCCAAATCAGCAGTCTAAACTATACTCAGAAACTATTTTGTACATACCCTGAAATGACTAGAGAGGTCCACAGGGCTCAAGTATTGCTAGGGGCATTGCCAGTAAGGCCCTAGGGTAGATGATCTGTGGATAACCCAGCCATACTGCTCTGTCACCCTCACCCACTCTCTTGTTAGGTGAGAGAAGAGTGCAGAGAATGACAGCAAAAGAGTCCCTAGAGTAAGGACAGAGCACACATAAAAGCAACAAGAGGAACGGCAAACCATTTTGCTAAACTGACAACATAGCACTCATACTGGAGAGAAGAAATATATCTGCAACTACCTCACTACAGCATCCGCCAACTTCTTTATTTTTGGTTTAAGTTGAATCAATGCAAGTATGGTAAAGCAAGTTATACCATAAACCACCATATAAACACATCTGATGCCACAAACAGTGCACAGCTTTGGCAGACTGTGTGGTGGAACTGCTCCAGACATTCAGCAGAGGAAATCTGAAAATCTAGTTTAATACTTTCAGTAATTATCAAAATGAAAATGATCTGTAAGTTATGGAAGAGTGAATGTGCATAATTTTGATACTATTTTAAGGCATTTTCTCTATTATAATGAATACCGAAGTAACTATACTCTATGAAAGCGCTCATAGTGTCTTGCTTTCTAAAAGTGAATGCAAACAATGAAACAAATGAATACAAGTTACACACAAATCCAAGATGATTTCGAAAGACTACTCTATAATCAGTGCAGGTATATGGGTATGTTAAACTTCTGTATTTCCCAGCTAACATAAAACAAAATTATGCAAGTTAAAATGTAAAAATTTGGGAAAAGCAAAGACAATGTGAGGAGACTGTTTCTAACGTAGAGTTCTCTGTGGGAAGACCCATTTCTTAGTATTGGTGCCACCTCCCAGACAATATTAATGCAACTATGCTGGATAGGAAGCCCTTAGACCAGAAGGAATAGCTAAAATGACTGAACTTCAAACATGAAGCTAGGATGATGCTGAAATAGCAAATGAAGGGGAAAAAATATGCTTTAATAAATAAGATATCCTTGAAAATTCATTGCTTGTTACATCTGTTTACTGTGTCATGTCAAGCTGTCAGATTTTTTGATCAACTAACTTTCTCTGATTTTCATTAAGCTTGTCTGGAAAGGTTGCCACCTGCTGACATATGTTCTGAAGATATAAGTATCTTTTTCATTTGGTTGTGAAATAGATTTGGTTCCTATCTTATTGGGCAACAGAACCCATAGCAAGTAATAAGGCAAACTGTGAGAAGTACTTCCAGACTTCACTGGAAGTCTTCCCACAAGTCTTAGTAAGCTCTGATTACGTCCTATGAAGAATTACCAAGGTTATCACTTTTCTTTTACCAAGCATTTACTGAGAAAAAACCCCCACATTTCTTGATGGAAAGAAGAAGTTTTTTCCTGAAGCCTGCTACCAGCAGATGAAGGTAATTTCCCAGGGAGAAGTGAAAAGACAGTGAGCTTCTTAGTACTGTCATACTAATGTAGGAAGAAAAAACCTGATCTGGTCCACTTCTCATTTTCAGTCATTCCAGGTCATGTTAATGAACAACTGTTTACTTATTACCAATTCCAGTTCTATCAGTGATGGTAATCCAAAAAAGGGAAGAGGAATACTTAGGGCACTATCTTTATCTTGATAGTGTTCTCCATTTAAGCAGACATATGCCTCAGGAAGGGCATGGGACAAGAAGCCTTGTCTCCACAGACAACTAAGTTAATGGTTAAACCATGTACTTCATTTGTCACTGGATCTACATGCATGTGAGAGTGAGAAAACAAGTGTTTGTAGAATTGGTATTGAAAAAGATTTTACTGAACTCTGTGACTATTATTCCCATCTCAGCTCTGTTTTTCTAAAAGCTTCCACTATATTTGTGTTGCCTCATCAGCATCTACACTCATTGATTTTGGATACTTTCTGTGAATCCATGTTTATTTTTACAAGGCAGTCCAAATTTTTGTCTTCTCCTAGCTCCAAACTGTGGCAGAAGAAGTCTCTTCATTTGAAATGTAAATAATCTTTTAGGTTATCTTCAGATATTGCAGCATAGAAACTTGAAGGCTGATTTGAGTGTCTTAACATATACTTAGTTTATATATAACATGCACACGGTTTATATACTCAGATTGAATTTATTTACAGACATTCCGTATGTGTTAATGGAGTCCATTTTTCAAAACATTCTGCTTGAAATGTGGATATTTGTGGAGAACATGGAGAACATGGATGGAAAATACACCTTGCACAGGCTTCTGTAAAGAATAGGATAGTAGGTTTGACACTGATTTTAGAGAAAGTCTGATGTGAGCTTGGACATAATTTTTCTCCTTCTGTGTAGAAGGATTCATGCTGCCATTGAAGGAAAATAGCAGGGAAAATTGTAAGGAGGGATCAGATGTGTACTACCTGAAAATACTTGGTTACCAGTAATGGATATATTCACCTTTGTACAGGTGTACAGGTGTACAGGTGTTCTTGTCATTTTCAAAGTCTGACAAATAACTTAAAGCAGTGTAGATTCAGTTTGGATCGCTTCACTACTGAAATGAAGTTGTTTCATTATAATAAAATCCCTTGGTCAGATCCTGAGACAGACACAAGTTTTGCATAAATAGCAAATGAGAGAAAACTGTGTAAATAATTTGCTGCTTAGTTCAACAGCTGTACAACTGAATACATTTAAAACCAAAACATATTTGGAAGAGCAGACTGAGAGTTTATTAAACCTATTAAGATAATGATAATTATCACCATAATAACAGTTGACAAGAATCAGTGATTGAAAAAAACCCAGCTGGTTGTTCAATAAAGCTGAAGCTCACCAACTGCTCAACTTTAGCTCAAGAAATGTGATAGTGTTAAATTTGTCACTAATCCTTACCACATTGAACAGAAACAGCTGTTAGTTTTCATTCTTTGCTTGTAGATGCCCATATTTCAGGCCTCAAAATGAGAGCAGAATTGCACTCTTACAGGGCATGGTTTCTACAGTCCTACGTGTTCAATTAAACATGGCATTTCTCTTCCAGAGAAGAGAAGCTGTTTGACCAATTTGTCCCCCTTAAGACTTCCTCCACTTTTATCTGTTTCAACTTCTTCTGAAAGAGCAAACATAAGTGCAAACCTTCTAATAAAGTAACCTGTTTCCCTTTGTCATATCACTTTCACTCATCTTAGGCTTATTTCTGACTTTATGATTGTGTTGCCCAGGGGAAAAATCAGCATGGTAGTAGTCAGTGTTTAAATTTGAGAAACTACGTAAGGTCATGTTTTCATGGCTGGACATATTGTTAGTCTGTAGACAGAGAGTACTTTCATCCAGGAAGCAGAATCTTGATTCTACTGAATTCTTAAGAAAACTTGTTGTTGACTCCAGTAGCAGGTATTAACCGGAGACTGAAACAACATATTTGCTTGTAGAGTGAATAGCATCATTTACATACTTTCTTTAATCCTTTGTCTTAGAAATGAGTGGACATGAGAAAGTAAATGGTGACTCGTATTCTGCATTAAACTCTCTTCCTCTTTCATGGAAGTTAACAAGATTATTAGCTGCTATATAGATATTATATTTTGGAAATTCCTCAACAACTATCTCAACTCACTGTAATATTTTTTTTCTTGTTTTGAAAGGGCAAGAAGAGCTAATTTGTGGTTCTATTTTTCAAAATATTGTATTTCCATTTACATAAAGAAATAAAATTTGAGGATGCTTGTCTCTTTTACAGAAACGGAGGACCCTATTTAATAAGGTCTGGAGTGCTCACTTTAGTGGGGGGTGTTATGTTTAAGGGCCAAAACAGCATGGAAGTCTCTGTCTCAGTGAGTTTCTAGACCAAGTTTTCCAAACCAAGTAGCTGATATATTACTTATAAAAGCTAGAATTTTCAATGACCACCCAATGTTTAGAATCACACTACATAGCACTACATTTTAAATAATAAATTCTGCAGAAAAAAAGAAGTTTTAAAGTTCTTATATAAGAAACACAAAAGGTCCCTAGGTGAAAATTTTAATATTAAAATATTTAAATAAAAATAAATATTAAACTAATGCCAAAAAATTTAAAATCAAACTCCCTCCCTGCCTTACTTGTTGTTGAGTATTAAAATGACATCTGCTACTCCCAAGCCAGGTAGAAAAAGAGTGTTGTGGACCTGTACTAAAACTTTAAAGTTCTCTGTTGAAGTTATTTAAAGAACAAGGGACACTTCCCTATTTTGCATTTGCAACAAGAGAGAAACCTGTTTTCTCTTCTATGGTTTCCTCAGAACTCATGTTTTTGTGGAATTAAGTTCTGGACATAGTTAAGATCATGTTTCTATTCAATTTAGCAAGGCTTTGCTACCAGAATGAAAGAAGAAATAATTAATGTATATATTATGGCAATTTAAGAGGGAGAAAAACCAACAAGGTGATCCATATTTAGACTTTCCCTTTTCTTTTAAGTCCTCTTGTGTTGGATTATACAGCACGTCTCTGATTGTGCTGGTCGCTGACTCTAAACACTTTCTGTTGTAGGACTGGTCCTGTGATGCCTGTAGCTGTGGCCAGTGGAATAAGCCCATATGCTCAGTGAAAGCAGTCAAAGGTCAGTAGTGCAAGGAAATTGTTTCTTTCTTATTTCAAGGAGTTCTTCATCTCTGTGTTCCATAAAGAGTGAAACTATGCACAAAACTGTGTGTGGAAGAAGGGAGTAACTGGGAGCCAAGAAAAAAGAGAACAATTAGACACAACTCACTGTAATTTCTGTGTATTTTTCACAGCATTTCAATAATCCAGCAAAAGCAGTAAATAACATAGCTGGGTCCTCAATTGCTATGGGTTTTCTAAAGAATTTTATACTCTTATTGCTGGGAAAGAAATGAGTATGTCATTTTATCTCAAAGTTGAAAGAGGTTTGAGGCACATATTTCATAGGGAAAATTTTGATCAAAAAGTGTTATGTTCAAATTGTGTGAGTTCACTTTGCTAAAAAGGATTTTTAAAAGCAATTTTTTTCTTTTGGAAAAAAATTGAGAATTTTTCAATATTTGGGGGATTCTCTTCACCTTCTCCCTTTTTAATAAGTCAAACCTTTGTCAGATCTAGCTGCTCCTTATTTTCACCAGGGAGCTCGGGTGACAAGGAAATAGTAGGATGAATACCCAGTAAGAATTCCCTCTGATGGAACATACACATATATATTACACATATATGTATGCATACATAGAGACATAGTGTGCAATTTTGGGTACCACATTATATGAATGACATAAATCTGTTAAGGGGTATCAAAGGGAGGGCAATGGAGGGCTGTGAGGGGAAGCCATATGAGGAGCAGCTGGATTAATTTTTCCTGTTCAGCCTGGAGAAGAGGAGACTGAGGACAGACCTCATTGCAGTCTACAACTTCCTCATGAGGGGAAGAGGCAGGGCAGGTACCAATCTCTTCACTCTGGTGACCAGCGACACGGATTGAGGAAGCAGCCTTAAGCAGAGTGAGGGGAGGTGTGGTTTGAATATCAAGAAAAGGTGTTTCACTCTTATGGTGGTTGAGCACTGGAAGAGGCTCCCCACAGAAATGGTCACAGCACCAGCCTGACAGAGTTCAAGGAGTGTTTGGACAATGCTTTCNTATATATATACACACACTATTTCCAGTCAGTGCACTAGCAACTAAAAGTAGTATTGTGGTATAATTTTTAGATACTTGTCCAAGCTGTAAGCAATTATTTTATCTTTTCCCTCTATCCAATGTGGTTTTTGAGTCATAAGTTTAGATAGCCTTCAATTTTTCCGTCAGTGAGTCCTCCTTCTTTGTGCATTGCTTGATCCCTTTCTCTAAACTTTCTGTCTTAGAGTTTTGTCACTGAGCTTTTAGCTTCACATTTTTATCTCCAAGGTAATTACTCAGTCTACACTATTAGAAGGAAACAATCTGTTTGCAGGACGTTTTTTAAAATGCCTTCTCTTGCCCATGGCCTAACTAGGTAACAGAGATGTGCTTTTATCTATCTTTAGAAGAAGGTTTATCCAGCATGGAGCTTCCTGAAATAGAAGTAGGAGTGCATTTAGCACTCCACTCACCTTCGTGCTCTCCACCCAGCATTTCTAAGAATGATGGTATAAATAGCATCAACATGTCACAGGTGATAGAGGGAAAATGTGTCTAGTTGTCCAACCTAACCTTTGCCTGGTTGGCTAGATATGTGCACACAAACACACACATTCATATAAGTGTTTCCCTCAGGAGGGCCACAAGGATGTCATGAGCTTACGCAGAGAGAAAACTGGAATGACCAAAGCCCAATTGGAACTTAATCCAGCTACTGCCACAAAAAATAACACAAAAAGTTTCTATATATACATTTACATCAAAAAAGCAGGCCAAGGAGAATCTTCATTCTTTGCTGGATGTGGGGTGAAACTTAGCATCAAACTGTGAAGAAAAGGCTGAGGTACTTTGTGCCTTCTTTGCTTCAGTCTTACATAGCCAGACCAGTTGTTCTCAGAGTGCCCAGGCCTCTGAGCTGGGAGACAGCGAACAAAATGAAGCCCGCATAATCCAAGGGGAAATGGTCAGCAACCTGCTGCAACACTTAAATGTGCTCAAGTCTGTGGGACTGATGGGATGTGCCCAAGGGTACCAAGGGAGCTGGTGAAAGTTCTCACTGAGCTACTTTCCATCATTTACTGGCACTCTAGGATGTTTGAGAAGGTCCCAGTTGACTAGAGGTTGGCAAATATGACTCCCACCTACAAGAAGGTTTGGAGGGAGGGTGGTGGAGCAGCTCATCCTGAATGCCATCACACAGCACATACAGAACAACCATGGGATAAGGCTCAGAAAACATGGGTTTGTGAAAGGCAAGTCCTACTTCACCAACAGGAACTCCTTCTATGACTGGCTTAGTGGAAGAGAGAAAAGCTGTATATTCTGTGTTCCTGAACTTCAGCAAAGCTTCTGACACCATTTCCCACAGCATTCTCCTGGAGAAACACACAGGTCATGGCTTCATGGGTGCACTGTTTCCCACGTAAGAAAATGTCCGAATGCCCTGGCCCAGAGAGTGGTGGTGGATGGAGTTACACCCAGCTGGCAGACAGTCACCAGTGGTGTTCCCCAGGGCTAGGTATTGGGGCCAGTTCTGTTTAGTATCTTTACTGATCTGAATGTGGGGATCAAGTGTAGCCTCGCTAAATTTGTGGACAACTCCGTGTCGGGTGGGAGTGCTGATCTGCTGGAGGGCAGGAAGGCTCTGCAGAGGAATCTGGACAGGCTGGGTCATGGGCCAAGGCCAGTGGTGTGAGGTTCAACAAGGCCCAGTGCTGGGTCCTGCCCTTGGGTCACAACAACCCCAGGCAGTGCCACAGGCTGGGGCAGAGTGGCTGCAAAGCTGCCCACAGGAAAAGGACCTGGGGGTGCTGGTGACAGCAGCTGAACATGAGCCAGGGTGTGCCCAGGTGGCCAAGAAGGCCAATGGCATCCTGGCCTGGATCAGCAACAGTGTGGCCAGCAGGACCAGGACAGGGATTGTCCCCCTGTACTCGGCACTGGTGAGGCCACACCTCAAATCCTGTGTTCAGTTCCGGGCCCCTCACTCCAAGAAAGACATTGAGGTGCTGGAGCATGTCTGGAGAAGGGCAATGGAGCTGGGGAAGGGTCTGGAGCACAAGTTCTGTGAAGAGTGGTTGAGGGAGCTGGGGTTATTTAGCCTGGAGAAAAGAAGGCTCAGAGGAATATTATCGCTCTCTACAACTGCCTGAAAGGAGGTTGTAGCCAGGTGGGGATTTGCCTCTTCTCCCTGGTAACAAGGGACAGGGCAAGAGAAAATGGCCTCATGTTGTTCCAGGGAAAAAATCTCTTACAGAAAAGGTGGTCAAGAAGTGAACCAGGCTGCCCACAGAAGTGACTGAGTACCATCCTTGGAGGTATTTAAAAGATGTGTAGATGTGGTGCTTAGGGACATGTTTTTGCGGTGGACTTGACAGTTAATGATGTCTTGATGATCTTAAGGGTCTTTTCTAACATAAATGTTTTCTGATTCTATGACTCTAGAAGGACAAGGGAAAAGGTAGCAGCCTTATTTAAGATGAACCAAAATTTATAACCAGTGTTTTAGATGAACCACAAATTCAGGTGAAGCTCCCTGTATGATCAGTGGAACATAAAATTTTTCCAGGAGAAAATTATTAATCTACTTTATCACATTGTATCATCAGATATGCTCAGAGCATTTTTAGGTGTCAGTTACTCTGGAGTCCCAGGGGTTTTGTTGACATCAGCTCTATGTTTAGTTTTATGGTGGTGATTTTGCCCACCTGTTTAGAAACAAACAAACAAACAAAAAAATCGTAGATAAAGCCTATTAAACTGAATTTAGTTTGGAGAGTTGTCAAATGTCTTTCCTCCTCCAGATCTGCCAGGCAAATATCTCTGGGATTAAAACAAAGAAAATAAATTAATCTCCGCCTTCTTATTACAATACAAAGTGAGAGTAGCCAGGAAACATGGCGCAAAACCTGATGGTACACAGTGTCCTTAGATGATTTGGCCATTGTTTTCTCTCACAGCAGCACATGTTAATGATACAAAGAAGTTTAACATTTTTTGGCTTTGGCTTTTCATGTCACAATCATAATAAATGTGCATATTATTGTTTGTGTTGCCGTATCCTTTAGATGCACCGCCAATTTCTAGAGCCTGTGCATGTGCAGCCAAGGACAGAATTTTGCCCACAAACAGATTGACTGAATTAAATTAAGCAGAAACATTGCCATACAGATTCAGCTGCGAAGTAGTGTGTCATGGTACAGAATGTTTATATTGTAAAAATGTTGTGTGGGTCAAATCTGCTGCAGAAAGACCAAGGCTTTTTTGCTTTTCACTTAACAATTTAATTCTGCTTTAAAAGGCCTTTGTCTCACACATGCCTAAGACATCCTGAGGTGTATTTAGTTAAAAAACCCAACAGCCTTCAAAACAATAAAATAGTCAATAGAATGTTAAATTCAGAAGAGTAGGAAGAAATAAAGAGATTTGGGGTTTCTTTTGCTTATTTTAAGGAATTTGAGCCACAGAGAAAAAAATCGGAAATGATGAAGAACGAAGAAACAAGTTTTAACGTGGACAATACCCGAGCGTCTCCCTTCTCCCGCTGCCTGCAGCCACTCAGCCCCGTTACAAAGCCATACAGAACAACTCAGTTTGATGAAGAATTCAGAACACACCTCTCACATTTCCGCTATGGTCCTCCTCCTCTTGAAAACATGGAAACGTTCCAGGGGTCCTTGGAAGGAGGGTCTCGTAAACGCAAGAGCATGCCAACAAAAATGCCTCCTCCCATCACCCTTGAGGATTCCTCATCACCACCAGACAGACCTGAAGATCACAATGACATAGGCTCTTCCAGTCTCCCTTTGGTGTTCCAACAGCCAGCTCAGCCCAAGTACAGTTCCCAGATGATTGACCTCTGCAACTTTGGTTTTCAATTCTACAGAGCTCTGGAGCATTTTGGAGCCAAACCCATTAAGCAAGAACCAGTGAAGCCTAACATGGCATGGCCCAATAGCCCAGCATTCATGCAGGCTCCTTACCCTTACTATCCTAAAGTCCACCCCAGCTTAATGTTTCCTTTCATTGTGCCACCAAACTTTCATTTCAGGAACCCTTTTCAAATGAAAAGGCCTCCAGAACCACCCTTCAAGAGGGCTGAAGTAAGAGAAAATGGTGAAAACAAACAGAAAGTGGAAAGAGTAGATGTCAACCTTCAGATAGATGACAGCTACTATGTTGATGTGGGGGGTGAACAGAAACGCTGGCAATGTCCCATGTGTGAGAAGTCCTATACATCCAAGTACAATTTGGTGACCCATATCTTGGGGCATAGTGGCATTAAGCCACATGCTTGCACGAGGTGTGGCAAACTTTTCAAGCAGCTGAGCCACTTGCACACGCATATGTTGACACACCAGGGCACTCGACCACATAAGTGTCAGGTGTGCCACAAGGCTTTCACTCAAACCAGTCACCTTAAGAGACACATGATGCAACACAGTGACATCAAGCCTTACAACTGCAGGATCTGTGGCAGGGGTTTTGCCTACCCCAGTGAGCTGAAAGCACATGAATCTAAGCATGAGAGTGGACGAGAGAACATTTGTGTGGAGTGCGGTCTGGACTTTCCAACTCTGGCCCAGCTGAAGAGACACCTAACCACCCACCGTGGCCCTATACAGTACAATTGCACCGAATGTGATAAGACCTTCCAGTACCCAAGTCAGCTGCAAAACCACATGATGAAGCACAAAGACATCCGCCCGTACATCTGCACTGAATGCGGCATGGAGTTTGTGCAGCCCCACCACCTGAAGCAACACTCCCTGACTCACAAGGTAAGCCAGCTCTCACCTTGCATCTGAAGCTAGCAAGAGGATTACTAAACACAAACATATCCACCTCCTCAGAAATGTGGCCTCTTGCCAGCTGCAGAGGCTTACATAGAAACCTCAGCATTGCTAGCAGTAGTATAAGCCAGATGTCTTTGTCAGTCTTAAGAAAGTACACACAAACCCAGCTTCGTTATAAGCAGGAGTTCAATTAAACCACCTGTATTACTTCCCCAGACTGAATTTACATCTCTCTGTTTCTTAGGGCTTTATTTCAGAATGACCTTCTGTAAAATAACATAGTTTTTCAGAGCTGTATAACCAATGCCCAATCCCAAAATTTTAGAAGATTTTTTTTAAATGAAAGCCAGTTCTGCTACTGTGTTCCCTTAATTAGGAAGTAAATGGGTTTGTAGTGGGCTACACCAAAAAAAAATATGTTATTACTCACCAGATTTTGAAGACTCATTATAATGAGACATTTAAAAACCAAAAAACCCTAAGAAAAATTCCCCTTTGTGCATACGTTATCCAGAATGCCAGTTAATAGAAATGGACAAGCAGGATCATAATGACAGCCAATTCATATCAAGTGGCAGTCTTGCCACTGCTGAGAGTAGTAACAGCAGAGTCAACTTACGGTAGAAGCAAACTTTGGAACATTTCCAAAAAATATTGCTTTGAAAAACAGGAAAAATGTGATTGCTCTATTCAAGAACCTCTGAAATTGACTATCCACTTCTACAAAAATAGTAAGACAATAATAAGACCTTTCACTTTAATAAAAATTTCTTCCAGATTTGCATATTTTTCCTTTAAGGTTTGAATTTTGGCTTTTACATGAAAGGCATTAAAAATACAGAAAGCTAGAGCACTTGAGTCTTATAGTCACGTATTCTTCAAAAACCTGACAACCTCTACTTCCACATTTGCTGTTTCTTTTCTGCTTCAAGCTTATAATTTCTCATCTTCCTAGAGATTCCCTGGCCTTTGGATTTACCACTCAAGATTCCACCAATTGAAGACCTGGTAGTTTTTTTTTTGTCACAGGAAATTAGATGCCCCTGAGCCCTTAGAGAGCTTCTGCTTCTTTGTCCACAGCTGCAGGTGGATTCAGTTGTGAATATAGTTTACAGTACTTAGCTGACTAAACACAGCCTCATATCGGATGAGCAGACACTTGAAGCTGCTGGTGACGTTCAGTTTTAGCTTTGTAATTAACTGTGAAAACCACTGACAGTCATTTCCCATCTTTTAAAAGAAGGTCTGCAGAAGGAGTAATTGCTCTCAGCACCTCACTAGTAACTCCTTAGTACCTTCAGCCAGTTAAACTCTTAGGCTCTTTAGTAGCAAATTTTTTTATTTTCGTATTATCTAAATCACTGAGACACTGACAGACCACACAGGTGTGAGTAAGAATATTGAATTATGCAGTAGTAAATTGAGTGGTTAGCATAAAAGGTGATAAAAATGTTCATTTAAACCTCATATAAAATGAGATCATTCCGTTAGGGTTACTGAAAATACCACTAAAAATAAACAGATTTTTCTCTCGCCAGTAAATCTAAGATGTGTAATCTTATTTGGTGATATTGCTTGACTACTCTCAGTTACTTCAGATTATTTCTACAGCTTTCCTCGAAATAGGGCTGTACCTTTTTCATAATCCAGTCATATTCAATTACTAAAGGCAAGTACTACTTTGGTCTTTTAACTGGTGGGCTTTTATTCTTGGTCAATAAGTATATTATATACATTTGATCAATACTTTACTTAAGCAGCAGAGCAGGACGGGGAAGCTCTGGCACTGCCTGTGTCACATTGATTTGTAAACAAACTTTATTATTTCGTTAAGCTTACATTTTGTTTTACTTCTCTGCTTCTCAGAACCTTGTAAAAGTTTGTCAGGAAAAAATACACAGGTACCTATTACTTGAAAAAATGTTTAAAGTGAAATAATTTATTATCAACTTTGGCAATGCAGAATGAATAATTCATAAGTTGCTGTACTGAGGATTAAATTACCTAGAAAATTTTCCATCTACAGAATTTTTCTTTTCTTTCAGGGTGTGAAAGAGCACAAGTGTGGAATTTGTGGCCGGGAATTTACCCTGCTGGCCAACATGAAGCGACATGTCCTGATCCACACCAATATCAGAGCCTATCAATGCCATTTGTGTTTCAAGAGTTTTGTGCAAAAGCAGACTCTCAAGGCCCACATGATTGTTCACTCTGATGTCAAACCCTTCAAATGCAAGGTAAGTGCATTTGGTGGCAGAGACATTAACCTACAGTATATTTCGCTGATATTCTCATTTTATTAAATGGTATAATTAGAAAAACAGAACTTGCTGACACAAACTGCCATTGCATTTAAATTAGCATAAACCAGTCTGGTTTTCTTTCTTTATCCCGGTTCTGCTTATATAGCACAAAATAATGGAGGTAAATACCTGTGGTTTACTCCCTTTCCTTTCAATATGCATAACTTTCATCCTCACATAGTTTTGGGGGTTTTTGCCTTGTGAGCATTTAATTGCCACAGATGTTTGAGGATAATAAACATATCTGACATTTGCCTAGTACAACCCTCCAAACGAAGTCTGAGTGCTTCATGACTTGAAACACAAGTGAAAAGCATAAATCAAGTCATGCACCCTACAGAGGATCATGGAAAAGCAGCAGCCACAACTTCACACAGTGATGCTACGCAACAGTTCAAGAAAGGAGTCAGAAAAAGCCACAGCAAGATACAGCTACAGGAGAGATTTGAAAGGGCCAAGTGTAATTACCGGACTGAAATTCAGGGCAGGACATCAGTATGCTAACAAAACAGCCTCTGATACCATCTGGCCTTTCTACAATCCTGTGCAAATTCCAGTTTGCTGCGTTCCCCCCAGCACTGGAGGCTGACATTCTCTTTCCATCCTCTCTTCTCCTCCCTCCCCATAAAACTTTAAGGCTTTCTTGACCCTGTTCAACTCTAATATATTCCTTATGAATTATTCATGTCTATATTCTTACTCAGTATTGGATGCTACATAAGTTCTTTTGCTGCTGATCTGGTTCATTACTGTAGTCATACCTTGTGAAGTCAAAGGTCGTAGATTTTTTTCCCACTTTAATTTGCTCTAAAAGGTTTGTAAATACAGAGTGGAGTATATTACCCAGCTTGTGCATAAGTAACTGAAGACTGATTTGGAAGCAATTTCTAGAACTCCTTCATCCTACATCTTTATGGTATTGAATATTTTCTTAAAAGAAACATTTCACGAAGAAGCAGAGATAGATGAAAAATCTGAAATGGAACTACTTTCTCTTGAAAAAACGTAGAACTTCAAAATGTCATAAGAATATACGATATTCGGTGCTAGTTTTAGTAAGGAAATGTCAAAATGAATCTTTCTGACTTCATCATTTTTCTTTGTTAACTTCAGAAACTTTTACTTTGAAAAACGAGCAGCAAAGTCTTCCAACTTCAGTATTTTGTTTTATTTTAACTTACATCCTATTAAATATCATTTTGTATAGTAGGGCTTCCATTATTCTATGTTGATAAAAGAATTTATTTTACTGGAATTCTTAAGCTGTAACGTGTCAGGCCTGCTGGAGATTTTCATTCTTTGAGAACATCTGCAAACTTCCTTTTTGTTCTGTTTGGTTGAAGTCCTCCTCTGACTCCTCCAAGTTTTTGGATCAGGTTTTGTGGGTGCAGTATGTGAATCCACATGACTTTTTAGGTACGTGCAGATTAACTGGAAGGTTGTGTTCAGCTCAGCGTTTGATGATGATAAACTATTGAAACTTGGAGAGAGCAGTAGTTGGAACTGGGAAACGGAGTATCACCAGTATGTTTTCCAGCCAGTAACAAAAGCTCTATAGGAACACCTGTTTTTCCTATTTTTTTACTTTTCTGTCCCCACCCAGTGTTCCTAGGAGGAAAGAAACAAGTAAGCATAGTCAATCTGTTTCTCGTATGGCTGAACGGGTATGAATCAACATCAGTGCCCCTGACAGTGAAGATTGCAACAACAAGCAAAGGCAGAATCAGGAACTGCTCTTTTGCATTAGGAATATCCTAACATTACCTCTCTGACAGAGCCTTCAAAAGACTCTTGAAAGCAAATATTTCTGGCTGGTACTCGGAGGGTTAAGGCAATGACCAGATAGCAGCCTTTTGGCACCAAGCTCCTCCTCAGCAGAAGGAAGGATATAGCTGTATGAACAGCCTGCTTAACAATGGCTCACATGTCCCCGGGGAACCGCCTGCAAATAGATTTCATCTTGCTTTCTCTTGTACTTTTCAAAGCTTCCTGTTTTCTCACGGTCCTTTTGGACAGTTTACAGTCATTCTCCCTCTCCTTCTTTCTTTGAGGAAAGGAACACCCTTCTTATGAAGAAAAAAAAAAAAGAAGAAGAATGCAAGGGAAAGAGAGCACAGCAGTAGCCTTTATACTTCACCACATGCAATGGTTTTCTTTACCTTTTTCTCACAGCAAAAGAAAACATGAGCTTTCCTATGTGTCTAATCACAGCTAAGCACAGACTATCAGAAGTGAGGGAGTAGCAAATACTTGTCCCTTCTGTTTCCTCATCCAGCTGCAGCCTGGATCTCTGTTTAATTTTCCTCTGAAGAGTGAACTTGTCTGTAGGATTTAAAGGCCTGAGCCCATGTTGCCTTGTTTATTTCTGTTTAAGAAAAAAGACTGAAGAGTTATGAAGGTTTTACACCAGCTGGTGCAGCAGTACTAATTCTGATTTGTAGAATAAGGTTCCACGAAATTTACTGTTGCTTTTAATTCTGAAGTAATCAATGTTTCAGACCTCCAATAAAGGATGCAACGGATTTTTGTTCAGCCCAGACAAATACACACTGCAGTGGGTATTTTGAACTCAATTTTTTTCCCCATCTAAAAATGTGTGCTTTAAACGGGAGCCAAAACCAAAGAAAATGTGAGAGACAAGTACTTTGAGAAGAAATGAAACAGGCCAACAAATCCAGAAGGACGATACTTCACGTGCTGGCTTAGGAGAAGAAAATCTAGGGTTGAACTAATGTAGGCATTTCTAGCAAACTATACTGAAGTCCATTTCATCAGCCAGTGCAACAAAGTCTGTTCAGCAGAATTGCAGCTGAGGTGTTTCTCTTCAAGACGGTAATTTTATTTCGTCTAAAGTAGACAGCCTAACAGAAAATCCACAAGTAAAACATGTTGTTCCTGATATCTCAAGTTCTCTTGCATAAACTTCTCATCTCCCCGAGTGCTACGGTGCACTGTAATGAGTTCTGCTGGAGCTTCCCCCCGTGCAACTGTCTCAGGGTCGTCTTTCACAGTCTGCTCACCAGTGCTCACAAGCCTGTCATGTCAAGAAGATGGTACAAGATTTTCTTTCTCTTAGTTTGATCTGCAGACTCAGACTCTTTAATGAGCATTAGCTGTGTATTCCAGCTAGATCTGAGTTGCAGTCTTCCAGCATATGAGTGAGAAACCTACTTCTTTTTACCTCTGGATCATAGATATTTGTCTGGAAGGTGTCTTCTGCCTTTTTCAAAGGACCAGTAAAACAGAGATTACGCCACAGAGACCCATCTTTCCAAAAAACAGTTTTCCTATCTGCATTACTTTGATTTTCCTGCCACACCTCTGCACTCTAGTACCATTTCCTCATGTCCCCAGAGGAGATTTCAGGGCACAAACACGTTACACATCTCTAAGATGTGCCTGACTTTGAGAAATGGAAAACCTGTCAACTTTATTGAGAAACACAGGACTTTTATGCTAAAGAATTATCCTATACCAGGTCCCTGTCTTTTCAGTGTGAAGAAAGAGAAACAAATATTGCCTTGATGAAAAGAAACTAAATGCTCCTCCTAGGTCAGTTTTAATACTGAAGACCTTATACAGATAAGGGCTTGCATGCAGTACTCCAGCCACTCATCTAGACAACATGATTTTCCTTGGTTACCAGTTCAGACAGAGAAGATCTGCTGTAGGAAAGCAAGTTCTGGTGACAGCATAGATCAGACACAACACAAGCAGACAAGTTCAGCAAAGAGGTGTTAGAGAGATATTATTGTTGACATTTTTGTAGGAAGAGTAGTATCGACGTGCTATAGGTTGTTCCAGCAGCTGTCAAGATACAATCAGCTGCTGTAATTCCTTGCAAATTTTTTGTGCCCATCAGTACTTCTTCTCCTCTGTTTTCTCCCAGCACTTTCTGAGTTGTTTTTTGGCTCCATCATTTCTCTGAGTATAAACAATCCTGCATATTATCTTTGTTCGAATGTGAAGAAGACAGTATTCTTTCCTCAGTGGATGGATGACCCTTGGAAACAGATATCTTACTTTTAAAAATTAATTTTCAGTGGCTATTCTTTTTTTCTTCCACCAACTCTCGTGTCTAACACTTCGCTGATGAATTTATTTGTTAGAATTTTCATTTTAGCAAAATCACAGACAGAAAATCACAAAAGGGTACATAATCAGCTGAAGCAAATAATTTTTTTAAAAGCAAGGGAATGTTTTCAGTCCTTCTTTTTGCATCACTGACTCAGCTCTAGTTTTTATTTTAAAACAGTACACCTGCTAAGTTTTGTATTAGTGAACTGATGCATTAATTAACATTCATTGATTAACTCGAGAGAGGGTTTAAACCACAAAGCATACAGTACTGTTTCTCCAAGGATCCTTTTATTATCTACATTTCATCCAGATATTCCAGGTGATGACTTTCTGAATTTTAATCTACAAGTTCTGTATCAGATCTTCTGTAATACCCAATAAATAAAATCAGAATTCAGATTATACAAAAAATCTGGTGGATTCTGGTAATTTCTATTTAGTAATTGTCTGCCAGATGGTTACTCTGCTAGATGAAGGTTTCCAGTTACTCAGTAATGGTGATTCTGGCTCATATAGTAATAAGGATAATTTAAAAAAACTAAAATCTTATGGTAAAACAAGTCAGGAAAAAAAAAAAGAAGAAGTAGAAAGCAAACAGAAAAGTTTGCAGAGGATGGAAATTGCCACTTGAATGTGAATAAAATTATAAATCCCGATAAGGAAAGCCCCGAAGACAAGTAAGACTAGATGCCTGTAATAGTGATGTCAAACTCGCATGTCTTAAGAATACCTAAGAGCCCAGATTACAAAAGGACCCATCTAAGTAAATAGCAACAATGAATAAAACCCACCCTTATTGTTCCATCAAAGGGAAAATTGCACGATTGATGGCTTGAGTTGGCAGGAACATGCTTCAGGGAAAGCTGAGTCATTCTTGCAGGCTCACGAGTGTTTAAATTGCAGCTTACTCACCAGAGACACCAAAACACAGAAGTTGATAAACAAAAGATAAAGGGATCAGGGAAAAAAAGGGGTGAGCAAGAAACACAGAAAAGCAAGGAACTGCTTTTTCTGACTTTAAGCAAAATGCGCAGCCATTTAATTTCCATTTAAAGAGAAGTAATATTCTGCTTGACTGTTTCACAGAAACCTTTAATTAGTTTTATTTTGTGATTCCATCTCTGCCTGACATCGCTCTTGATTAAAGGTTAGATGTATAAACTACAAATGGAATCGTTCACCAAGACAGAAACTTGTACTTTGAATCTCATTCAGGTTAAGACCCTTGCAGATTACTCCCTTAAGTCTTTCCCCTCCTTATAACAACACTGACTGCTTTTGGACAATCCTTGACTATGTGTCCTGGTCAGCAATATTAAAAAATGTCAGCAGTTCAGAATGCCTTAGTTACTCAACCATATATTTCTGTCTATAGGACTTTTGCCTGCAACATTGAAAAACATATTACAGCCAAAAACTGCCAGGGTTTAAGATGAGAAGTATAGGTCCTATTTACTTTTAAAATGCTGTCCTTGAAAACACTGCTTCAAATGAATAATTTTCATTTTTACTGTTTTTACAGCTGTGTGGAAAGGAGTTTAACAGAATGCACAATTTAATGGGACACATGCACTTGCACTCAGATAGTAAGCCATTTAAGTGCCTCTACTGTCCCAGCAAATTCACCTTGAAGGGGAACCTAACCAGGCACATGAAAGTCAAACATGGGGTCATGGAAAGAGGATTTCACTCTCAAGGTAATAATTTTCAGTAAGATTATTCTCTGTGAGATCTGAATATGCATATCAGTAAACACAATGGGCTTTGTACTACAGATCCACCAACTTGTGCCATAGATCCAATGCTATTGCAAGAGTTAGAATCCCATAAGCCCGTGAAGTTGTTACTAGCTGTATTACTATAACATTACACATCAGAAATCCCCAAAAAATAATAAATTAATCCTAAATTCACAAAACCAGAAAATCTAAACCACTTATGGTTCTTCCTCGTTGCCTATTGGATTCCAGTCTGGAACGGGGATGGAATCCTCAATGGGTCTACATCCAGGAGCCTTGGTCGTTCTGTGCTGTATTGACATAGCTGGTGTCAGAAAAAGGCCATAGGCTCAAGATCCCGTTTACAAAGAGGCACGTGAACAGGAGGAGGAGATATTCCTCCCCCATCTCAAAGTATGAGGATTTTTGCCTGCTGAGGGTAACCTGCAAAACATTTCCTCTCTGCCACTTACCACATACACTTCCTGAAGTCATCTTCACGTGTGTACACATGTCAATATTATCTAAAGAAGTGAGGCAATTAAGGAGATTTTTTTTTGAGGGTTTGAGTATCCAAGATTCGTTTTTAAGATTTTGCAGATAAATAGTTTTTTAATGTGCAAGATTTCTTGTTCCTCATATTCAAGATTTAAGGCAGGCTAGCACATGTGTAAAACGCTTACTCTAATGACATTTGGTGTAAAATTTATGAAGATCATAATGGCTAATGAAATAAGTGGTTTTTCTGTAAATCTCCTACAGCACCATGCTAGTTAGACAATTACTTGTAATTGGAGATTGCCTAGGAGCTTTTCATTGTACAGAGATTCTGCAGCCCTTGAGGCTTATCAGATACAAGACAATTTGTGAGGCCTGACACATGTTTATGAACTCTTTTAACAAATACAGCTTGTTGCAAAGTAACATCTGCTATCTAGTGAGACTGCATGGATCCTTCAGAAACTGGATTCAATTACTGAGAAGAAAATAGAAACCAAAGAAAAGAAAAGCAAGTGAAATAGTGACTTTTGTAGGTATTTGCTATCGAGTGAAATCCTCACCCTGTATTGTCACTAGTCTTTAATGAAGCTGGACTCTGCCTGCAGTATCTGAATTCTTTTCAATATATCCTGACAATATTTGGAGCATACTTGAGTCCACAGATGCCTCTTGGATAATCTGTAGTTCCAGCAAGAGGGAAGACACTGACAAATACTAAGACAAACCAGATCCAGGACCAGATGCAGATTTATACTACACTGTTCAAAATCATCATTTATAATGATTTCCTCAAGTTGAAGCACTATCCAGTGCACAGAGCTTTTCAGTTGGTTGGTTTCTCAGTGGATGAAAGAGGAAAAATTAAGGATAGTCATAGACTGCTAAGACTGTTGTCTTTTTATTTTTAAAGTATTAGCTTTGAACCACAGTGTCCATAGAACAAATACATTAACACGTTTTTAGTCTCTTCCACTCCTCTGAAAAGTAAGACACAAAACCTGGGACTTATACCATGGACTGTGATACTTTAGATCCAAGTTTTCTTCTAAAAAAAGAATAGGAAGGAGGAAGTGAGTAGGTTGATTGGCAAAATTCAGTTTACAAAAGGCCAGACCACTTCACTTTTCTTCTCAGCTGCATCATCCAGAGTGTGGCATGTACGAAACAATGTCTTGTTTGTCCTAACCTGGCTGTGAAGTGCATACAATAGCACTTTTTACAGCATCTCAAAGGAGATGCCATGAGACGTAAACAGTGAAGTACTTGGAGATAGCTGGATGGATGGAAGACAAAGGTAAAGTATGAAATACAAAGTCACCTCAGATTTTGTTTTTTAGCCGTGTCTCAAGTAGTAAAATTTCCTAGACATAAATTTTTCCTTTTCTCCTCCCCTCAAACCACTACAAGGTTTTGGAAGAGGAAGGATTGCTCTGTCGCAGACAAATGTCTTGAGAAGCTTGGAACAGGAAGAGCCATTTGATCTTTCCCAGAAAAGCCAAGGGAAGGGAATCTCATTTCATTCCGATGGTGAGAGTGCCAAGGGAAGCTCATGCCAGGAAGAAGAGGAAGACAACTGCTATGAGGCAGAGCGGTACAGCCCTGCCTCGTACCATCATGATGACAACAAGCTGTACATGGCTCAAGATCTCTCTGGCAAACCTGAGTGCATGATGAAGGACTTCAGAGAGTCCTACTGCGATGAGAAGGAAGAAGTTTTAAGTGAGGGAGGACTGGGGAAGAGAATAGGAAATTCAGACAAGGAGGAGAGATGTGGAGAGGGAGAGCTTGCAAACAACAAGGAACATCTCAGCTTTAGATCCTTTGAAAAGGCTAGACTTGGTCACTCTCTCTCTGATTACTTGTATTTCAAGCACAGAAACAAGAGTTTGAAAGAATTGCTGGAAAGAAAAATGGAAAAACAAACAATGCTTATAGGCATTTAAAATGGACATTTAAAAAAAGCTGGAAAATGGTAACCAGATAGATTTTAACATGAACTGTAAGCTACCAAAGCCTGGAAGTCTGTACTAGTATTTAGAAATAAATAAGCCAAATTATTAAAAATAATTTAGGGTAAAACACATACATTACAAGAATAAAGCAGCTTGAGGTCACCAAGAAAGGCAATAGACATTGAAAAATAACACTTCTATGTTTATCCATTTGATGTATAACAGACAATGGGTTGGGTACAGAAGTTTACTTCCTATTATATGGGGATAGATACTTACATGCAATTTTCTACTTAGCAGAAAGCAACATACTTTAGCATCTGATTTATAATCTGACTAAATATATATGAACACTTCTAACCATATGCCTCAAAAATATCTGAAAATACCAAGTATTTCACATTGCAAACCAGAGTACTATTAAACACAGCATGCATGAAAATGCTGTCAACACTCAGAACTAACGCAGTCCAAATCCTTTGATTTAATGAAGTGACTCTTAGTTCAACTACTTACAATGAGAAATGGGAAACAAATTAATAAAAAATACTATTTCTTGGGAGGCAGTAAAGGACAGCTCTGTAATGCTTTGAAAGGACTGGAATTTATTACAAAAGCTAGTCCTCTGGCACAAGAAATGTTTGTGCTTTGTTGTGTTTCAGCCAGTATGGTAGTATTCAGGAATTCTTGAAGTGAAATAGCATAGATTGTGTCAGCATTTTGTTCTACTGCCTGCTTAGACCAATACATTTACTGGGCAGCATCAGCATACAACATTCGCAATCTTGCCATAGTTACTCTTAACACAGTATGAGTCATTTCACTGAAAAAATTACGCAGTTTTGCCATTTATCTCTTTGGTTTATCATGACTAGTAAGGATAATTTTGAAATACATGGATCTGATCAATTTTAATTTCAGAAGGTAAAAATAACCCTTCTAGAACAAGCGGTACTTCACAGAGGAAAATCTTCCTCTTACTGGAGTCAGAAATTTTCTCTTACTAAACACATCTTGAGCAGTAAGCTGCAGGCCTTTCAGATGAATTTCACTCATGCTGTTTTTACAGAGTCAAACCCAGCTTTTCATCCTCTGATTCCCATACAATTATAAGTTTATAACAAACATGGAAAAAGCATATTCCATTAAATTTTTCATTCATTGCATGAATACTTTGAACAGCATATTAGTTCCTGCATCTTCAAGAAAGACAAAGGATGCACCATCCTATTGCTTACATGGAAATAAAAATTTAATTAGACATAAAATTTGTCCTATGTCCTTTGGACACCCCAGCTCAAAAGGTTAAAATCCATATATATGGTACATCTCTTCCAAATATTACTCCTTTCTTCACTTACTTGCCAAGTTCTTGATTTGAAATACATTGCAATCATGCTCTCTCCATATAGCAAATTATAATTAAATATATCCATTTATTTATGGTTTGCTAAGACAGGTCATGTAGCTGCAGCTCTCTGCCCCTATAAGAAAACACACACCTTTCAAACTAAAGATCCTCATGCCTACTAGTTAATCATCATTCACAGGGCAAAGTCCTTATTCCTCATATAAAACTGGATTTGTGTAGTCTGAAGCTGCAGACAGTGTTTTCCTTTCTCAAGGCTGAAACACGGCAGAATGCATGCAGAAATTAATGCTGTTGATAAAAGAAACTGTAACATCCAGATGATTCTTCTAAATTAACTCTAGGTCTGATGTGCATATTTTTTAAAATAAAAAGGTTATGCCAGCTTGAACTGGTAGGTAGATCACTTTAAACCTAGAATTTAAAAAGTCTTTAAAAGTGAGGTGTATTTTAGAGGTACATAGTCATGTTTCTTCAGGGACGAAGTGATGAATCGTAAACATTGCTCTTCCTTGCTTTAGCTGTAAGAGGATGCCTATTGAAAAAGGAGTCATCTTTCTTTCAAGGAAGACTTTGTGGTCAAGCAGAAAAATTAGAAAATTTTTAGAATAATGAGTGCAGCTGTATTCTTTCTTAGATTACAGGGGAAATGATCAGGTAGAAATTTAGCATGGTCTAGCAGATGGTCCCTCAAAAATGGGAGCATCTCCTTCAGTTAACTTGGCACTAGCTTGTCTCTGCCAGACAAAAGCTGCCGTTTGAGTACGTATACAGCCAAGATCTGGGCGTCACTAACTCTTAGAATTGTCTCCCTCTTGGTGGTGTAGATTCCAGCTGTGTATGGTTCCAGATCAGTCCACTCCACCTTTCCAGATATATTAGTTCCCATGATAAGAAGAACAAGAAAGGAATCAGGAATCTCTTCACAGTTTCTAGAAAGGTGATCATGCAGATGGGCTGAATTTAGCAAGTCCTTCACTCCTGTGGTGGGCAAAGCAGGCAGGTACACAGCCCTTCTCTTGCAAAGTCTTGTCTATTCTTTGGAGAGGGCTATAGGACAGCTAGACAATCCTTATCAAGAAAGAAACAAAGTATTACATACCAGTTGCAGTCCAGACAAACAGAGCAAAGGAGACATTTTCAGCAGAGTTCAGTTCCCAGCCACTAATATCAATAGTACTATCAAGTATTCTACCTGGGCTTCAGCAAAACGTTTCATACTATCTCCCATGGCATTCTCCTGGAAAAGCTGGCAGCTCCTGGCTTGGGCAGATGAACTTTTCACCTCGGTAAAAACCTGACTGTATTGCCAGGCCCGGAGAGTGGTGGTTAATGGAGTTAACTACAGTTGGCAGACGTTCACTAATGGTGTTCCCCAGGGGTCAGTACTGGGGCCAGCCCTGATTAATATCTTTATTAATCATCTGGATGAGGAGATGGAGAGCTGCTTCAGTCACCTGGCAGCTGACACAACTCTGGGAGTGAGTGTTGATCTCCTGGAGGGAAGGAAGGCTCTGCAGAGGGATCTGGACAGGCTGGGTCATGGGCCGAGGCCAGTGGTGTGAGGTTCAACAAGGCCCAGTGCTGGGTCCTGCCCTTGGGTCACAACAACCCCAGGCAGTGCCACAGGCTGGGGCAGAGTGGCTGCAAAGCTGCCCACAGGAAAAGGACCTGGGGGTGCTGGTGACAGCAGCTGAACATGAGCCAGGGTGTGCCCAGGTGGCCAAGAAGGCCAATGGCATCCTGGCCTGGATCAGCAACAGTGTGGCCAGCAGGACCAGGGCAGGGATTGTGCTCCTATACTTGGCGCTGGTGAGGCCACACCTCAAATCCTGATGTCAGTTCTGGGCCTTTCACTCCAAGAAAGACATTGAGGTGCTGGAGTATGTCCAGAGAAGGGCAAGAAGCCAGACACCACCCCTGGAGGCGTTCAAGAAATGACTGGATGTGGCCCTTAGTGCCATGGTCTGGTTGACCAGATGGTGTTTGGTCAAAGGTTGAACTTGAAGATTTTAGAGGTCTTTTCTTACCTAAATACTTCTGTGATGACATGATTCTGTGACTGCAAAAATTATGTCTATTGGAAGCATGCAGGCCAGAGTTTCCTTACAGACCTTGTAAGAGAATGTGCCAGATGTGTCCCTGGGAAAGAAAATAACTGCAGATAGTTCTGGGTTGTCTAAATGGTTAATCCAAACTCCTTCAACCACACTCACTACAGTCAATTTACTCAATTCTACAGTTGTAGTTCTCACTGGAGAAGAAACACCTGACAACCACATATAGACAGATGGAAAGGAGTCCTGGAATGGCAATACTATTTGCAAATAATTCATAATGTGAACCCCTTTTCGTTGCATTTTTCTAGAAAGCAGCATATTTCTTCTCAATGAGACTTTGAGATTCTGCCCAATCACAAAGTCACGCTAAGCTAATTCACAAACACCCAAGTCTAACGCGTGATAGAGTAGTAAAAAACTCATCTAAAACTGTAAATTATCAATAAAAGAAATTACAAACAAAACTATTACTGAGGTAAGGAGACAGTGCCAAGTGATCCAAGCAACGTGGTTAGGAGATGATAGTCCTCCCTACTGTAGAACATAATGCAAGTGGGTCTAAGACACTCGTTACAAAGAGGTCTCAAGGGACAAATTAAAAGTGAAATAACAGCCTTCATTGTGAAGCACCTTGCTTTTCAACCATAAGTTATTTTCACACTATTTACATTGGCACCACTTTGGGAACAGACAGTAACAACCTTTGCTTTTTAATAGCTTTGAAAATGCTTTATAGAAATTTGCTCTCATAATGAAGCTATTTCCCATTTGTAATTTTCAGGGGATTAGCTTCCTTATTTTGCCTTGTTTAGAGGCTCAGAAGTCCAGTAGAGACATCGCCTGTGTCCTGGACATTGGGGGATATATTTTCTTCTTTTTCTCATTCCTAATATGAGTTTACCTACCTTCTTCTAGCTATGTTGTGGAAAAAAGGTATTTATCTTTCTCTCTGTTATTTGGGTTTTCAGTTTATGGGGACACGTGAAACTAAAGCCCGGTCTCCACCACCTCTATATAAAATCACGTCTATACCATTTCCCTGCATTGTTATTTGCAGTCTTGTTTCATCATTTCAGAGAGCATTACAGCAAGTAAGAGTGGCTACAAACTTGAACAGCTGAGATGCTTCCGGAAGTCCTGCTGAGGAAAGGTAAATTTGCCCTACTATAATCAGTCTGGGCAAGTGAAGGCATGTGGTTTGTTAAGTCAGAGGCTTTTCTGATGTTAACGGTAGCAGGGAGAGCTCTGCAAGACACTTTGGAGTACAGAGTAGGTGGAGGAAAAGCCAAAAGCTCGGCTAATAGAGTTTAAAAGTGAAGATAGACAACATATTTACAGGGAAAGCGAAGTTGTAAGTGACCTTGGAACAAGGTGTTTTCAGTCTGGCCACAAGGACTCAGACACCTCCTTGCGAAACTGAGTTTTCCTGGCTGCCAGACAGCCTTCAGTCTGTGAGGGCAAAGACAGGTGCTCTGTGTTCAGAAGATCAAAGGGTAAAATACTTCATGATAATATCATAATTAAAGTTTATCCTGTGCTGTTTCCTGTAAAACAAGTTACTGGAAAGACCAAGTAATGCCACTGCACCCACCTTTCCACAACTCTGTGTTTGTCTACTATCTATTCTTCGATTTCTTTCTTCATATGGTGCTGCTGGACTCTGCTGTTTTGAGTGTACAGTTAAGAAGTAATATAAGTACTGTATTTATTATTCCTAGAAGTTTTAATAATTATTAACAGTTTTGAAAATGTCATGTTTGCTTAGCTGAACAAGATGTAACAGAGCTAACGTTTTGTACTCCTAACAGATTTTGCAAATAACATGTTGCCTATTTATTTCATGTAGAACATCGAGCTCCTATTTAAAGCCACAGCTCATTAAGTGAACCAACTATATGTGAATCTTTAGTTTCTGGCTTTCTATCTCAATAGTAAAAGTATGTATGATGTATTGTATTAATTTAAGCAAATAAATACATACTGGAGAAGCTGATGTGCTTTGCATTGAAATGGATCTGGAATTCTTGGCATTCTAGGGATTTTATATGGCAATGCATGGATCTGGTCTGACACGGTCATTCATCACTGAGCACCACTGAAGAATGGTTCTTGTAAAGAGAAGGTTAAATCAGTGATGGAGGACTAGTGAGAGGGCAAGAGCAGAAGAGCTGCCAGGTCCTCTGAGGCAGAGAGATCACTTTATTACTACAGATTACACAGAGGATGTAAAAAATGCTCTGGAGTGATTATGGTATTTGTCAACTTGGCTTCAGACAAGCTAAAAGAGAAAGATCTTTTTCTCATAGATTTTTCAAAGAACTGCATCATGTAAAAAACAACCAGATGTATTGTAAGATTGAAGTTAAGAAAATAGAAATACCATTATAGCTTAAGGAATAAGCAGAAGACTGAAATCAGAGACCTAATGTTACTTTTTCTAAAGGAAAGAATCACTTTTAAGTACTAAATAACCCCTTCAATTTGTTTGTTTTAATGAGATCCTGATTGAATTGGCATCATCAGACTTCATAGAGAACATTTCAAACTGTTTTTGAGCATACAGAAAGCAACTGGAATCTTTGCTATAAGATAACTCAAGTAATAACAAAATAGATGTTCAGTTTCTAATTCTCAGAGGTATATACCTTAAGAAGTGGAAGAAGGTTTAAGCAAACACTAGAAATTCATGCTGGAGGCTAAAAAACCCCAGAACTAAGCCTTTATTTTCTTCCCCATTTTCTTTTGTTTTCCGTCATGCTTTGATGGTAGGGTTCTAGGCTACCTTTACATGAGAAGGATGAGGATATGTTGGAGATTGACCTAGTTCATTCCCATGTGACTCAGTATTAGTGAATCTTGAAGGCTCTCCTTTGTCAGTCACAAATATATGATTTTGAAAAATACATGTTTGGTATTTTTCACAAACTTTCTCTTCAACTTAGTTCAAAACTGAGCCATGCTCACTTCTGTTTTCATTTACATCTTCAAACTAGCAGAAATTAAGTAGAAGAGAAAGAGAAGTCTCTCAAATGTTCCCAGGGGGCATTTCTGTGACTGTAGTGACAGGTTGAAAGGCCCAGAGTATCTAAAGGTATGGAGACAGCCAAATTAATACACAACCTCTTACCGAAGTTGTCCCATTAATACACTCTTAGGCTCATGCAGTGTAATACAACTAAATGGATTTGTCCACTGGTTCATAAAGTGAAAATCTCATCTCAAAACACATACACGATGTCAGTAATTTCAGCATTTGCAAATGATGAAACACTCTGCTAATGCTGCTTCTATATATGATAATGTGTGATATGATGGTGTATGCTACATGATGGATCAAATAGCATAAATTTCCCTAAGGATTGCCTGTAATGAAAGTACAGCTGAACAGAGAACAGACACATTATGAATAAGTATTCTGGTGCCCTATCATTCTGATTACCTTCACTGAAAAAATACTTTACATCTATCCCATCACAGAAATGATTTAATTTGGATGAAGCCAGACTTTCCCTTTACTGAATTATTTCCTGTACTGAAATATTTCTTGTAGTGGGAACATTTTATTCAAAAGACCTCTGTCAATTCACATCAGCAGAGAATGCTAGCTTGTGTTTTTGGAGTTGAGATTTTCTGACTGTACTGCATTTTTTAGTACTTAAATACCCTTACACTTCTAAATGGAAAATTATTGAAGAATAAATGATGTTCAAGACACTAATTAGCCAACTAAAAAATGGGTTGTGGCAAAATAAAAATGATGGAGTTGTGTGAGAACTAGAAAGGTATTTCTACCTTGTGGGGAGCTATTATGAAATTAATGGAGATAGGAACTGTCTGAAAATGTCCACGAAATGTCTCTAAAGGAAATATAGTTATACAAGATAAGTGGCACATATAAACTCAGAAGAATATTTATTGATACAGAGTGACATGTTGCAAAGGAATTCTGCAAGTTGCTTTATACTTTACAGAATTTCTACTACAAATTATAGGACTTTTCTAGAAACACTAAATCATGAACTTTTCTATTTGTTTCAAAGGTCAAGATGAGTTTTCAAAATCAGTTGATAAAGCCAGCCAGCAACATAAATATAATGATAACTGACAACAGTGGTGAAGTTTTGCGGAGAAGAAACTTACACTAAAATTGAAACAGTGTTGTGCCTAGTATAATCTATTCTGGAAGCATGTGAAAGCAGTACCAAGATCAGACAGGTCCAAAATTATATAGGTCTGATAAACACGCATGCAGACACTGCCTGAAAGCTTAGAAAGAAATATGATCTTACTTAGGTTGAAAAAAAGGAAAGTCATTCCCTAATGAGAGTTTTTATTAAAGCTACTACATAGCAAGTTCTAAAAGGATTGCATGAGGCTGACTTCACTTGAACAGTCAAGACTAGACACCAGCAAAACTAATTCCATGGAAATATTCCCTACAGAAATGTCTGGGGGTGCTCACGACCGCAGTGGCTCATACATGTTTGTTACCAGCACTCTGTGGGAGAAACCACCCCCAGCCAGCTGGCAGAACAGATCACGAGGTAGGGTTGTTGCAAATGTCACCCATTACACTGCAGCTAGTTCATTTTAAATACATTATCCCCAGGTTAAGCAAACCTGTCTAATTTCACTCTGAGGGGGATGAGGCATGCTTGTGCAGCCTGTCCAACCCACTCTTTTGTAACATGCAGCTGTGAGACAGAAATATTTTAAATAGTTGCACCCATTTCACTAATGAACATCAGATGAGGACATGCACTAGCATTTCTGATTTCAGCAGTAACATCAGTGGTCTTCCTACCTGACTTGTACTAGCAGATCCAATAACTGTGCAGCATGAAACCACCTGCTGGTTTCATGTACTCATACCTGTTGGATAATGCAGGGCCTTTGAATTTCCGTTGTGCTAGTGATCTCATTGTTAGGAGTCTAACCACATTACAGATAATTTGACCTATTTCCTCAGTTTCTTACAATCCCATACTTAAAGATTTATTTCATTCTAGGGCTTTAATTGTGCATGTTTAGGCTTTCATGTAGAGCCAATATTTGCATAGATCCTATTATGCGTATAGAGGAGATTGAATGATTAATTGCTTGTGGTTTTGGCAGATAGTGGCAAAATAGCAAAATACATTTTCTTATTCTTCTGCTCTTTTTTATTTTGTATTTAACAAAAAAGTTTATTCTCTTTTCATTTTACTTGTTCTCATTAACTTCTTAAGGCCCTAGTGCTTAGACCACCAATAACTTTTCTACAGGGGATTCTAAGGGGTTGGGATGGTCTCTGAGAACACTGCTGCAGAGCCATTTCTATCCTTTTCTTATGGAATGCTTGAAAGAAAAAAGAATGACCTAGTGTGATAGACGAGAAGGCAGAATGACAGACACAGGTGCATTCACCATCGTCAAGAGACTGTACTGTGAGTGCAGTACAACAGTCCTTGCTTCTAAGCAAAATGAACATTTAATAAATTCTAGATTAATTTTAAAAAACTGTTTCAGGGTTTACACTTTTCAGATTACAGAGTGATTAAGTGAGTAATAGCTCACAGTCAGAACATACGGATTTGCACAGAGTGATCAAAATTTTTAATCTCACTTTTATTTTTAGATCTCATGAATTAACAACCTAGTCAGCCAGAGTATATTCGTAATGGGTCAATCTCCATATGTGAGATTTTTCAAAGACAAATGAAAAAAAAATCCCTTTGGATTGACAGCAACCATAAAATCTTGCAATCAGATTATGAAGTGTGGTCCCATCCTGTTCCTATCATCCCAAAGCAACAGCTTTATAAAGCAACACAGCCAGCAAAGCTACACTTCCTCTTGCATATATGTGGGTTTGTTGTACAGTTAAAGATCTGTTTGCCAAGAATTATTTGTCACCTTCTCTTTTCAGCTCAAGCACTTCAATTACAGTGTTGTCTAAAGGAGAGGAGCAATTGCTTGTACATCAGAAAATTTCCCTATTTTGGTTTTTTGTTTTCAAGTGTCTTCAACTTTTCACCTTACAATCTCATCCCAAATGGCCATGAGTCACACAAAAAGAGTTAGGGGAGCAGAGAAAGACAGCATAATCATTTTGGAGGTCTACTTGGTTAATAAAATAGATTTACCAATACTAAACGCCTTCCAAACTGTATAGTAAACATTCCTAAAATTCTTTTTGTTTTAGAGCTGCTTTATGTTGTTAACATGAAGATGAGGCCTAGTTACTCAACCAGCAGAAAGCTGTCCTACACTGTTCAAACCTGAAAGTCCTCCAAAACCTTTTAATTAAACATGTAGCTTTTCAAGACTTACACTGCATTTTTTCTTTGCTGTATTTTACTTTCCCAGTATTGTGCTGACCCTCCTGCCACTTTCTGATGCAGTTGCACAGGAGGATGCCTGGAGGTAAAGCCATCAGAAGAACCACATCTCCCTTGCCCTGTAGCTTTATCTTCTCCAGCCAAGGAGTCTCCTGCATTTCACAAGCTGGTTGAGGAGCAAAACCTTTTCACCTTGGGCTTGTGGGGTATAAGCCATTGCAGTCAGGTGTGTGGGAGAGATTTGAGGCTTTTCCCCGCTACGACAGAGGGTCACAATCTTCAAACAGACCCTGTAGCTCCCAGGGAGAAAGTGGTCTGTGTTTCCCTCTGTGGCACACCGAGAAATTGGGGTCAGCCTCGCGCTACGGAAAAAAAGGATTGAAAAGGTGTACAAAACAGAAGTACTGTTCTCTGTATGCCATGACTACCATGAGTCAGCACTTATAATTTCTCCCATAAAGCTCAGTCTGAGTGGATGCAAGAGATAGGGTCTTGATTTGACCTGCTCTGTACATTGGCTGGAATTATTTTAGGAAAGATGCCTTTCAGGAGAGCATGAATACACTCAGGAGTAATCAATTATGTTGAAAACCAGCCCCATAGCTCAATCGGGGGAGAAAAATGCAGTCATAACTGATATGCAGCTGTGTATTTCACTGCTTCTAGCTCCACACTTAGCTCTATCTCCATTTTCTCCGGTCCTTCACCACTGCAGGCCACAAGCATTCTCATAACACCTCCAGCAACCATCTGAGAAGGATATCCAGGCCTTGGGCTTCTTTTCTCATTTTACTGTTTCAGGTTTCCAACATCTGTAAAACAAACATACCAAACCCTCAGCTTTAGCTCCAAGCTCTGGGGAAACAGCACTTCTTCTCTTCAGCCCTCCTGAATGCCTCTCTCCATCTTGCTGCTCCTTCAGCAAGGTGACTGACCAATCTTCCTCACTGAGTGTGTGAGCTCTTTTGGTTTCTGTGATGATGGAGACATTTGAACCAATTTCTTGTCCATCTCCTCACACCTTCTTTATTTCTGCTAACCTTTGGGTGTTTGACTTTACAACCTGAATATCTTTTTTGGGTATACATTTAGTTGTTACGGAGCTCTCCTTTGTGAGAGAAGGAATAGCATCACTCGCCTCAAGTGCCATCAGCTGTCTTTCCTAGCAATTTTTTTCCCTTTCTGCTCTATCTTCCTTTTGCTTATTGTTTCCTCTAGCCAGCTGCTACTGGCACATCCTCTTGACAAGTGGGAAGCTGTAGGCAGTTATGTTAGTCAGACTGTAAGACCAAATATAGAGCAAAACTGCACGCTGCTCCAAAGCACGTTAAGGTTCGCTGTGCGAGAAAGTAACAGTAGCTTCGTATTTGTGGCGGATGGGATTGCACTCTCCACGTCCAAATGCAATTTTTCTCTCGTCTTCAGCCGCCCTATTAATGTTGCTTTTTAAAGGGTAAATTTTAAAACCATGAGCCGTGGGAAAGTCAAATTGACTTTCAGAACTGACTTTTGTTTTACCACAAGCCAAGTGTAACGCATGTGAGAGTAAGGAGGGCTTCATGGAGACAGTTCAACAGGCTTGAACAGCATCTCAGGTTTGCCTCCTGTCTTTAACGGGCAGCAGATTGGGCCTGATAGTGAGAGCAGTGGTCACCTCATCCAATGGCAATGATGATATCAACCTGAGCTGTTTGTCCTTAAGTAAGTCATGCAGGCAGAACTTACAGGACAGCATAGTCCACCCCACAGCTCAGATGGAAAACAGCTTTAGCTCTCAGCTGAGGCTGCTGTCTGCAGCTTATGCTTTCAGCCCATTACTGAGGAAGGGATGTACCTAAAACAGGTGCCAGTAGACCTTTCAACTTTGAATGCCTGACCAGCTGCCAGTTGTGTATTTACAATAGAAGATAAAATAAGGTTTCTGACAGCCAAACTTCCTTTTCTCTCTCTTCCTCCTCCCATGGCTGAGCAGACTCTGATCTGAAAATGCTCCTGTGCTGGTGTCTGACTAGGGAGCATTACCCTGGTAAAGTGTAAACCTGACCCAGTTTGACTTGGCTGTTCAATTTTTTGTGGCACACAGCCAACTTGCTACCAGTTGGGCTATTCATGCTGCAATAGGAAGCAATCTTCCTGACATGCAAACTTCCTTCTTCTTCTGCCTGAGCAGCAGTGCAGTCAAAGATGCTGAGCTAGATAAAGAACAATTTGACCCTATGAAATACGGGTCTTGACCCAAGGCTTTACTTCAGCTTTATTGTGCTAGCCAGTAGAAAAAACTATCATTGCCCATGGCAAACCGGAAAAGACAAAAATGAGTTCTTGCAATAGAGAATCGCAGTTACAGCTCCTAGAGAAGCACTTACGCCATATTCAGATGTAAATTTGTGACCTGTAAATCTCTGGGAAAAATTAGACCATGAAAGGTGGTAATCAAAACACGAATTAAGGTGCCACTGCAGAGTTTGATTACATTTATCTTGCTGGATAGGAATACTAATGCAGTAGGAAGGGCTTCATCACTTCTTGGTTAAATTGGTTATATGAGATCACTTTCTTCCTCTTCTTTTCTATCCTCATGGAAACTCCTAATCCTATTAAAGAAAAGGCTGAAATGGGTTTCACCAATGGGTTTCACTAGTCTTGTCACTTGAACTGATATACAGTATTCTTCCTGGAGGACAGAAAGTTAGAAGTATATGCTCCATCTAAGAACATTAGGACATCAATACAAGCCACATCTTTGAATAAGGCTCTCCTTTTCTCCTTACCTGAAAGGGAAGGAGAAGCTTGGCATAGCAGCAGGAAAGAAATGCAGAGTCTTTATTTTAGTCTTCAACTGAAAGACCGTGTTGCAGCCTATATCCTAACACCCTTATATTTTTGCTGTTCAATTGAGCAACTGGAAATTGAAGTCACTGATAAGAAAGACTTTAAGGAAATTAGAATAATTTGAAGTTTGTAATATCCAGCTATAGGGTCTGTAGTGTACAGTCTAATTGCCTAAGTCAGAGAGATAAGAAATCCACAACAGGAATAAAGTAAGAGTATTCATAGAAGAATATCATACTTTCGGCAGAATAACTTTCCCTCCAAGCTGCTTCATCATTGTGACCACGGCATTTTAGAGTCAATACCCAATTAGAATCTTTTACCCCTTGCCAATCACTTCCACTAGTTTCCACCAGTTTCTCAGAAGACTGAGAGGTGAATTAGGGCAAGGGGCATTCTCCCAAAGTTGCAGAGTGGGATGTGGGTCCGCATCAGCTTAAAACAGCCCAGGCCAGCACAGAACTTCCCCAGGAATGAAGACTGTGCTAACCATCCCCTCAATCCGTTTACAGATGATACCAGGTCAGGTGTGAGTTGATCTGCTGGAGAGCAGGAAGGCTCTGCAGAGGGATCTGGACAGGCTGGATCAATGGGCCAAGGCCAGCGGTGTGAGGTTCAACAAGGCCCAGTGCTGGGTCCTGCCCTTGGGTCACAACAACCCCAGGCAGTGCCACAGGCTGGGGCAGAGTGGCTGCAAAGCTGCCCACAGGAAAAGGACCTGGGGGTGCTGGGGACAGCAGCTGAACATGAGCCAGGGTGTGCCCAGGTGGCCAAGAAGGTCAATGGCATCCTGGCCTGGATCAGCAACAGTGTGGCCAGCAGGACCAGGACAGGGATTGTGCTCCTATACTTGGCACTCGAATCCTGATGTCAGTTCTGGGCCTTTCACTCCAAGGAAGACATTGAGGTACTGGAGCATGTCCAGAAAAGGGCAGCAAAGCTGTTGAAAGGTCTGGAGCACAAGTCCTGTAAAGAGTGGTTGAGGGAGCTGAGGCTTCTCAGACTGGAGAAAAGGAGGTTCTGGAGAACATTATTACTCTCTGCAACTGCCTGAAAGAGGTTTTAGCCAGGTGGGAATTGGCTTCTTCTTCCAAATAACAAGCAGTAGAACAAGAGAAGTGGTATTCAAGTTGCTCCAGGGAAGGCTTAGATTGGATATTAGGAAAAATTTCTTCACATAAAAGGTTGTCAAGTATGGACTAGCCTGCACAGGAAGTGGTTGAGTCACTACTCCCGGAGGTGTGTAAAAGATATACAGACATGGTACTGAGGGACATTTTTTAGTGGTGGACTTGGCAGTGTTATGACTTGATGATCTTAAAGGCTTTTCCAATACAGATATTATGATCCTATCCTATTTTATGATCCACTCCTCCTTTCTGGAGGCGTGCTTGACATCACCAGGCAGCAGTGCAGGGAGAGAAAGATACAGTGACTTGCTCTGCTATTTATGTCAATGCACAATATGCATGGAGAAAAAACCCCAAGTTTTGTTTAGATCCTTGAATTGCCTACTTTTTTTCTGCCTAAGATAAATACTCACTCCTAACTGTAAAAAAAGCTGAGGAGTAGATTTTGAAAAGGCAGTGGATTTAAGAAAAGCAGTAGCTTTGAATCAAGTATCAAGTACCCTGAGGTGTATATTTCTGCTCTCAGCCAAGAGTCTTTACATAAAACATGTTAAATCTGGAAAGTTTGCCATTTGGGGTGTGCGTTGCTCTCTGTTTACAAAGAAAGTACACAAAATTCTCTCTCTTTGAATACAGTAGGGACAAGCAACAGGAGGCAGTTCTTTGTTCAGAAAATCAAATCTGTTTTAAGCCAGCATTCTGTCCAAAATTAGAACTTTCTCTCCCACTCTGAATCTCTTCCAGGACCATCCATGCTGCCAGTACTTCCTTGGCTGGTTCTGGCTCTCTTTTGACTGCATTTTTGTTAGATTCATGTCACACTCACACACATGCACCCATATGATCTAGTCTCAACCAGCCATCTGTGTTTGCAGAATATCCCAAAGAAAGGTTTTTGACTGGTATAGACCAGGCTTTCCTTAGAACCTTGCTGGTCTGTGACTCAGATAGCAGTTTTTACTGTTTCATCTCTTGATTTAAAAAAAAGGGTATCTAATAATTCTCTTCGTGAGCTTTACATGAGAGTCTTCTAGCCAGCCGTACTGAGGTTTGAGAAACACCAATATGACAAATTATGAGCCCTGACAGCTACCAGCATCTTTTAGTCTGGAAGTGTTGTATTTGTTAAAAGAAAACGAATTTATGTATGCAGGAGTTCAACTGGCAGGTTGGGAATTAAGAAGATGAATATGAACTATATACAAGTATGCATGTAAAGAGGAGCATTCTTACAGATTTAGATTATTAAGTGCTACAGTACTGTGAATAGGACTTGATTAAATTCCCTTTGAACATGAATTAAACTAGAAAAAAAAATGATTCTTTAAGAGAGTACACAAAAAGGTTAAATACAGCTTACCTTAGGTACTTTAAAATTAATTGTTTCACATCTTTGAGTGTCATCTTTTATGTCTAAACCTCCAACTCCTTCTGTGAAATGAAATATGTCTGTTCAGTGTAACATTAATATGTACTGGCATGCTTGAAGCAGTATGTAATAATCATTTAGCATTGTTCTGAAAAATTACTCCAGCTGATGATACACAAACCAGAAGGTATAACAATGTGACCCCTCTGCCAAAATTGCTGTTAGCAGCAGTGGCTGTTAGCTGTGAGTCAAAACCACCTTGATTTAGTAAATGCCTGGCTGCTTGGAAATGTGTCATATCCCTAGCTAGTCCAGTTTAGGAATCAAATAGGAGAGTTAGTTAATTCATCAGTGGGAAAAAGGCATGAGCAAGCTGGTGGGTTGGTCCTAAAGCCAGCTGAAATCCACTTTAATTAGATGGCAATTTGATACCTGTTTTTGTTATGGTGTTAACTGAAGAGTAATTTGAAACACTGCCTTGGAAAAACGCTTTCTGAGCTCAAGTTTTTCTAGGATTCCTTTTCAGCAAATGGATGGCAGTAACTGTCTCAGCCTCCAAATCTACTCTCTTTGGGATTCATCCCCAGAGAAAACAGATACACACATCACTTTCTCTGCTAGTTGTGCAAGGAGATTGTCTTCCTAGTGAGCACCCAACTTACCTGGATAAAAGTTTGTAGCATATATAGCAACTTCTTGTCCACAAAATGTTACAGTATAATGCAAATCTAAGTCACATGTTACACTACAAAATAAAGAGCTGGTGATATTTCTATTAGGTGCCCGGAAACATCTATAAGCACAACTCACGTTACTTATGCAATATAATTTAATGACATCAGGTAATAATTTTTTTTTTTCAGAATTGATTCCAAAATGCCATCTGAAGCTTTTCTGAATTAAAACCCTTTCTGACTGCAGAAATTTTCACTGATGTCAGTACAGCTTTGCAGGAGAGAAACAGGTTGATTTGAAACAATTTATTGGACAGCGGTTACTCAGAAAGCGATTTTCAATTGTGAGCACTCCTGACCTTACGAAAACTTCAACTGTTCTCTAAAACTTGAAAGCTGTGATGGTTACATGTACAGTACTGTGTTCCTTTGACTTTTCCCCTTCCTTTAAAATGTAAACCCATAACAGATCCTTCTATTTGTTTATCTTTAACAGCACAGAGCCATGCACATTTCTTGTCCTACACAAATGATTAATAATGTCATGACTTTTTAGCACTGACTATGAAGAAAGACTTTGCTTCTTACCCTCTGCTTCATAATTTGGAGTCTCCCACCCCCATCCATGACACACAGGCCTGTCATTCTCCTTCACTGTCATTTCCTTCTATTTTATCTAAGTGTTTCAGAGTTTTCCCCAGGAAATTCTTTTCTATTCATTTTTAGTGCTTTTAAGGGAGCAAACAAGATGAAAGCTTAAGGAAAAAAAATGTTGTCTTTCTTGACACTGTAAATATAGCTGATGTTTCCCTTTTTGTAACTATGTGGGATGCAATCTGAGAACTATTAAGGTAAATAGCAATTATTAAAGACTTTGTTTTACACCACCGCAGACGTTGCTGAAACTGAGTATGTTTCTAAATCCCTTAAAAAGCAACACAAAATCGGAGAAACAGAATAAGGGATTTCAGTGTATATATAAAGCCTAATTTCTCCTTTCCAAGGCAAGTCAAGTAAAATATTTAACTATCTGTTGGTTCTTAATAATACCTTTAAATCCAGGAATAAAACTTCATTGCCTTTTTTATTGTATAAATCAGGAATAATAATTTAATGTTGAGTTGTTCTCACATGAGAGGCTGTTAATGAAACTCTGTTAGAGAGTTAAGAGTAGTTTCCTTTTCCCTAGCTACTTGTGTGCAATAAGCAGATGGTAAAATGTCTCTCCACATGTTTTACTGGCACCAACCGTCTCATGCGGACAATTTACTGAACATCATCTTCCAAAATCCCCATTTGATAAAGAAACAACATGATGAGAAAAAAAGATAATCCTGTGGTAATCAGGAATTCCTTCACCTTCACTGCGATCTTCCTAAAGTATGGTAATTAATCTAACAAGCAGGAAAAACTGAGATATAGGAATTCCCCTTGTTACCATGGAAACTACAATTTGTCTGACTGATAAAGGAAAATAGATTTGTTGTATTAATAACTTCAGCAGCTGAAGAGAACACAGTGTTTATAGAGCTGAAGAATCACAGGATGAGTGAGGTTGGAAGGGACCTCTGGAGGTCACCTAATACAACATCTTGCTCAAAATGGATCCAACTAGATCAGGTGGTTGAAGATGTCAGTTGGGTTTTGAACATCTCCCAGGGATGAAAACCCCACCATCTCTCAGGGAAATCTGTTCCAACGCGGTGAAAATTCTCCAATGAAAATAGCTTCTTTTTCCTGTGTTCTGATTTGTTCCTGTTCCCTCCAGTCCTGTCACTATGCACTTCCATGAAGGTTTGACTTTGGCTCTGTCTGCAACTATCTCATATCTTCCCATGAGGCAGTTGCAGATAGCACTAAAATATTCCTTGCAAATTTAGCTTCCAGCCACTCATCCCATTCTCTGTAGTGTTGCACCAGGACCTCCGACTTGTCCTTGTTAAACTCCCCGAGGCTCCTGACACCTCATTTCTACAGGTTCTTGAGAATTTCATCTTCCTCTCAGCATGTTGTCCAGCATATCTGCCGTCCCCTGGCTTGATGTCACTGGCAGGCTTGCTGTGGGTGAAGTTCCTATCATCCAGGTCATTAACAGATACATTAAGCAGAATGGGTCTCATACTGGTTCCCTGAGGAGACACAGTGAATAACCAGTCAGTACTCTCTGTACTCATGGTCACACAAACCCTTGAGTCCTGTAGTCATGCCAGTTTTCCACATATTTGACCATCTGCATATCCAATCTCTAGCTCACGAGCTTGGGTACTAGGACACTATGGGAGATCATGTCAAAAGCTTTGCAAAATGTGGTGCAGCCATCTCATTATACAAGTCAGTAGGTTTAGGAGCAGGGACCTTTGAGCTGCTAAAGATTCATTTTGATTTATTGATTTTTTTGCCTGTTACTTTTAATTTCTTTTCTAGTTTTTACACCGCTACTTATACACAGTTAAAACTTCTGGTTTCTGTTGTCCACTTGACACAGTACTGTCTGAAATCTCAAAAATCATGTGAAAAGTGTAAATGGAGGAATGGGAACCCATAAAAGGAGACCTGCACTGTCTCATGGCTCCTGCTAGTTGGCACAACATGCATATGAAACTTTTTTTTTCAGACAGAATGCTATTTTTCTTTACTGACCTTGTTTCCTGGCTGCCTGAAACCTCTGGGAAGGCACTATGTGTTCTCCTCTCCTGAAAAGAAAGAATTTTTTTTTTTTTTGCACTTGCAAAGCCAAGATGTGATAGAAGATGTTGTTTAATCATTGCTGATAGATGACACTTTGCAAAGACACCATTCAGAGAAGAGGTCTTTAATTTCAGCTGAAACGTAATAAACTTCAACCACAAAGAAAATCTTTACTGATTTCTAGGAATTCCATTATTTGGCCAAAACAAGGGTTGATTTTTATTTATGAAGACAGAACATACTTGGGGAAAACATTCATTTAAAAAATTTAATTTTCTGCCAAAGACCAGTTTAGCCAGAAAATATTTTCAATCTGTTGGCTGAGGCTAGGTATGGTGAGTCCCTAGAACCTAGATGGAAATTAAGTCATGTCCTTTAAAAGTAAAGATAGAACTAATGACCCTTACGTACCCTTTGTGTAATGCCCCAAGTCACTCCAAATAAATGTCTGCTTGCAAACCACTATTGAAACTTCTGTTGCAGTTATTCAAATAAATATTTCAAGTATATGTTTGAATATCCAATATTAATAATAACTATTATTATTACTATTATCATTGTTGTTGTTGTTGTAAAGCACATCAAAAAGTGTGGCTGGTCCATTTATTTCCTTAGAAATCCCTATAATGAAGGAGCGAAATACAGATTTACAAAAGTTAACATTGTTGTGTGATGTGTCCAATATCCATGTGACCTCATGAATGACTGATGTGCTCTAACAAATCTCCATTGCATTCTTTCTCAGGATGTTGTACTTACTTCCTCGAACTTTGCAGCAAAAGTATGAGAATTGTAGCTCCTGTGTCATCTTTGCATGACATCAGCTCTTGCAAACCCCTTATTAATACATATATAAGTAGTTCCCGTTTGAATTTGTGTAAACATCTTGTGCTAATCAGTTAAAAACCACTTAATTTTGCACCTGTCCCTTCCTCAGTTTAAATAATGTGCACATATTTCTCCTTCCTGCTATTGTTCTCCCATATAGGAAAAGTAAGAAGATCCACAGTGGGCAACTTGTAAAGGAAATTACATTAATGTATACTGGAAAACTGGATTAATGATAAATGACTTAGCATGGAGAAATAGTCAGTCAACTTGTCTTGGTGTCAGTTTACCTCTTAATTGTAAAAGGATGACTATTTATTTTGCTCAGCTGCTTCTTCTCAGGGAAACCACCTTCCCTCCAATCACATACAGTAGAGAAATAATTTTAAGAGAACAAGTTGCAGAAAATTTGTTTTCAAAGTATTAGTAGAAAGTGATTGGAGTGGTTAACCTTCTCTACTGTGGAGTCTAAAGCATCTCCAGTCACCCCTGTAGCAAATGTGAGGGAGGACATCAGTACCTGTCTGGACAAGCACATTCACATGACACCCGCCTTCATAGTTGAGCATCCTAAATATGTTGGAAAAATACCATTTTCATACAATGATATAAGATCTTGGAGAGAGCATTAAGAACGTAATTCCTTCAGGGATGAAACTTTTCTAACTATGGTGATATATGAAGGTCTATTTCTAGTCCTGCTGCAGAGACGAGGAGCAAGAATAGGGAACTCTGACTTCCTGATTTTGCATTTAGTGAAGATAAGTTTCAGGTTTTTTTCACTGGAATATGTTTGTACAGCATGTGAGCATTTTTCAGACATTTCTGGAGTTTTTCTAGATACAATTATTGGTCAGGTAATACTTAACTTCTGGCTGCTGAGAACCAGGGACACCAAATTTGGGGCACCAATACAAAACAATATAACGCGTATTTGGAATAGAAAATCCATCATGTTTAGTACATATGATGGGATTTTAAAAAAATTTTTTAATTTAGCATTTTGGTAATGTGTGTATTGTGAGTCAAGAGAAGTAAATATCTTTAACCACAAAGTTCTTCTAATTGTTCTTTTATGTGTAGAGGTGGATGGATGAAGGTCACTATTACCTCTGGGGCATCTTTAAAATACATACATAGGTAACTTCTAGCATTATTCTGTGTTTCCATTACTGCTTGAATCTATTCCAAAAATGCAATCACTTTGATAGAATAACAGTTTATGAAATTCTTAAGAGTTAACATCTCATGCTCTAAATGATAGAGGGCATATTTTTATTTTATCAATGTCACAGTAAAACAAATTTTAATTTTGCAAACAAAAACTTTTACACAAGAATGTTTTTCCTCAAGGTTCTGTCTTCTGGTAGCCAAAACTAAGGTCATAGCCACATGAAGTTGCAAAAGGAGTAGTGGAGTTTAAGCAGAGCATCTTCTAAGTACTTACAAGTTTATTGCAGGCAGTAGATGCTTGTTCTATTGATGCCTTAGGTTTTAACTTTTCTATTTTCAAATTCTGTACTGCTTAGACTGTAACTCTGAAGTTCCTTGTAGCCTGTAATTCCTGCTCTCTCATACTGGGTAGACATAACAAAGCCTCTCCAGGCTTTGCCTTCAAGGACAACCAGGCTGTTTTTAGGTCCAAAATGTGTAAACTAAAGATTCTAAGGGGGGCAAGCTGAGGGGCGTTACATCGCTAAAACTGGGACTTTAATTGGAGAATTAACCCTGATATGCAAATGGTCCAAACCTATAAAAGTGTGAAGAACTCGTGACCTGTCGTCCATCTTGGGGTCCAATTTTTGGAAGCAGCCTCTGGCTCCCCCAGGGTGTACCTTGAAGGCCCTTCAAATAAATACCTGTCTTTATTCCCTTCCTCTTGTCTANGACAGGGGACAGAAAATTTAACAAAGGTTTCCATTTAACAATGGATTGAGATAAGGACAGGGAGAGATCCCTCATCAAATACCATTATGGGCAAAACAGTCTCTAATGAGAGATATTAATTGAATTTATTACTAGGAAAATCAGAGCAAGGTAATGAAAAAACATCTTCCCCCCACCCCTCCCTCCTTCCCAGCTCTGCCTCCTTCCCCAGTGGCACAGGGAGACAGGGAATGGGGGTTGTGGTCAGTTCATGATCCATGGCTTCTCCCACTGCTCAGGGAGAGGAGTCCTTCCCCTGCTGCACCGTGGGGTCCCTCCCATGGGGGACGGTTCTCCATGAACTTCTCCAGAGTGAGTCCATCCCACAGGCACCAGCTCTCCCCAGACTGCTGCACCGTGGGTCACCCTTGCACGGGGTGCAGTCCTTCAAGGACAGGCTGCTCCATTCTGGGAGCAGGGCCTCTCTCTCCACTCATCTTCCACTGGATCACAGCCTCCTCTCAGACATCCACCTGTTCCAGTGTGAGTCTCCTCCATGGGCTGCAGATGGATCTCTGCATTCCCCATGGATCTCCATGGGCTGCAGATGGATCTCTGCATTCCCCATGGATCTCCATGGGCTGCAGGGGCACAGCTGCTTCCCCATGGGCTGCAGGGGAATCTCAGCACCTGGAACATCTCCTGCCCCTCCTTCTTCACTGACCTTGGTGTCCACAGGGTTGTTCTTCTCACATGTTCTCACTTTGCTCTTCTCTGGCTGCAATTACAACTGCCCCACAACTTTCATCTTGATTTCTTCTCAAATCCGTTATCACAGAGGTGTTACCATCATTTCTGATTGGCCCAGCCTTGGCCAGCAGCATGTCCATCTTCAGAGCCATCAGGGATTGGCTCTGCCAGACATGGTGGAAGCTTCTATCAGATTCTCACAGAAGCCACCTCTGTGGGCCCCCCCACTATCAAAAACCAAGCCATGCAAACCCAATACATCACCTAAAATATGGGTCCAAGTAATTGGACTTAGGTCAACCGTGCTTACTGGGTCAATGACAAACTTGCAGTTATCCTGCTAACACATTAAAAACATCATCTACATTCCTCTTTATATCCACAGTATATAAAGAATTAATGTAATTTATATGTCACTCAATAGACTCAATAAATTTTAAGTAACTCTTGCCCAGATGAAACATTTTTTCCTAGCTGTTGGGAGTGTGGTTGTTTGGGGGTTTTTTTGTGTGTGTTGTTTTGTTTTGTTTTGTTTTGTTTTTTGGGAGTTTTTTGTTTGGTCTGTTTCTTGGTTTGGCTTTTTGGGGGGGGGGGGGGGGGTTGTTTTGTTTTGGTTTGGTTTGGTTTCTGTTTTGTTTTGTTTTGTTTTTCCACTGTACGAATAGATTTTGTTCTGTGGAATATCCAGCATAACTAGCACTTGCTGCCTGGGTCCCCAGCTGAAGAAAGTTTCTCCTGTGTAGACAGAGTTTGCTCCAACTGGTCACTCTATACGCAACCTAGAGAATTTTGAGATGCAACTCCTTTTGCATTGCCTGAAAAGTTCTTGCTTTGTCTTGCCTTCATTTGCCTTCTGCTGTTGCTGATTCAGCATGATGGTATCTGTATTGCCAGGTCTGATTCCAGATGTAAATGCTTTGTAATACTGTGAGCTGATCTCACATTATTTAATTTCTCATATTTCAAATTGCACATGCAATTACCCAGTCCCATGAAACAGCGAAATACCCTTCTGTGGATTTGCCCAGTTTCTGTCCATGCTGCTGAAATTTATAGCCTACAACTACAATGTAAAGTTTACGCACACAAAAAGAGGTTCTATGCCAGAAGAGCAGTATCACATTCATCATTAAGGAGAGGAAGTGCACGAAGCACCAGATGGCTTTCAGTGGAGCATGCAAGCCAAACATTTTTTTTCTCAGAAAGCCCTTTGGCCTCACTGGTTTTCAAACATTTGAATCCATCAGTAAACTTAATTACAGTCTCGTCCTAGCTTCTCGGAAAAAGACATAGATAGGTCCAGATGTAGCAAGACACCTTTACCACTGTTTTGTTGTAAAAACGGTGAATTCAGAGTCTCAGTTTAGTCCATATATGTAAAGAAACAAGAAACAATAAAGAACGGCCGCAGCTACAAGCAGCAGCAGCTGCAGTTGTGAAATTCATGGAGAAAGATCCCGCTATAGAAAAGGCCTCTGCCTCCTCTCTTACCCGGCAGAGCACGAGGCGTGTGCTGAGCAGTAATACTGCCCCTCTCTCTCTAATAGAGAAAGACAAAACTATGTGCACAGATAAAGATCAATACAGGGAGAACTGCTTCCTTGAAGGTCAGGGCATACCAAGATAACCTTGCCAATGATGAGGCATGAATCTTAAAAAAAAAATGTAGCATTTATTGACTCATACAATGAGGAAAATAAGTTAGATTAGACCAGGCCAAAATTAGCTTTGTGCAATAAATTGTAAATCTGCTGTGGATTTTTCTATTTTTCTTAACCGAATTTTCCCCTATTATTCAAAATGACAGTTTTAAGAAATGTCTGATAGTCTCAGTTTTACACCTACATTTTTCCCCATAAGGTCATTTAGAGAAACAGAAAGTATTTTCATGTATTAAGTTTTTTCTTATTGTTTAAACAATAGCATTTGCTGAGTTGGTCTTTTAAACACATTTACAAGGTCTACAGACTGGGTGCTTGGTGTTGGAACCCAGTGAAAAATTCTCTTACAGCAGAAGTAATCAGAGCTGAGATGAAGCAAAGTGGCACACAACAACTTATACCAATGGGTCCGAGTTCTATATTTTCTTGATTTCTATGGAAGTTCAGGTGCTTCATGTATCTGAATGAGGTCGTCTGAGACACTGTAATACAGAATTAGTTCTATTTCAAGATAAGGTATGTTTTATGGAAGTTTTCAGATTAATTGTCAAGATTTCAGAATCTTTAGATTTACAAGGCATTTAGGAAAAATACAAGATCACATTGCTTCCCATGATCCTTCTACATGTCTATTTCTGGCACAAGGAATGGCTTGTGAAGTAAACCATCCTGGTTAAGAACACTTGCAGTGGCTTGACTGTGACTTGACTGACAAGAGCTATTAATTAATTTCACAGTAGGAAGTCACCAAGATACCATATAGCTGCCAGCCAAAACTGCCAATAACACTTTTATGGAAGGCATCCAGCCTGAGATGCCTCATTTCTGGGACACCTTACATTGTTCAATTTTTTGAGCTGCCAGACAGCATAGAAAACCCACGTGAAAGAGTATCTGAAATTCTGTCCCTAAATTTCCAGGAATGGTCTCTTTAAAACTGAGGCAAATACCAACATTTTGGCTATAAGTACATATTTGTCCATAAAATACATGGAATAATCCCATCACATGAATGTTACTTCTTAGACCCTTGGTATTTCTGTCTAGAAGCCGAGGAATCAGGACAGCTAAATTATCTCAGGTGTTTCTAAGGAACAGATTTCAGTTCTCACATGAGTTTTTGGTTACAGTAACAGCAGCAGATTGAGAACATACCTCATACCTCTGTACCCAGAATCAGAGAGAGATGGCAGTCTCTCATGCTATTCACAGGAATTTTTCTAAGGCATTGCATAGTAGACCTGATTGAATTATTCAGCATTACAATAATTTTCAATGTTTCCTTTTAAATGTGCATATTTATTAGAAGCATACTGGGCTGTTTAATAGGATATCATGGGTGTTGAAAGAAATGGGAAACATTCTTGGCATAAATATGAAACAGATGATTTGTTACTACCCTTTCTCATTTGTTTTATTTGCCCCGATTCACACTAGGAATTGTGACTCCAGCCAGGATAGGAAATCAGCTCTGATGAAGTAAACACATAGTGATGTATTTTTCTTCCGCGGTAGAGAAGCAGGTCTTGTTTCCTCTTCCCCAGCACCCTATTTTCATGGGTCTCCTTTCTGAGTGTGCAAGTTTAATAATAGAAATACTAAGAAACCAAACAAAAGAACAGAACAGTATGACTCTAACTTGCAGCTCCCAGGCTGTCTGCAGGAATGTCTAGACTAATTACAGGAGCAAGGAGTCTTGCTCAAAACCCACACTAATGGCTTGAGTCGCTATTTATAGAAATTACCTTGAATATTTGAAAGAGAAAACCCACATGTGTAAATTACTCCCTGCAGCTAACAGTAAGACTTTCCGCATGTAAACATTTAGGCAAACAAAATGTTATAACAATATGCATGATAATTGGCAAATGGAACACAGTTTTAGACCTCTTGCTAAATTATAGGGAAGGAATAGGACCAAGCACAACATAATGGAGGAACAAAATCACACCTGGCTTCATATGTGAGCACAAGAGAAAAGAAACACACTGGCATGTCACCTTGGGACTGGAACAAATATCTGACTGCTCAGATTTGGAGAGAAAGCATCTTGTTGTTTGAGCATCCAAACCTCAGCGAAGGAGAAGAGACAGCACAGCAAGTCCAATATTACTTATAACCCTTAGACACAACATATTCTCACACAGTAATCATCAGAGCCTTGCTGGGATATTGCTTCTTATTGCTGCTATTTTGGGAGTGTTTTCTTGTTCTGGACATTTCTAGATATGTCATCAGGATCTGGAAAAACCTCATCAAACAAATATCCTTGGGAAAAACATCACAAATGCTCCAGCACCTAGGATTTAAAGGAAAAAAACGGCTGTGTAAGTACTCCATTAGATAACTGGCGTGGGAAGTATTGACTTGGTTCGGGAGTTGTACATATACTCTGACCCTAAGGAAAAGATATTTAAAAGAATAGTCTAAATACAAAAAGAATATTAATGAAGTATATGGGATTTCAAATTGTGTACTGTTTATTGTAGAGATTAATCTGTAGCAGAAGGTGACTGATTATATCTACCCAGTAGGTAAGAAATAGTCTGTGGGCAGAATAGAATGGAGGAGTGGTGAGTTACTTAAAATCACCTGTCAGTGCAAGAACAGCTCTTCACTCCACTCTCTGGAGATCATAGGATACTTTTAGGCAACTTAGGGACAAAACAACAAAAGCTAGTTACTACTGCAAGCCCTAATTTGGAGTGGTTCTCAGCCCATACTTAAAACACTCACTGTCATTTTAAGAGTGGGCAAGAACAGGAGCTACCTGTAACCATATGCAAAGCAAGAGAGTTAATCAAAATTATGTGTTTCTTAAAAGGAATAAAAAGTGAAAGAATGAGGTTGATTTCAGTGGTGGAAAAGCAAGCTACACCCACATGGCTGCAATTGCACAGGGAAGGCTTTTAATTTCCTTTCTCTGATGATGTTTCATGCTATTGTCTGCAGATATGAAATGGGGGATGCGACAAGATGATCTCCATAAATCTCTTCTATTGGAAATTACTCCACAGTTCGGTGCTTAGTTTGTAAGAAATAAAAAATATCAACCCAAAATAGAGGCGCCACTAAGATGGTTACAAACACATGTTAAAAAAAAGAAAAATCTGAAACTGTCTGTGGTAATGTAAATATTACAAGGCATCACACTTTTCCCATCACATTTTTCAAGGCAGGAAACTGCTTTGTCTGGAAATGCAGAGAAGATAAAGATATGTGACAACTCAAGGGAGAAATGCCTTGCAGTCCAACCAGTTAAGCCCATGCAAAGGTGCATGTGGTGTAAACTCTTAGGCCTGAAACTTGATATGCTGAGGTTTCCATCTGTGCGACTGTCCATAAAGAGCTGCATTAGGGTAACAGACACTGCAGGTTCTTTCCTAAATTCAAGCATACACTTTTCTTAGCACGTTGTGAGAAATTTTTCAAAGCTTTTATTTGCCAATGCTTACAAATCTTAAACCCTTCCAAAGGGTAGTAAAAGTGCAGCAGAGCAAATTTTGTGGTCTGAATTTCCCCTGAAAGTACTTAACCACTACGGCAATTCTGTAGATGTATCATCCTTTCTCCATTACAGTTCTCTTTTTCTGTCATTCTGATGTGAGAACTGATAAAGCTTCAAACATAAAGAAGAAGTTCTCCACAATGTGTCTGCCTTTTATTTCTCCTTTTTATTCCTCCCTTCCCTTTACCCCTCCCCAAGAGATGGTATTATAGAGAAGGAGGATGAGAAGTTTCCCAAACTATTTTGCTTGTGTTTTGAGCACAAACTTAGGACTTTTTAAATTACGTAAAGTGAATTTGTGAACTGATTCTCTTTCTTGTTCTCACATGTTATGCTGGACTCTCTGTCTCCAGTTCTGCAGCACATGATGGCTGAAAGGAATGTAGGACCACTCTTTCTAACAGTTAAGTCAGCAACAAAAAAAAAAAATCTTTAAAATCTTGCCATCCAGAGCAAGATTCATTTACTGTCATAAAGCTGAAAGAAGTGTTAAAGCACTTGTAAGTACTTACAAATGGAATAACTGCAAGGGAGTTGTTAACTTGGTGTGCTGGTTTGGGCTGAGGTAGAATTAATTCTCATCTCAGTGTCTGGTATGAGGCTCTGTTTTGGATTTGTGCTGAACTCAGGGTTGATAACAGAGAGATGTTTTTGCTGTTGCTGGGCAGGGCTTGTACAGAGCCAAGGCCTTTTCTGCTTTTGGTACTGCCCCACTGGGGAGGGGACTGGGGGTGCTTAGGAGACTGGGAGGAGACACAGCCAGGACAGGTGACCCCAACTGACCAAAGGGATAATCCAGACCCTGTGGCCCCATGCTCAGTGTATAAAGTGGGGAGAAGAAGGGGGAGTGGGGGCACACCTGGAGTGATGGCATTTGTCTTCCCCAGTAACCATTTTGCACGATGGGGCCCTGCTCTCCTGGAGAACTGCCATGACATTGCATGCCCATGGGAAGCAGTGAGTGGATTCCTTGTTTTGCTTTGCTTCTATATGCAGCTTTTGCTTTCCCTATTAAACTGCCTTTATCTCAGCCCATGGGTTCTCCAGCTTTTACCCTTCCGATTCTCTCCTTAATTCCTCTACTGAGAGAGTGAGTGAGCAGCTGCGTGGGGCTTGGATGCTGGCTGGGGTTAAACCATGACACTTGGGAATTCTCACTCAGCTAATTCAAGTGTTACTATTATCTTTTACAATATTCTTTTCTAAAAGAAAAGAATCTTTTCCATCAAGATTGGTGCTGCCAAGTCTCCTGCTACAAGACATGTCCAGTTCCTAAAGTAAATGTGATAATTTGCTAGCCTGAATTGCCTAGCAGACACAAAACTGGTGATTTTCTATTTAATTTTGGTGTTGCAGTTTCTGCCGGATTTGGGTGAGGCCCTAAACTCTCCTCAGACACCTCACACAGGTCAGTGGGAGTGGGAGTCCACAAACTTTCCTTAACTGCGTAGAAACTGAAAACAAGGACTAGCTTACCACTTAGGAAACTGGACACAAAAAGTTCACCTTACAGTTATCTAGAATACAAAAACTTGAAAAAAACACCTTCATGTAATCTAAGATGGCAATTTCTTTTCTGGACCAGGCACTGGAGGGGATGCAGGGGCTGGCTGCTGCAAGCATACATCCTCTTGTGATGGAATTAGCCAGACCAGCTATCATCATGACTATTTGTAGAGCACATGATTGTCATATGATTTGGGAATTTGCACTGCTGTATTCTGGGTAGAAAAGGGGCAACAGAGAGGCCAGCTTTGAGTCCAGAACTTCCATTGTAACTCATAACCCTGGCACCTCAAGTGAGAATTGGGGCCAGGATGGGTAATCAGCAGTCTCAGTATCAAAGAGACTAAAAAGAGAACGTTTTCTATACAATTGTGTAGAAGATAGCTACATCATGGTGTTCTGGGAATATGAAATCTTCATTTGTTTCTCACAAGACAGGATAGTCAGTAGGTCCTCCAGATGTATAACAGAACAATTCAGTTTGAGATGGACCTCCAAACCCCAGCTCAGAGCAGGTCTAATCAGGCCAAGTTTCTTAGGGCCACGTCCAAGTTCCAGGTGAGTCTTGAAGGCCTCCAGGAACAGAGATTTTACATCCTCTTTGGGTAAACTCCTTCTGGATTTGATCTCCCTCATGAAAACTTCTTTTATCCCAGTACCCCATCAGGATGTCCCATATTTCAACTTGTGGCCATTGTGCCCAATCCTATCATCATGCATTTCTGAGAATAGTCTACCTACACCATCTGTTTGTGATCTGATCACGATGCTGTAAACAGGAACAAGGTTTTCTCTAAGACTTCTCTTCTTGAGGCTGAGCAAACCCATTTCTCTCAGCCTCTTTTCCTCTGACCAGCTTGGTGGCAAAAAGGCAGAGTGCCTCAGTCTTCTCCCTGTCATTTGTCATTAGTTGCTCTGTCCCACTGACCTGTACGGCCACATTCTCCTTAACCATTCTTTTGTTGCCAATATCCTCAGAAAAGACTTTTCTTGCCATCCTTCACATTCTTTGCTAGTTTCACCTGCAGCTAAGCTTCGGTTTTCCTGACTTCATTTCTGCCTGCATGGGCAGCATCTTTGCATTCCTCCTGGGTAGCCTACCCTGCTTCCACCTTCTGTGTGCATCTTTTTTTGTGTTTGAGCTCAGTAAGGAGCTCTGTATTCATTCTGGCTCCTTGCCAGTTTGCTTGACTTTATGCACATTGAGACAGATCATACCAGTGCTCTGAGAATGTTGCCTCTGAAGACCAACTAGATCACCTCACATTTTTTCCTTCTGGGGTAGTTTCCTACAGGATCCTGGAAGTAAGGCTCTGAACATGCCAAAAACTACTCTTCTGAAATTCTGGATCTAGATTACGCCTCTCAGGCTCCACTTAGACCTTTCCCTCTCTCCTGGTCAGGATCTGACAGACATCACCTGTCCCACTCACCCTTTACCTTCCTCCCAAGTGTAGCTATCCTCAGTGCACTCCAGGTTGCTCCCAGCAGGTGCCCACATGGAATATCAGCAAAGGGTAAAAATCCAAAGGATAAACAAGCCTGGGCAGCACCTCCTCATCTTCCAGACTGGTGACTGGATTACTCTCTGCATCTCCATAGGAAGGAGTCTCCTGTAACTAACAGATGGCTTTTACCCTCCATGCAGACACAAAGTTCAAGCTCAGCTGACTTTGAACCCATATATCTGATTTGTGCTCATGGTCCCTAACTCAGCTTCCCTCTAGTATCAGTGCTTCTGCATTTATTTTGAGTTGCTGCTTGGCACAAAGACTTTGAAGCTGACCTTACCTGATGGTATACACAAGGATTTGTAGTTAGAGTATATGTACTTGGAAAAAACCGGCATCTCTGCTTGGGGAGTTGAAGTCAGACTATCTCAGTTTTTACTGCATGTGCTCCTGGAATTATTAGGAGATCCAGACAATTGCATAGAGGAAAGACACAACAAAAGCCCCTGAAGGTCTACAGCCAACTTCAATAGCACAAGCAAACATAGGTAAGAAAATAACACTATATTTCTCATTAGAAAATGTGAGACCAGTACCAGTAGTACCAGAAGCAGTTTTAAGTCTTCCTAGTTCATTTTGCTGCTTAAATTTATCATTCAGATGAAAATGAAATTACTTAGAAAGTAGTCTGCAAGTAGGCAATCAGACATTTGCTGAGTTCAAAATGCTGTTCATAAGCAGAAGGTTAAAAGAAACAGAAGATGAAGGCAGTGAATGACATCTTCTTTTAAAAACTTATTCTAAGGAGAATGTGACAGTAGAAGGGCATGCAAGCAGCCACAACAGACATAGTTTAAAAACAAACAAGTCTCTTATTTAGCAATAAAAAATTTTTAGAAGGATGCAAACCTGAAGCAACCCTGAAAAAAAGCCTGAAAGAAAACCAAAATTGAGTATCTTTAGACCTATGCATGGTAGCTTGTCCCTCCTTTCTACTCTGCTGCCAACTTCTGACAAATCTTTGTTTCATGTTATTTAAACTTGTATAAAAGGTACATTAAATAGGTGAAAGCCCTTCTTGAGACCCAGAAGCATTCCTGAGCTCTCCTGCAATGACTAAGCCTTTCACATTCATTTTTATTGTGTTGAAGCAGAGAATTAACTTGGGAGAAGCACAAAAAATGTGCACCTTCCTCACCAAGACTCTAGATGTTTGTGGAAAGAAATATGAAAAACAACAAAGTATTAACTCATGGAGAAAAGCAGAAGCATCTACGGCAGAGGAATGTCAGTCCTTTGAAGACTGAACACAATCCAGATCCTCTCTGAACATAAGAGTGAATGCTTTTAAAGTTCAAGTCAGAAAAGGGGTCCAACATTCTCCTAAAGGTATAGCAATGTAAGCATTTATAATTGTCACTGGTGTACAAGAAGCAACATCAACAGCCTGTCATCTAGTTCATTGATTAGGATTTCCACAGAATACTGTAAACACTGCACTGTGATCATTGACAAAGATGAGTTGTTTCAATGAATGCTGTGTCAAAGTAAGTGCTGTGAATCTCTAGGTTTGCAGTCATCACCAGCCATTACCAACAATACAAGGCAGCTCTCTACTGCCTGGTTTTCCATTTTAAGATGGCCCACATTAAACATAGGGCAAACCATTCATTCTGCCCTGCCCTTACGTAAGTGACACTGCAGGCCATGCCTGGAAATAATGTTGACAGGAGAGTATGGTCAAGAAACGCCACCTGCTGTCTCCTGGACCACTGTTCCAAAAAGCTGCTGCAGTGCAAGGACATGCACAGAACTCATGTTTCATTTTACGGGAGGAAGAACATTTGAATATGATAAAGAGCAATTATTTTCCACACAAGAATACCCCAAAGAGCCCTCGGATCCTCATATGAGCTACTTACTACACATAATATTTTAACCAGCACTTCCTACACAATCCCTTGCTGTGAAACCTAGAGAAAAAAAATGCAGCAATTCATTTTGAAATGAAAATGCCTTGGGTTTTTTTCAGATTGTTAAAAAATAGGTAATTGATTTCAAGAATGTTGACTTCTCTTTAAGTTCACGGTTCATCATTGATAAAAACTTAGTATCAGCTGCAGTAACATTGCACATTCTGTTCTCTGGGGCTGTCTCCAGAACAGCTGTCTAGTAACTCAGCCCTTGACACTCCAGCCAGTCTAATCCAGCAAAACCCCAAAGTTTGGGTTCCTGATCTTGGGTGCTGGGATACCAGGAGTCAACACCATGTAAGTACACTCAACTAAGCACAAGACTGAAGACTCTTCAACACAAAAGCCAGCGTGCTTAGAAGCTTGATGAACCAAAAGATGAACCCATAAATAATCACCCAAATCCAAGATTACCTGAATAACAGCCTCTGGGACTTGTAAGACACAAATTAGACTTCACTGGAAATCATCTGCATAAATATTAGAACTCGTTTATTTCTCCCAGCTTTTTTTTCCTAAGGGTAGATGTTACCAGTCTTCTACAACACTTATAGAGCAATATCCAATATTCTAATTTTAATTGTCTGAATTTTGTGTGTGTTTCTTTGAACCTGTCCTTTAATCTTGAGTCCCTGCTTTCCTCTTCTACTGAAGTACTGTTAGTTAAGCGCATCTCCTTTCTTTCTCAAGACAAAGATGTTATTTCTTTAAAAAAAAATCAACTTAGTATTGTTACCTTGAGTAAATAAACCTCAAGAAAACAAGTAGTCAAGGTAACAAAGAATGGAAAACATCAGATATACTGACAATTTTAATACAAGTTATGATTACTTCAGTTCCAGGTAGGATACAGCCTTAGTTAGGAACCTAAACAATTCTGATTAGAATGAACAAGCAAACATGCACAGTCCTAGGATGCAACAGCTTCTTACAATTAATACAAGTTTTAAAGTGCCAAGTCAGGAAATTGAACAGAACTGACTTTATGTATTCGCTATGTAAGGCTGAATCAGTCAAACTGTCTTTGACGGCCTTTAAAAATGTGGCATTTATTCACTTTTAACACCAAACAGTTGTCCCAATTGTACCGGATGACATCAGACAGTACTCCTGTCCATACAGAGTAAACTGAATTCCTTTAAATTTTTTGCCACTAATCCTTGCCACACTGCAAACAGCCTTTAAAAATCTCCTATCAAATTGATGTGTATCTCATCAATTTTCTCCACAAAATTTATTTGTGGAGAAAAGATTGGGAACTTCTCAAGGGTCCACATACTACTGGAAATGTTGAAAGAATTTTCAACTCAGGGAAAATTACATGTGGAATTACATACCACACAATATTACAGAAAAAGTAAGAGCTGTGTTCTCAGATTAACATATGTAGTACTTTAGTCTATGCCACCAATCATAAAAAGGGTACACACAATGCACAAAAGTGTGATACACACTTAAAAGTTATTCTTTACTTACACTTGCATAAAATTCCATCTACTTTGTAACAGTGTTTGTACCTTTTAAATATTACCAGGACACATTGTGACAGAAATAAGTTACAGAGTTAGAGCTTCAGACGGAAAAGTCCCACCAGCTGTAACCACATTTGTTTTGAAGCTGTGCTGGTTTCTTGTTTCTTCAATGTCTCACTGGCTTCAGTGACATAGACGCAGAGATTTATTCACAGAAAATACACCTTGAGTTCTGACATTTGCTTGAGTGGGGCAGAGACAAAAGAAACAGAAGGCAGAGGAGAGATAATGCAGCCCAATTTGGAGAGTACCATGCTGAGTCCCACCTAGTCTTGTGCTCACAAGACCACCAAGCTCTCTTATCAACATGTTCAACATTTCACATGCAAAGGCACATGAAGGCTAGTTAAGGTATATCCATTTCCGATTCCTTCTATTCTGGATGGTGAGTGAGTTCAGATACTTGGGTATACAGGACTCACAGATACAAGCAGCTTTTTATTGCTAGAACCAAGCACATTTGATCTGGAGTCATTAAAGATGGGACAAAATGAAGCTTCTTTGTACTTTTTTTTTAATCAAAAAATTGGGTAAACTATGCAGATGATGTAACTATAGCTAAAAACGTGATCATACTTGCTCTAAGAAACTTTTTACTACTTAGCTGCAAATTTGCATCAAGATTTGCTTATCCTAGAAAGCTTAATATCAGAAAATTAGAAGGAAGCAATTTGTGAAGTCACTCACTTTGAGACTGACTTTTGATCAGGAATCTCCTTCAAGTGAGAAAGAAACCACTTGGTTACCATGCTAATTCATAAGGCATTTCCATGATCCCAGCTGATATGAAAAAAACCCACTAATATATTTCTTTGGAAGAAAAAGATATTAAAGTGAACACAAGATGCTTGCTTCCTCCTGATTCTCTTGAGACCTACAGACGTTGAACTAACAGTTCAAGCACTCCCATACTCTTTTATTTGGATTCTTGCCTGCCTCTATCCTTTCAGTCAGAACATTACATCTAACAAAGTCCAAATTTTTTTCTCATGAACCAAGGAAGTCAGGTCAGCTACTCATACTACTTTGTTCACTTCCATCCATTCACTTCCAGAACATTTAGTACAGGAAAATCCTGATACAAGAATCCAAGGAAAAAGTCAGACTTCTCTATCACTCCCATTTCTGAACAACACACAAATACCCACTGTCACAGCTTGTTTTTAGCATCAAAATTGAAACATGGAAGCTACATGATCGGTATTTAAAATGAAATTTTATACAAATAACTTAAAATTGTTCACTGTGGAAAAGGGGAAAAGACATTTTATTTGAACCTGGATTATAAGAGATGCTATCAGCAGTTCAGTTTGGCATCAAATATTGAACTATTCTAACAATAGATTTGACCAAAGTGGATTAGCAGCCTGATAGCCCAGTTGTCTCTGATTTAAAAGCTTTGTAGCGGCCTTCTTTGAACTAGGAATCTGGAAAAGCATGTCTTCCAGTGTGCACGTGGTTATCCGTCCTGAAGCTTGTAGTTTCGTATAAATATCTCCTAATTTGACAGAAAGGTCAGGGCTCTCTTCCATCTTTTTCCTGACTGTAGCCAGCTAAGGAAGAGAAAAAATCAGATTGTTACAGATCAGCAAGTAGAGATCTCATTCTACCACCACACTGAAGAAAAGCAATAACTCATAGTTAAAAAAAAAAGTACACAGTGTAAGATAGGTGGCTAAGGCAATGACTCATGAGATAAGGATTTTATGCAGAGTACATTATGCATCACCACAAATGGTGGAAATGCACTGGTTATCTATCAGAGAGAGTTTATTAGATTTAAAACTTCCTCAAAGTTGTACAATCCTATTTGCAGTCCTAGTACAGACAAACACAATTATTTTCTATTTAAATCCAGAAAACGTAATTGCGTCCGGGAATCCATTTTCCAGATCAGCAAAACTCTAATTATTATCATGTATCTTCATAAATGTACAGTACAGTACAAATCAACAAAATTCACACTATAGAAGACTAAGACGTTCTGTATGCCATACACAAGAGTATGAGCTCAAGTGTTAAGTAAATCCCTTAAAATATTATTATTAATGAACTTTTGTGGAAGAGGACTGTCAGGACTGATGCTTAATCTTGTTTTGGCAGCTAAAAATTTCCAAAAGTCAAAATACAACACTAACACATGCAACATTTATTGCAGTGACTTTACAAGATAAATGCTGCTCAAAGAATTTCATTTTAACATAGCAATTAATATATATGGGCTATGTTTTGAAAAGTTGGCCCTCCCCTTCTCCTAATATTTGTTTTGCATATCAGTTATTAATTTTGTTTAATAGGCAGCAGTGAAAGACTAAGTATTTAATTAATAACACAGTCTTAAATGTCTTGTTCTATAGGCACATCCAAAATGAATACACTAAATAAGCTTCAGGAAAAGCAGTAGCAATGCTGACAAACTGACAGGGGCTACACATGTGTTCTGAAGGAAGCATTCTTATTGATCAAGACTGTAAAAGCTAGTTTTCACAGTAAAATACAGTTAAATAGCAAAAGCTACAATTTCTCACATCACACTTCCCTGTATAGCGTCACAGGTCTTTCATATATTACCAACCTGACAATATCGCTGTTATCAGAAACTTTATTCTCATTTCATATGAAATGAAAATAGCATAGGAGGCAAAGGATTAAATTATTTAATGCCACTAGGGAAAGCATCATCTACATTCAGATGAAATATGAGCTTCTAGAAGCAAGATCCACAATAAAAATTGAAGTGAACAGCTAAGTGTTTTGTCCAACAGAAGAGGAAGCCAGCCAGCTGCTTTGGCATTGGAATGCATCAGAACCCAAACAACTACAGCAGGGTGAAGTCAGGCACTTGAAGTTCTGTAGGTGAACCACCATTATCATGGCTCAGCCCAGTACCATGAACATTCTCTCATCACCGTATACTTACCACCTGCTCAGAAAACTCAGGTTTTTTCACAAAGGGAGGAGTATCTACTTCCACTGCTGCCTCTAATGTATTTATTACTTCTTTTAGCAAACCAGATCTGAGCTGGACAAGAACCTTAAAAATAAAAGAAAAACACACCGCACAAATAGTACATATCATAAGAATGCAAATTTTTAAAAAAATGGTTGAGGAAGACATGAAGCAAAGCAGGACAAAACACGTTTCCAGATGGTGCGCTGAGAAAAATCCATCCATTGTGAAGAAAGGGGTGGAATGATCAATTTCCTCAAATGTTTGGGGTTTTTTCAGTCGGGAACTGGAAAGGAAGGGTGAGGCTCGGGGCAGAGCTCCTGTGATGGAGCTGTGAAAGGGTTAAAATCATTGTACCCGGGCATGCTTGGGTACACCGAGGCTAGAATAAGATACATTGTAACCAATGTGGAAGCTAGCTGAATAACTTGGCAAAAGATAGCGAACAAAAAAGCTTGCTAGCTCCAGTGAAACAAATACTGAAATAGCTATCAAGAGACTGCGCATGCCTAGGGAAGAGAGCTGAAAAGTGCAAAGCGAGGAAGAAGATGCAGCCTTCATCAAAAGACCACGGAGCCTTCCTTAGCGCGACCACCAGGGAGCAGTGTGTCTGCGCTCTGCGTATGGTAATGATAATAAAGAGTTCTAAGAAATAGTTTCCATAACCACACCTTTTCTAGGGAAAACAATGAAGATGCACGAATTGCAACCATATATTGTAAACTGCTATGTGCCTGGGGTGTGTGCGTGTTTGGAGGAGCGATCCCCGCACACTCAGTGTGCTGAATAAAGCAAATACCTGCTTCTTGGACTTTGTCTTGGAAGTGTCTCTTGGCCTGGTTTGGGGCAAATCAGCTGCACTACCCGCTCTAGAATAAAGTGGTTTCTACCATAGTTTAGCGGTCGCTTACGTGGCACATGCAGACTTTCTCTCAGATTGTAGACTGTGCAAGGAAAGAAAAAAATTGTTGTATGTACACATGTGGATAAGGTTTGTAGGGCTGAAGGAGGCCTGAAGTGGGCAGAGCACTTACTTGGAGCTGGGTTTTTAAAATCTTTTGGAGCTAGAAAGAAAAAATCATAACTAGAAATTGCTTATTAGTCTATGCTCACAGATGTAGGATTGGTCTACTTTACATTCCCACCTATGGTAGGAAGTGATTTCAAAAAATGAGTGGAGGTTGTTAACCGTTCAGAATGTAAGTCATCCAACCAACAGAAATTGTCTGTTGGCCCAAAAACAAGCTCAGCAACACTACCAACACACACCTGTGCTAGTAACAGGCTGGTCTTCTGTTACTTTGCACTTGCAGTTTTTGGCCAGTATAGCGTACTCTGCAAGATTTTAATACAAGGCAAGCATACTTACTTTAAGATTATTGTATAGTTTGTTCTCTGTTCTCTTTATCTGGGAACAATAAAATTTGGCTTGCGCTACATCATTCTGGGAAGGAATCATAAATAATAAAAAAAAAGTCACACACGTGTCAAATCTTGCACAATAAAAGTTCAAGAAAAACAAGAGTCCTTCACAACTTTTCAATAAATCACAAAGCAGCATCTAGAACCCCTTTACCAAGACCCACAGACACCAAACAGCACCCAGCCTGCAAAAGGAATACCCCATGCTAGAGTTCCCATGTCATCTGGCCCTTTAGTACAGCGTGTCTGTCACATGTAACCAACATTGAGCATGAGATCACCTGAAACATGGAAGGTCTATACACATGCTCAGTTCAACACATGTCAGAGTAATGAAGGGCAGCATATGTTACTGTGGATATTTATCCTGCCCAGCCCTTCTAACCTTTTGGACATACACATTTACAGTGCTGTATCTAAGTCATCAATTGATTTGTATAGACTGTAAATGTTACACTGACATTTACTAGACCAAGCAATGTTACTTGGGATTAAGAAACATCTTGCAGCAAGAAGTACTGTCAAAAATCATTCTGCTTAAGGAATAATTAAATGTATGTGGAGCATTATTCCATTTGCAAAAAAAGAATTTTATCATGCCACTGTCCACACAAATAAATTTATTTCAATGATGCTGTTGTTCAGTGTTTCCATTCACAAAGACAGAGCAAAAAAGACCACAGAGTGCGTAAGAAACTTTTAACAATTCTACTCCATTCATTCAAGTCTGTGAATAAGATCAAATCTATAGCTCTTCCAGGGTCTCTGATCTCTGTTTTAACATGAAACAGAGAAGGTTCAGGACATACTCAACCTGTACACACAAACTAATGGCAGAGGAAATCCAAACTTTATTCCAAATTTTAGAATTTCCTAATTGCTATTCTCCTGCTCCATTTTTCACCCTGTGCTGCCTCAGAGCCTCTTCATATCGGTACTTAGGCATATGAGGTATAGGAAAACCTCCACAGGCATGGAGGAGGAGACATGTGGAGAAAGTCCACCTGCCAGGCAGTAGGGAAAAACACTTCAAAGCCTTTGAGACTGCCTTCCAAGACAAACATTTTAAAGAGATGATTGTGCAAATATTTTAGATTATCATTTTAATTCTATTTAAAGGAAATCACCACTAAATAGCAGTATTCGCAGGATATCCATGGTGACATCTAACCTAACTGTTGGCCTAACTCTGTAATTTTTTAATATTCTAGATGGTATTGTCACTAGCACAAAGTATGTGTGCATTAGACTCAAGACATGTGCTTAGATTTAAGAACTTCCATATTCAATTTGTGTGAGTGTTGTCAATAATCCTACTGTTTCAGGACCCTAGAAGTTCCAATACTTGAAGTTATTACATAGTTGTGCATTCTCCATGTTAGCTTCCTTTCACTATCTGTCTATAACAAAAGTAGAGAGTATCTCTCTCCCTATAGAGACCCAGGCACAACCGAAAACAAAAGAGACTGCACCTGCTTGAGAGCAGTCGCCATCGCAAAGCAGTATGCTCGCAGCGGTAATGTGTCACCTTTTAGCTGTGCTTCTTCAAGAAGTCTCGCAGAGATTTTGGAAGACTCCAGGTTGCCCTGCACAGAAATATCAGAGGAAATTGTGCTTGTTATTCTGGTTACCTGAAAGGACTGTAAGCACCTGCAATCACATTCAGAAGGTATTAAGAAGTCAAGATACTGTGCAATCGCAAAGGCAATATGTATCTGAACCCAAACAAGCAGATTCTGTGCAGCACTTTTTGAGAAACACAACATCAAAATATGATATTCGAAGTGACAGAGGTCACAGGAGGGTAAAAATAACTTCTATTATTTTAACATCTACACCTTGCCCTAACTACTCAGACTTCTGCAACAGATGAAATAGCCCCAGCAGCATCCTAAAGAAACAGACATTTTTATTTTCACTTTTGAATAATTTCCAAACCAGGAAGGAAGATTTTTTTTTGTCATTACTTTATTCTAAAAGCTACATTAGATAGTTATTGAAAATCAACATTTTCTAAGCACTGAACTATTCAGTACCAGTACACTAAAGAATCTGGGTACGTGTGAATTTGAACCATTCAGCCATTTTTAGCATCTCTTAAGGATTAATTTTTGAAAAATGTTACCAAAGTATATATTCTAATATGATAGCTTAGACATTTGCCTTTTTCCAACACAGAAAGCTTCCATTACCGCTGGGGATTTTCAACAGTCAATAGTAAAAGGCATTGAGTTTAGCTGTGTGCTACCTCTCAAACCATCAACTCTCCAAACCAGTGCTGCTCACACTAGAAATTATGAGTGGAACTGACTGGATCCCAAACAAAATAGTATCTGCCAAACCTAAAAGCTGGCAGCAGGAAGGTTTTCTAACAATTGGTACCACCACTATGGGTAAGAATCCTCAGATTTGGTGTTGATTTCTGTTCCTAGTATTCAAAGTGTCAGTCCTGCAAAATACGGTTTAAAATACGTTCCCTGAAAATTTAGAAATATTTTGACCACTAGAATATTGATTATTATTACATAAACACTTTTTTATCATCAAAAGGCCTATAGCTCTTTCCTGCACTAAAAGAAAGACCATCTGTTACCTCTGAGTATGGCAGTGCCTCAGTGATTTAAACCATCCCAGAAGTGTTTTAGAGTTGACCTTAAAAATACCTCTGTACAAAGATTAAACATTAATTCCTTTGTTTATCCTCTGGAAATAATCTGAGCTTTAAGCCTTGTACTTTTTTTTCTGGTCTCTGACAAGGTTATTCAAAAGAAAACAAGAATGGTAAAAATCCAGCAAAGCTTTTAATGATACCGGTACCATTATTTCTATCACTTAAGTAGTGCACCTTGAAGATACTTCAAGATTTTTTCTGACATTTCTTATCTTGCATCATGAGAAAAAGCAAGTCTGAGCTTCATGTTTTCTCCTCCTCCTAATAGATGAATCAACAGATTAAGCCTTTAAAAGAGCTCCACCTAATCCTCTTTAGTGCATAAAGGGTTACTACAGCTTATTCACCCACTGACAGTATTTTGTCTTAGGGAAAAAGCCCCACAAATTTATTGTGACTATTCAACCAACCAGGTGACAGTGCAGTCATTTTGCCTCTCTTTTTATCAACAGTAATAATGGGCCAGATTCTCTATTGAAAAGATATGTAGGGCCAGAAGTAACAGAAAACAGAAGCCTCAGGAACCTACTCCTGTTTGCACATGCCTTGGATCCCAGCCTTCTAACTGCAGGCCATGTTAAACTTGTAAAGATTTTAGGAAAGAAGCTATAGCAGATCTAAAGGCATCTTAATTCATTAGAACTGAGAATTTTAGAAAAACCATGTAAACTACTGCTGAGGTACCATTTTAGGTTAACTCCTTTTTAAGCACTCACTTTTGTTGTATGTTAACTGAGAAACCTGAGGAAGTTTAGTCTAGTGGTACAATTTTTTCCTCAGCTAATGTCTTTATAAAAGACGAGGAAATGGAAGAAGAGTTTCCAAATGAGTTTGGGAAGAGTTCATGTTCAAATTTCAAATTGCAGAACTGACTCAAATCTGGAGAGGAAGATCAAAATAAAAAAGTTTGGGGATCTCACTTTGGTACGAAAGGGAAATAGTTCTAAGGAAACACTCATAGAACTGATGTCTTCTAGTTTCTTACCATGCTTGTGCTCCTTTTCTTTCAGCTAAAAATACAGGTAAGCTCAAGCGGCTGCCTGTCTATCTGAAGGCATTCATTTATGTTTCTTTTCTCCACTCAGCTGTCCATTTTCATCAGGCATGTAGGGAACAATTACCATTGACAACTCTATCCCTTGTCAAATTTGTGTACAATTACAGAAATGGTTCAAGACTGCTTGTAGGGGGAGAGGAGAAATGGATAGAGGATGTCTGGCAAATGGAAAATATCATATATATGCCTTAAGGAAATGAGACTATAAAGCCAATACCGAGGCTGAAGCACAGAGTATTGTCTGAAGAGATACAAAGATCACAGAGAAAGAATACTCTAAGGTAATCAAAGGCTGTACTAAAAGAATTTGTTCCTTAATGCTTATGTCCATGCATATTTTTAGAGATTTGCTTTGTGACATTAGTTTGTATGGGAAACTATGTATGTGCACCATATCATGTACGATGAAGCACCTCAGGACTTAAATATGTTTAAAATACGTGCACAAGATACGAAAGCATGACAGGGAAAATATGGAAATTTTAAAATAAAAAAAAAGGAAGAGATAGAAAAGGCATTTCAAAAGCTTTTTCTTTCATAATACTTACCAGTTTATAGCATATTGCAAATGCAAGTAGATAGGTTTCTTTGTTGAAAGGTATACCTTGTGTTTTCATTTCTATCAGAACTTCCAAAGCACCTATGAAAAATATATGAGTGTTACTCACTTCATAAATTTAAGGCTGTACCTCTCATAACTGAAAAGAAGAAACAATTCAATGAGGTATTCAATGAGTTTATTTGAAAATTGTGAGTTTGATAAGTTTATTTGAAAATACGGATGTAAACTGAAATCTGTTATTTGAAAAATTCAGAAAGTTTAACTCAGGGTCAGTTGCATCTCTTTCAATTTAGCAAGGAGCTTTTCAGTTTACACTAGCACATGGCCTTACTCTTCTGTTATTTTTATATGAAAATCTAAAACTAAATTCTATATACACTTGACAAAGCCACCCTCATTCTTCCTAACTGCCCGGAAAGCTTCCACCACTGTAAGCAAACTACATAGCATCTCCTCATTAACTCACACGGTCCATTTCACAATGCTGCATTTAGGTGCTGATCTAGGTTTTTTTTTTACAGTGGCTCAGTCTCAACTTTTAGGACAACTGCTGGACTTAAATTTGACAAATTTCAAGAGACCAACCATTATGTGTTCAACAAATATCAAAAAGGATTTCCTTGAAAAGTTTTAAGGTTTTCTCATGGAAAGCCTTTTAAGTTATGTCAGATTATTTCTCCTTATCCTCAGAAAGGGCCAAACTGATTTGAAGCACTGGACTTCTACATTGCAGTAGCCACTCTGTGTGAGGACACAAGTAAATTAAACCAAGAGAAGAATATGGTCTGGTTCTGGAAAAAAAGGTACTCTTCCTTGCTCTGACACAAATGCAGAATGGCAAAAAAAATTGCTCAGGAACTTACCATTCCAAAACCCATATAAACCAGACTTTGAATAGAGAAAACAAAATGCTACGGGAAATTACAAAGCAAAGAAAAACAACACTTCGGTGAAGCAGGTTTGGTGAACAAGCAGGTTTGGAGAAGCTCACTTAGGTAATAACAGTTCTGTGCAACTTGAATGGCAAGAAGTCCGTGGGAAGTATGAAACAAATAGACCCTTCCATTTTTATAACACACTACAGTGCAACTCATTCACACCTACAGTTATTTACATTATGTTTGGCCATCTAAAACCATAGCCAAACAGCAAATATATATATACACACATACACACACACGTGCACGCACACACACCCCCACACACACCCAACCACTTACAGTGAGAAGCATCCTCCCCAAAATTAATTTGCCTTAGCAAATACAGTACTTACTTTCAAAATGGCCCTTTTTAAACAACATAGTCATCAAAATATGGAATGATGTACTGTCTGAGAAAAAACCATGCAAATTCTGGAGAGAAAATAGAGCAAGCATAAAAAAAGTCAGGACAGTGAACAGTGTTACTGCGCACAGCATTTAGCAGGTCTTCCTACCGGAATAAGTCTCATCTTTACAAGTTCAACATTTAACTCTCTGGGTTCCCTGACTGACTGTCTCTCTGTCAAATTATGTCTAAAATACCAGTGGCTCATTATGGTCAAAAGTTCACTAAAATTAAACACAAATTTCCCAGAGAGTACCACTATCAATTTTTTAATGACCTCTAAGTCAATGCAAGCAGAAGTCACTGACAGCTTGCAGCTGATGAACAACATCTTTGGGGTGAAGTACCACCACCACGAAATTGAACATGTTTTTTGCTAATCATAATACCAAATGATCAGCACAAGAGCTAGAGTGGTGATGGTAAGAGTAGCAGAAGAGAGAGGAATTAAATTTTATGTTTCACTTCAACCATACTGGGTGTTGGGAATAGACAAATAAAATGTCAGAGGTATTGAGTTTCAGCAACAGAATCTGGAGAGGTGTTATTGTACCTTACTATCCACCAGTTACTACATCCTATAAGTACAGCAGTTCCCGTCTTAATGATATAGATCTCAATTTAAAAAAACCCAAACCAAAATAGAAACTACATATATTCTTTCTTACGCATGCCTAACTTAAGAATAGCAGCAAGACTTCTCCCGTTTCTGGCTAGACATATCTCATGTCTTACTGAATTAACATCAGCAAGATTTTCACTGGCTGCCAGAGGTTTTTGAAGTCATAACATTGTTGCACACACTGGACCTGATTATTATCTTGCCATAACAGCACACAGAGAATTTTAGAGATGTTCAGAAACAAGTCCTTCAGTTTCTTTAGCGCTAAAATGGCCAAGCTCCTGAGCTGATGAGTATCATACCACCCCTACAGGGTTCAGGGAGAGATTGAAGTACAGAGCAACACGGTGAATCTGTTGGTACAAGTAACCCAAGGGATTTCAGAGGACTACCACAGAAAAACTCACAAGTGTTCATTTCCAAGAATGATTTAATGCAACACAAGATGCAAGAAAACATGCATTAGCTGTATTCATTCAAGTAATTATTTTTTCACCAATACTTTTTATTCAGTTTTTATTCGAATGATGCAATCATACAGGAATAAAATAAAGTTACCAGTCAAACTAACATTTAATTTCCTTTTAATTACTGTGTTAAGATAAAAGTCATGTAATTTACATACCTACATTAATGTCATAGACATCCTTGTTACTGCAACACATCTTCAAGTCTTCTTGTACATGCAAGGCTCATGTGCAGCATACCATTACTCGTATTTGACTAATAATAGTAACAACAATATTTTCAGTATATATAGGGGAATTACCTGATCTTTGATAAGTTCTACTGCGGGTCTTTCAAGGTCTAGCTCATAACACAGCCTCATAAAGAGTGGCCCAAATTTAAAATTATGTAAGGCTGTGATTCCATTCTGTTCATGGTACCTATGGGAAAGATGAAAAAGTTAATCACACAGGGCGTGGAATTTGCCAAGGGAGAACAGCTTTAAACAGAGAGCAAGATCTGTAGGTGCAATGACAGAGGCATACTTTCCTATATGCATTGGCCAAAGATACATAGATAACAGGAAATTAATTTTAAGGGAATTTTTTTTTTTGATCAAACTAAAAAATTAACTAGTAATAAATGATCTCTTCTATTACCAATAAAGTAACCTTCATTGGATAAATAATAGAATGGGTCTCTGCCCTGAATATTCTGAGCTACTTTACTTTCTATTCATGGAACAACAGCAAAGGAAGCTCCAGCAGCTTATTTTAGCAGCAGTACCTGCTAAAATACCTCAATAGAAAGTAAAAGCGTTTCCCTTTTTTCTTTATAGTCTCTATATTGTATTTTCTGGGAAACTTTTCATTCACAAAACCTCCTGCTATTGACTACTGGCTGCAGGACAGTTTATAACCAGGTGTCTCGTGGCTGGAAATGCCCCTGAACACCTCTGCCTAGCAGCTGTGGGATAATTTTTCTCAGTGGTTCACCATACAGCAGGACACCACTTTGTTCCCATAGTTTAACTCTCCTTTGACCTGAGAGTCTCGAAAGGGTTGAAAGATCCAAAGTATTTAAATAAAAATACAGCCTTAAATTAAGGGATTAACTATGCATATTGCAACTGAATTAGGGCAAGTCCTCAACTGCAGATATAATCTGGGATGATCTAATAAAAGCAAAATAAAGCAGAAAAGAGTGTTACCTGGATTGTTAAAAATACCTGTAAATAACTTTTCTGGCTAGTTCCACATCAGATGAAGTCTGACATAAATGCAGCAAATTTTTTAATTCATTTCTGAGAATTATTCCATTTTTGTTTAGTTTTTCTTTAACATTTTTAAAATATTGATCTGAAAATAAAACACATTACAGCATCAGTCTATAGACAATTCCATTACCTGAGTTACATACTTGGTACCTGAAACATGGACACTCAGTGAAGCAGAACTCTTTTTTTTTTCACCAAGAAAACTGCATAAAACTTCTTACAGACAAGTGTGCCAGTGTGCCCCCATAAAGTCATGCCAGACTTAGAAAACCAAGAAGATGCTTACTGTGAACTTAATTTCATTGTCTATGTTATGGAGCATATCAGGTAATGCAAAAGTTTTAACAAGTAATAAAGTTTTGTGACATTTTACGTTCTTTTTCTAAAAAGCAAGCAAACAAACAAAACCATTTTCACTCAGCATTCAAATGACCATAAGAACTTCTACTCAATACTGTTCATTAAATTCCTTCACAGCTGATGAACACACAAAGACTTTCATACATAATCTATGTATTTCTTTAAACAGCCATAAACTTAGAGTTGCTACCTTTCTGCCCCAAAAAAAGAGGGTTCTCTATCCAGCACATTTTCCTATGACAAAGCAAGCACAAAGACTAGTCCTTCAGTTGGTAATTTCAAGCCTCTGCCTCAGACATACACAAGATTAAAATTACATATACTACCTGGCAGCTCCATTCCTCTCATGGTGCTGCCCCCATCTTAGTCAGGGAAGTGAACTTTTTTGTAGCATTTGCTGGGTCCCTGCTGTTCCCAAGCTAGTAACCTACACAAGAGGTGCAAAGTAGGCATCCCAGAGAACAATGTGTGCAGTTACTCAATACAAATCTGTCGCTACATGCAAATACAAGTCCTTACTCAAGACCAAGGTGCAGAGTTGAACCATGTGAAGCCAGAAGAATGCATACGTATAAGTATGCATATATAATGGCTGGAATGTGTTCAAAGGTGCGCAGAAATTCCAAAAATACTTAGGATCTGAACTGTATTTACATTATTCTAGCTAACTACATAACTGCTGTAGCTAACAGTATAATTACTGTAGTTAATATTTGCCTTATAACAACAATAAATAAGAGCTATTATATATTCTGTTTAACAGTTATTGCTGCTTTTCCCACTTCTAAACCAAGTTTATTACCAGCCATAATTACTTCTTTTCATCTTTCAGGTATAACATGAAACACTCAATACAGAAACCACGCACATATGCACAAATAGGCGCTTGGAACAATGTTTTCATTAGTTTTCAGAGGATACAGTTTGCACAAAACCAGAAGGTCAACTGTGACCTATAAGGAAAAATATTTGGCTTCTACTAACCTGCTTTAGCAAGAATGATTGACCCACAGCAGTAACTTCAATGTTTCTCAAGTACAGGATGAATAAACTACAATATATCATCATCACAGCAAAATATAACAATACTATGCCTTACAACTGCACAATTTAAATTCTACTTAATATAGAAAAACCACCAAGCTGACTTTACTTCCCTCTCTGTCCCAGAAGAGTGCTTTCTATAAAACCAGGTTTGATTATTTGTCTCTTCTTGCCTTAACCTTTGGAACAGTTGTCAATTTGTATCACCACCACACCCACACATGATAAACCAGGAGTTTTACCTAGCTTTTCTTAAATAATATGGACAGCTTTATATTTATGTTTCTTAAAGAAAGGAATTTGTATATATTTGAAATAGATTGACAAAATCGGAAAAAATCCACTGATCCTGCTCCTACATGAATTTGGAAAACCTGAATTTGTTTTTCATATCCTGAGTATCATATGTCACCTGGAATGGGGTGTACAACTGAGAACTCACATTAGGCAAAAGGAAAAAAATCTAAAAAAATATGCTAACAAAATTTACGGAGCAAATTAAAAAAAAAATACTGCGATAGCCCTTTTCTGGACAGTTAGGTAACTATTTAGCTTTGTGTTAACAGTTTTCTGTGCTGATATTATACCTAAAGCAAGATTTGTAGACTGAAACAGGTTTTTTTTATCAGACTATCTAACAAAGTTGGAAAAACGAGGGCACAAACATTTCAGATTTTATGTTAACACCTTGAATACATGAAAGCTTCTCTACACATATTCTCAACACAGCATAACTAATACTGTTTCATTCTACAAAGCCTCAGACCTTCCAGTAATGTTAAGTACAAAAAAATTGCAAGAGGAAGACATAATCTGTTTCTTTAAATGGGGTCAATTGTGTCATATTATTATGACTTTGACTGTTTGTTTCCTAAGATTCATGCTGAAATGGTGACTATGAATTAAATGCTATACCTTTACTACCATGAAGTTCATTTCGAATTGCCACTTTCATCCGTTGAAATTCTTGTAACTTTATATCTTCTTCTGTTAGCAGATACCGCTTCCCTGCCATACGAAAAAAGAGGAAGGTTGAGTTTTGTGTTACACCATATAATTTAATAGTACTGAACCTTGCATTTATGAATTACTGACAACTGCGTGATGTCAGACCATTGGGATGTGACACCAAAAAGCAGACTGCAAAAACTGCAGTTGCTCACATCACTGACAAAAGAACCCAAGTATGTCACAGCTCTCCAGAGCTTACGTGTACACGGATGAAGAAGTATCTAGTTATTGGATGTGCAAAAGAAAAACTAGAGGCTACATTCCTCTCCACCAAGCCAAGGTACAAGAGGATTCTGCACAAGATTCCTGTTTCCCCCCCCGCCGCCCAGCCCCCTTTATACTTTTATAAGGATTTGTCTTGTTTTCCTTTGTTTTCCACAATTCACTAGTGGCACAACTTGGTCACCCCACAAGTGCTATCCTCGCTACTATAAAATGAATCATTCTGGAAGCTCCAAATGCAGCAGGAACACACAAAAAAGCCTATTTTTTAAATTTATAAAAAACAACAAGCTTATTATTCGGATTGCAGTAATACTTGGGAGACCTAGTAAAGTTCTGCTGCAGTAGAGAGATCAGAGGTAAGACAGTCACTGAGTTTAGAATGTCAAAATTAACTCTGGGTGCTGACCTTAACTGTACTGTGTTGCAAGCTGCTTTAAAACAAGAATCATGCAAAAGCTATTTGACAAGTTTTTGCTGTCACAAAAACAGGTGTCCAGTAGATTTTTATTTGCAACTACTGACTTTGTAACAGAGAGCCACAGTAACAGCTGACACTGGTACATTCTAACATTTTAAGGTTTTGGCTTATAAAGAATTATACTAACCATGAAAGGACAAGAGCAAGTATTGACCCGAGTTAGGTTGTTATTCTCATTCTGCATATCCCTAGGAAAACGTAACTGGCCATTTAAATGAAAACACTTGTTTGCTGTGCAAGTGAAGCATGATAATGACACACTTCATAAAACCTGAAGAAAAAAGTCCATTAAACGGCACATTTATCCATTAAACTTAATTGAAGCAGTTACAATGAGTAAACAAACACATTTTATTCAGCATGAAATTGACCTGTATTACACTGCCATTTCCTTTCCACAGACCTCTGCTGGTCTAGCAGTGAAAGGCCATCCCTGTCCTGGGCCTCTTCAAAGCTGGTGCAGGAACCATGCTGGCCTGGGGTGGGACTAGTACACCGTACATCATGGACACTCAGCGGTCACAGACAATGTCACCAGAGAGAGTGGAGCAGCAGATGTTATCCTTCTTGAATTCAATTTGCTGAATTGTACTGCTTCCTTAGATTCACACCTTACAGTGTTACAGAAACAGTTCAAAACCAAAGGGACCAGCAAGGAAAAAGGAGGGAGATGGATATGAGGACTAGCATGTGCAGGTGGTGCAGGCTATCCCAGAAAACTCAACCAACCAACCTGCTTAGCCTCAAGCACACCACAACACTCTATATGGCCAGCCAGTGAAGGGGACGGGCAGAGTACCACTCAGAGAGAGGGAGCTCCATGTCCTCTGGGTATAACAGAGGCATAACCTCAGCAAAACTTTCACCGCTGCTGGCACAGCAGGCCAGGAGCCCAGCCAGGACCTAGGCTGGGGAGCCCTCTGCCATACGCCTCTTTTCCATGTGCCCCCATTTCCTTATCTCTGAATCGCAGGGTCTGGATAACGCTGGCATCCTCCCAGAAGTACACATTTATGAAGCTGCATTTTTATTTGTTTGGTTGTTTTCTTTTACATGTCATACCCTGACAGCAGCAAGCAGGGGATACACTGACTAACACTGACCTCTGAGGTGACCTTATTGCGGCCTGTTCCGCTGGAGCGGAACATACACAAGGGCGTGCTAGGACACGTGGGAATGGCCTTACGCTAGAGTCAAAGGCTTTGATTAGAGAATAGGTTTAGGTAAGATATGAGACAGAAATTCTTTACTGGGAGGGTGGTGAGACAGTGGAGTAGGTTGCTCAGAGAAGCTGTGGATCTAGCATCCACAGCTGTGCAGATGTCCATCTAGCTGTGGATGTACTCAGGGCCAGGTTGGATGGGGCTCCGAGCAATGTGGTCTAGTGGAAGGTGTCCCCACGGCACGGGGTTCACAGTGGATGATATTTAACGTCCCTTCCAACTCAGGCCATTATGTGATTGCTTCACCGATTCTGTGACGACGCCGACTCTCCCCGTGGGTCACCTCTGCCGCGCCAGCTCGGCCTGCGCACCGCAGCGCAAACCGCGGCCCTCCGGGCGCTCCGCGGCGCTCCCCGCCACAGCACCCCGCGCCGAGAGAGGCATCCGCGCAGGAACTACAGCTCCCGTCAGGCCCGCGGCTGGTGGCGGCTGGCGAGCCTGCCGGGAGCTGCAGTACTCCGGTAGCTCCCCAGCCAGCGGGCAGCCCCGCGCCCCGGCCGGGCATCCCGGCGCCCACCCCCGCCGCGTAGCCCGCAGTACCTGCGGGCGAGCAGCCCCAGCCACCCGGGGTAGGCGGGCGGACCGCCGAGCGCCGCGCAGCCTCCCACACCGCCCGCCCGGAGCCGCCCGTCAGCACCGCCGCCATCTCACGGNCAGCGGGAGCGCCCTCGGCGCGGCCCCAGGTCGGTGCGCTGCTGTCGGGGCGGGGGGCGCGGCGCTGGTCGTCGTGGTTGCTGCAGGCTACGGTGGGGAGTGTGAGCAGGGACGGGGTGCCGCGCAGGGATTTCATTCACCTTTCCCCCTTCCTCTGTGTGCATGTGTGGAATTGGAGATGGCTCAGAACACGTTTTACGGCTAGTATGTCTAGCCATAGACATATGGCAGGAGAGTGTTCGTAATTTGCTTTTTAACAGACAATCCCCCGTGCCGATTTCATAGCTCGACATGGTAGGACCTGTCTCTTTGGGTCAGGGGAAGCCACGCGGAATTGTACGGGAGGCCGCCAAACCCGCGGCAGTGCGTGTTCAGCAAAACTGGTACCGGCGGTGACTGGCGCCAGCGAGGCTGATGTTCTGGAAAAGCTAAAGATCTGACCTTTGGGAAGAAGTGAGCCCAGTAAGGTTTGGGTACAGCGTGGGTGGTGGTGGGTGGCTGTTGCCGCCCTCGCCGAGCACGCGTTTCTCTGCGCTCCTTCCCGGTAGCTGCAGACGCGCGGCCCGGCCGCGCCGCCCTGGCTCTGTGCTGGGGCGCTGCACCCGCGCGGGCAGCGCCGGCCTGGCCTCGGCGCTCACACACACAGGGCCTGAGCTGCGGAAAATAGCCCCCGAAAGCCTCGTGCTTCCTAGGGGCCTCCTTAGCTCTGAATGAATCAACGAATTCTTCTTCACGCTAAAGAAAAAAAAAACAACAAAAACGAGACCTAAAATCCGCCACACCAAATCCCCCGGGTCTTTTGTGTGCCTCTTTTATCAACGGAAAAGAGTGCTAAAGGAAATGCTGCCAACCAACCAGAAATAGCTTATTTTCTTGTTTTCTAACTGTTGGGTAAAGTGTTGTACGTATTTCTGAAGTCTGCGTGTGGAATTCTGTGTTCCAGATCTTTTTGACAGTGGTTTGCTGAGGCGTTCAGTGCTGGATGTGTGTGTATAATTGCGTGTCAGAAGGATGATAAGAAGGAAAAATAATTTCACAACCAAAACGAAACTTTTAGTGGTAGCAGATAGATATTTAGATAAAGACTTGGAAGTAATTGCTAAGACTTCTGTGTAGCATTGTAGTGTCTATTTTTAAAACATTCTTATTTCATAACACTGCTTCCTGCAACTTTCTACATGTACTTCTATATCTTCCTTCAACAAATTTTATCCAGGTGTTCCTCATGCATTTTCAAAACCTCAGCATCTGTGACTGATATACTAATTCTTCCAGCAGAAACGTTTTCTCGTGTGTTTCAAAAGCTAGCACAGCATCTTGAACAGTTTTGGTGGTACAAGGAGTATTTGGAAAAAGCTTTCAAAAATATTTCAGTGAGTCTGCAGTTCACAGGAGATGGAAGAATGGAGATTATAAAAATGAAAGTATTTTCAGTGAGATGTGCCTTTATAGGTGGAAAAAATAACAACAACAGAAAAGCCTGTTTGTGTGTAGCCATTTTTTTTTGCTTATGCTTTTAACCTACATTTAGCTAATTGCTAGCATTTGATGAAAAAGATCTGTGTGCACAAAGAAGTTACTTTTATTGTTGTTTGAGGGTTTTTTCTACCTTTACAAATTTGCTATTTTCTTAAATACAGAGTTTAGGTTTGGAAGTACTTGTTTCATGCTGAAAAAAAACTTTCGGGGAAAGCTTTTCAGTTTTAAATATTACAATGTAATGGTTCATCCACATATAAAGAATCTGAATTGTTACATTAATAGCTACTGACGTAAAGACAGTTTAATGCATCCCACTTGGTAAATGTGACAGAAGAAGGTGGTACCTAATAAAGTGTTTGTTTAGAGTTGTGTAAGAAAACCAGCTTACCATAGTGATTTTGCTCTTCATTAGGTCGAAGATCTCTTCTGTCTTCAGCCTATGTGGATAGCTCAAAATGGGAAAAGAGGCGAAAGGAGGAGCATAATCTGGGTGAGAAAAGTTTGTTTCTTGTCTCCACCTTGTCTAATTAATTGCAACCTGAGCTCATTTTTGGCTATCTTATCATTTGTAAATACTTAGAATAAAAAAGTGTGTGAAACAATCTGCTTCTGAGCTTCTATGTCAAAAAGCGCTCAACACATTAAGAATTTGTCATATGTATTCAAAGCTATAGTGCAGAAACAAGTTAGAATTTTCCTGTTTACTTAATGTTTGGTTTCTACTAGCTGTTTTTTTCTTTTATAAGATCCAAAGTGTATGACTGTCTCTGGCTGATGTCTTCATTGACATTATTTTAACAGTACTGCAGTGTGAAAAAAAGCTATTCTATTAGTATTACAGGACAATAATATTTAAAGACATTTTTAAAAGAGGAAATTTTCATCAGGGTTTTGCAGTTTCTTCTTGAATTACAGATTTTTTTAGGAGGGCATAGGGAATGGAACTAAACTTTATTTTCAAGAAGTTATATGTTTAACTGTATCTGCACGTGGTACTGAGATCTGTGCAAATTTTATAGCTAAATTATTTGTCTAGATTACATTTGAAATGTCATTCCACTATCTTTTTGGTGACTACATGAAATACAAAGCATCTTGCAAAGCATTTTTCCATGTTAAAGATAGATTTTCATTATTTTGTACCATAGGTGTTGTGGAGACTGCTTAATTCATAGTCTGTTTTCGTTCATGGGCCCCTGAACTGTGGCTGTTACTTGCAACACAGATTATGAGGCTGAAAGAAGAATCAGCAGGTGAAATTCAGGGGCTTTTGTCAGGCAGGAGGACAGACAAAATGATCACACTGATGTTTTTTATGCATTAATTTGTTTCTTTTATTTGCCTATAAGCATCTAGGTGGGTATGGTCAACACGTTGTATTGTGCATGGATCGGAAGCAGCCAGTGGGTTCTAATGACTGTGACTTGGATGCTGCAGAGACTGTTAATACCTTGGTACACTTTGCTGTCAATAGGACTGCTCATGCAGTGTATTTTGGGCTGGAGCCACAGATTTGTGCCCTGGGATACATTTGAACTAGTCACCTCCAGATGAAAATGGGTTCTTATTTTGACAAATGTCATAGCCAATAGAAATCCACTGTAGAAGAAAACATGCTGGTGCTGGTACAGTCCGTATTTGGCTTTCTCCAGGCCTGGCAAGACCTTCTCTGGCTGTTTGGCAGGCACAGTTCTTGCCGCTCCTCCGCTGATGATCTTGAGCCAAAGCAGATGTCTATTCCATGATTTTCAAAGAACTGCTTTGCATTTTCATTTTGTGTTCACAGAAAAGAGAAAACAAGTTAACACAGTGTGAGCTGTATTAGCATTTTCAGAAAGGAGACAGCCATGCAGACGTCTGCTCTGTAGCTGTGTTGTGTGATTGCACATACAATCTTGTCTGTACTAACTGGTGATTATAGCTAGAGTGAGTTCCTTGTGTTGAGGACATGCTCTTTTATTTGTGTGTTTCAAAGTTTTTTCAGAACTGTTGTTATGCAAAACTATGTTGTGAGGATACTTTTAAAGGAAAAAGAAGTATTTTTTGATTTAAAGTCAGTTCCTTTGCTGCAATGGTGTGCTATCCCAGACACAAACTCATTTACTTGTGTCTGTGTAAGACATGCTTTACTGTCTTCTCTGTAACCTCAGTTTAGAATCCAGGCATGAATGAGTGTAGCAAATGTCAGTACTGAAAAATATATGGGAAAGAGTGAGACTGTATTTTGTGTACTGAAGCGCTTTTATTCAAGAAGATAGGAATTGAAAGTGTGTTAATTTGGAATTTGCAAACTGCTTGCTGGTAGGAAGATACCTGCTTAGAAGTAATTTGGATTCCACTTACTAAAAAGGAAATACCAAGGAAACCAGAATTCCAGGAGATGGCAGAATCCAGGTGAGATAGGAAATTCGGGTTTTTTTGTCAGGAAGATTCACAGTACCTAAGTTGGCTCATCTGCAACACCAGATGGCGGTGCTGCCCTTACAGATGATTAATTTCCATTCAAAGCCTTGTTCAGTACAAAGCTGTTGTTCTTTCCAGTTACGTGGAAGCAGATATAAATGTGGAACATATAAATTTGTAGGGCAAAACACTTGCCTTGGCCTTTATATTTTATTTGCGTCTTTAAAATAAAACAAGGCTTTCTTTATAGCACTTGTTAGCCTGTGAATTAAGGTATTAGCTCTGCCCATAACTGCCAGGACAGGTAAACTTTGCATCTTGGTTGTATTGTCATTCCCCACCACTGGATCAGAACTCTGTCTTGAATAAACCACTTCTAAGAGTACAAGGGTATAAATAGAATGAAAGTGACCTTACATGGTGGTCAAATGTGCCACTTATTGATAATGTGCTACTTGCTGATGTGGCTACGTTCTGTTGATAGGTACACACTGTAAATCAAACTGAAACTGTGATAATTTTCTAAGCCACCAAACTGGTATCAGAAGTTATAACCACTGACTTGGAAGATGAGGGTCAGTATTTTCCCGGTCATTGTCCTGAACCACCCTGTTGCAGAAAAAAGATGTTGAGTTTCTGTGAACAAATGAAAAAAGAAGTGAATGTGAGGCCTCGTATACCAGTATTCTAGAGACCACTGTGGAGTCATGGCCTGAAATTAAATGACCTAAGCTTATATTTATGGTTTGTTTTGTTAATTTAAATCCATTGGATTCTTGAATATGCAGTAATACATTTTTAGAGAAGTTAAATTTATGGAGTTAATTTGGTGAAAATGTGTTTTTAGGCAGCATATATGAGGGATTGTAGAGACTAGTGGTTTTTTTGATGAGTCAGATAAAAGCATTTGCAACATGGATCTGCTAAAATGTACATAGAATTTTGATTTGGCCATTAAAATATTGGTTTGGTTTATACACCAGTGTAAGCACGCAGGTTTTACCACCAACAGTGCTAGGAGGCTTGGGCATTCACATGCTTGCATTCTAGTACTGCTGTCAGGATGTTTTAACTAAGAAGAAGCTTTAATCTTGAGTACTAAATAGCAGCTTATGGAGCAGACTTGATTTACAAAAGGTGGCTGAATTATTTTGAATTATGACTATGAGAAAAAAATGTCTGGTTTTAGGTGCTCTTCACAGAAAACAAGCTAGGAAATAATTACTCACTGCTAGTAATTTGTGTAATACTACTACTACTACAGAAACATCAACTTGTCTGAAAACAAAACTAAATTTCCTGTTATCTTCATTTGTCTGCTATTCTTTTAGATTTAATCAGCCGTCATTTTATGGTTACTCTTACACTGGAGATGATAGATAAGTGTTTCACATTTCTATGGAGTTCATAGATAAGTGCTTTCCATACTATAGATCTGATGGAGAGTTTAGCTTTGTAGACAGCATTAAAGGTCAGTTATTAAAATTCTATGCGTGAACTCTCTCAGAGGATGCTGTTGTATAATGGCTAACAGTCTTGTGATCTTGTATTCATAGCATTGTATTCATTTGGTTTGTATTCTACTGAAGTAGTCAGTGTTTTCTAAAGTGGGCTCTTCATCTTCATGAGCACCTAGACAAAAGAAATGCCAAGCTCAGGGCTTGAGTGTGGTCCAAAAAAATGGTCATAGGGATCATCTTGTAGTTTTGGGAGGGTGATGCATAACAAAAACAGTTCTGGATTAGATAAATGAACTCTGGGTCTCAGATCTGTGTTGCTGTGTCATGAACTTTACCAGATTTTGGAGCAAACATTTCTTTCCAGCTGTCTCAGAATGGAGATTAAGAATGGTGGATGACAGCTGACTTCATTCATTTAGGCAAGGACCTACCCAGTGCTTTGATCTAGATAAGCTGAGCTGGTTGGAGCTTCCCTTCTTTTTAACTTCCAGCACTATTGGGAATGCTCCCTTTGCCTTTACCCATGTGCTTCATCATGTCCTTGGTGAGATCTGGAGAGATGGGTGATAAAGAGTCAAATACAGACACTTCTTGTAAGGATATTCCCATGTAAGTTTCTTTACCATTAAAAATTCCGTCTGTTTTTTTAGTGGTTATCTTGTATAGCATGGCCTTGATAGCCCACATCACCTCAGCATCCTGTGCTGTCTTTTGTACGAGCTGGTATTGGTGTTACTAACTTTGTGACAAATTTCCCTTTGCTTTCATGGTCATGAAAAGTTTGCCTTCTCTCAGCCAGAAGATAAATGCTCATTTTGTGTTTTGAAGAACTCCTCAGGAAGAAAGTTGTTATGTAAACAAGGAATACTGCTATGTGGCAGACAGCAGCATTGTACAGACTAGGAGTCAACTCTTACTCCAAATTGGGGCTCTATCATTTTACTGAAGAGAAAACTTCATCCATGTGCTGTAATTTGACCGATTACCTGTAAAGTCAGAGTAGCAATGAATGTCATTTGTACTGTTAAAACTGTTCCCTCCGGTGTTCACTGTGGTACAGGTGTGTTTTAAAAGTAATAAATAGTGATACCACTTGTTTTGTGGACAGCATCCCTCAGAGACACATCATGTTACTGGTGCAGTGCTGCTTCCTGCCTCTGACAACTTTGCAAGAATAGAAGGCGTAGTCAGTTCTGATGTGGTGCTGCAATTTCTGCTTACCTCACATTTCACTGACAGGTATGGAGGCAGGATGACCTTTTTGGAAAATTAGTTGTAAAACAAGCCAACCCATCAGCTCATCCAGGATGGCCATTGGACCTTACTGAGAGGTGTCAAAGGAGTGACTCACTTAGTAACAGTTGCAAAGGATGAAGCAAATTCCAAATGTTGCAGAGGGAATGTGTTAGGTTCTTGGTCCTCAAGATGGAGGAGAATAGCAAGAAAGAGTATGATTGAAGTCTCTAAAGCTTATAGATTTGATATCATCAGTTCATGGTCAAACAGATGCCATTAAGCATATGAACGGTTTACTCTTCCTGAGTCATCTTTATTTTCCAGGAACAGTACAAAACTAAACCTCCAAATTAAATTAATTTAGCTTGCAATTAAATTCATTAAATGCAATTGCTGGCTACCTGTTCAACAGTCAGAATTTTTAAGTTCCTGCATGGTCAGATTAATATTGTTATATGATTGCTGAAGTGGAATGCTCTAAAGTTACTTAGCTACTGGCACAGTGCCCCATTTGATTAACAGGTTTTCTTTGGGTTGCTGTTTGTGACTGTAAGGTTTATCAGTATGGTACTACATGTTTGTGTGTCTCATTGTTTTACTGTAAAATAAAAATCCATGCCTAAAGCACTGTCCAGCATATGCTAGGCTTGAAAGCAAGTGGGAATTTTAAGGACATCTGCTAATTTTTTGGTTTAGATTTCTTACATTAGTTACACTAATATAATCCAGTACATTATAGAGTAGTTTACTTCTTTCCCCTTTTTTCTAATAGGTTAGGATCATCATGTAGAGAACTTTTTAATGTATTATTTTCTGTTAAAGTGTTCCACAATAATAGAAAGTACTGTTTTCAGACAATTTCAAAATGAGATGTTAAGAACCCAGAATTTGATTTCATGGACATAGGTTCTGTTCCGGGTTATATGATGGCTCTGCAGATTTTCCTATTGGGCTAGGTGATTAAACACACTCTTTTTCTGCTTTCTCCAGCTGACTTAGCCCACTTAATGGACAGAACCTATGAAAGAAAACTGCCTGTCAGCTCTTTGACGGTAGCACGGGTAAGGAAATAAATCCCGGTCATAAAGTGGTAAAAGAGACTGTGGAATGCTTGTGTAATCAAGTGAGTTGAGAGGTGATGAATGATATCACCTCTGCTGGGAGTTCTGGGAGCGTAAGTGTCTTGTTATACTGTTAAATTGCTGTATAAAGCTGTTTTATTGATACTTTGTACTCACTAGTTAGTACCCAGACCATAGGGTCTTCAAAACAGAATTTTTTTCTCTGTAAAATCAGGCCTCACTGTTACTGGGTTGTGTATTTCCCTAATATGTGTTTCCTGCCTTCCTGTGGTTTCTGTCTTTGTGAGAGCTTTAAAGCCTCCAAAGGCACTGTATAAGAACCCAGGCTGCTAAGGGAATGGATTGAATTAGTACGCTGCACTGTCTGTCTTCCTCTGTTTCTTGAATGCAAGAGTGAGGCGGAGGTGGACATATTTTGCTTTTATAGCTTTCTTGCACTGCAGCAGACTGAGGCAGAACCAATGCTGACATGGGTTAAGCAAAGCCATTATTTTTACTGGAATTAGTAACCAATTCCATCCTCTGGATGGGTTAATCTGGAAAGGGGGAGGAAAAGCAGAGATACGAGATCTGTTTTTAAATTCCTGTGTAAATGAGTGTTTGTAATGAACAGGCGAATAAATATATGACTTGTTTAAAAAACAAACCAAGAAACTAATTTCAGTCTTCAAAATTATCCAGAGAAGCTGAGTTACCTCTGTAATATCCCTAATTAGTAATATCACTAATTAGGATAATTTGCACCCCTAACAGGTGTCACAGAATGCTTTGTTCAGTTACAAGAGCAAGCATTTATACAGATCAAGCATTCTTGACCATTGGTTCTGAGAGGGTGTCCATGAGGAATATGGGCGTTCCTCTCCTTTTTATGAAGATTTATTCCTTTCCTGCTTTGGGCTGACCTCTCTGGAGAAATGGCATTTTCAGATTATCAAACAGCCCCACTTTCCAATACCTAGAGCTAACATCAGATTCTTATTTTCTGAAATGTAGGTAAAGCACACAGGCATGGTATTGCCATGCTCGGAAGATGAGATCTCTATGTATACAGCATGCAAAAAGAATTAAGAAACAGGACACCGAATACTAGGCAGCTGAAATTACTGTTTTTAGCTTAGGCCTAGGGTGAAGAGAAGTACTGACCTTGAGAACATGTTTGTGTATTCTGAACTAAAGGTATTACATTATGAAGATGCTGTAGTGTTCCAGCATCTTTATGCTTATGTTAGTGAAACGTACAGGAAAACAGGATTCACTGTTACCATTAGACAAAGTCTGGTTGAAAACTTGGCTTATATTTAAGTAATTGATAGCACTGGGAGTTTTGCAAGAAGACAAGGTTGTAAATGAGAGGAAAATTGTGCTTTACAACATGGGGGTTCATTTTTTTCTTACCATTATTTATAAGTATAGTGAAATACAAAATGTTGCTGTCCCCGTGCTTCAGAATGTATAGTATGAATAGGCACAACTGGCAAACTGTAGGGAAAAGACTATTTTTTGGAAAAAGAAATGAGGCATGTCAAGACTCACTCAAAATTGTGGCAAAAAATCTAAGGAACTGAATATATGCCTAAAATAAAGGGTGTGATTGAAGAGCAAAAGATTTAGAGGACCAGCAAAAATACAGGTTACTCAGCTGTAGGTATTTAATCATCAGATGGCCTTCAAGGTGCATAAAGTTTCTCAGAATTAAGGAAGGGAGCCATCCCAGTTTAAAAAGGTTTGAGTTTTAGCAGTCTAGAAGAAACCAGAGTTAGGAGCAAGCAAAGATGTGAAGAATTCCAGTACTGTCAGACAGCTAAATATGCCAGACATACGTGTTTTGTTACTGCATTTTCTTCTAATATGCTTTGTGTGAGTGCTCCCTTTTTAAGCTTTTATTTCTTTTTTTTTAAATTAGTTTGTTGACAACATTTCTTCACGAGAAGAAGTGGATCAAGCCGAATACTACCTTTACAAGTAAGCACCTTCTCCCCCCAGCATGAACTTTGAGTTACACAAGTAAATACCATGAAGTCTTGTCCTTTGAAGACTGACCCTTTCCAGCTTCTTGCCTTTGATTTCTCTCTTGCAAAGTATGTGCATCGACTTGTCTTACGACTCTCAGCCGAGGGCTTTCTTGGCAGCTACTGCATGGCTATGGATGTCTGGCATTGTCTCCTGTCAAGCATGTTAATCTGAGATACTGAACTAGCAGCTAATGCAACCTCCAGCTGTGGTTTATATTAGAGATGCTAAAATTACAAGGAATCATTTTTTTCACAGTTTTTCCTTCTGATACTCTTTTTTGTTCTCTGAGTCATTACTTACCTAAATTGGCTGTACAATATTTACATGTCCAAGTGGAGGACTCAAGGAAGCTTGTTTCCTTAGAACACAGAAAAATGAAAATGGGCATCCTGTGGTAATGATCAAGTCAAGGCTGAATGAAATATATTATTTCCATAGTATTTCTATGTTTCCCGGATAAGCTGTGTAGTTCACTTTATGCATGGGTTGTTAGGGTTTTCAGCAACTATTTTTGTGTTGATTGAATTGTACAGGGTACCTTTTCTGGTAGTGTCAGGTTGAATGCTTGCTTGCTTCAAGTCAATACCTCATAATATTGACTTTGAGGATAGCAATTCTTGCTGATCACTAGAATAAATTAGTTCTATGATGCTTGCACACACATTTTGAGAACTAAGTTTTGTGATGGAGAAAGTAACACATCCTGTCAAAGCACATGAGAGAGCATCCTTACAAATAATGTCAGGTTGTTATTTGTAAATAATAATGATAGGGGTTTTTTTGGTTATGGTGTTTTCTGGATAGCTGGTTTAACTATATGCACAGTTTTAAGTACGTGATTGCATTAGACTTCAGATGTCCCTGATTCTGTGGTACTATTGGGACAGTATCTTAACCTCAGAACTTCAGGATGGAAACAACAGAAACCCAGCTGTTTAATAATAACAATATCCTGTGGTTTAAGAATAAAAGTAGGAAGAAGAATCTTTCACAGAGGGGAGGTTAGTGGAGTTTTCACTCCTTTTGATCAAAATTTCATTAGTCATATCAGAATCTGTGATCAGAAGTCAATTTTCCGTCCTGCAACAGCAGAGATGAAAACAGGAGAAGGTAAAGCTAGTTTAATGTAAGCCCTCTATTACCTTTTAGTGACATTCTTGAATGCATTGTACTATGCCAGATGTACTTAAACCCTCTCTGATGGAGTCAGGCCCTCTAGGGTTGGGGATTCCAAGAGACCTTTGTCTTCCCTGACATACAATGCAAAGTGTGGTAGTTTTAATTGCTAAGTCTCAAAACGGTACGGATAAAATCCAGATAGTGCGGTGTCTGTAATGTATCTTACAGGTTCTTTGTTCTTGAAAAAAGCAGTTCAGAAAGAGTGACAAAAAATTAGAAGCATAAAAAATGGTCCATTGTGAGAGGGAGAGAATATTATGGGAATCTCTAACATGTCAATATCCTTCTTAGTCTTAATCTGTGCCTGGTTAGTACATCAGGTAAAAATAGAGGATTTCTATCTTTAAGAACACATTCTAATGGAGAGAGTTACAATTCAAAACCAATTATGGTTATTTACTATTTTCCTAAGATAAAATTCTCCTGTGTCTGGTGAGAGTATAGTTAGGTGAGAGTATAGTTATGTGCATATCAAATATAATCATTTGTCATTGATACAGAGTTTAATAGTCTGTATAGAGAAAATAGAGAAGTATTGACATGTCTCATGGCTTGTCAGACATGCTCTGGCTGGAATTTTTCTTCTCTGTGTCCCTGTAATGCTGCTTTGTTTTGGTGTCATAAAATGCTTTATCTTTTGGTGATGTTAGCATCAATTTTCAAGGAGACTTCAGTCCAGCATTGATCCATGAAACTATTCTCAAAATGGACGTGTATGCAGGTAGTGAAACAGCATAGAGAGGTCTGTAATTCATGTAAAAATCCTAATTATAATAGCATTTTCTCTGTCAAGTGAAAAGAAGTGTTCTGGCTTCAAGATATAGGAGATGTGGTGGGTATTTGCAAGACCCTTTAGTTGGTCATTACATTTTGCACTTAGGCTGGAGGTAAAATGAAATACATTTTTATAAAGATAGGTCTTTACAGCTTGGAGGATGTTTGACACTGAAAAATGTCCTGTGTAAATGGCTACATCATGAAACATAAATGAAGGGGATAGAGAGGGATAGTTAAGAAGCAGTGAAACTTTGACAAGAAATCTCTTTTTCTGCCTTAATGAGAAAGTTCCAAGCACAATTTTTCTTTTATTTAAGGAGGATAAACTTCTAAACAGGAGAAAGGCAGTATCAAAGTAAAACGGGTTTCATGTCTGTTTTCTGTTTTATGTCTTCTGAGGTATACAAATGCATTGGAAACAAATGTCATGTACGTGGCCTGGTAAGTTGACTGTATGTGCATTTGCTTGAACATAAATAATCAGAATGCTCCCAGAGTCCTGTGTTTTTTCCCTTAGCTGCTTGTAGAGTAATAAAGAGGGGAACTTGATATCTCTCCCCGGTGTTTGGTGCCTCTGGCAGTCTGAGGTGAAGGGTAAACAGTTCCAAGGCCCCTACAAGGTTGGAAGACGTTCCTGGTACAAAAAGCAAATGGCCTGTGGGAAGAATCAGAGAGAAGTAATGGCATTTCCATGCTTGCAGTGTGGGGTTTTCCTGCAGGTGGGAGGGACAGAACTTGTAATTGTTTAGCTTTGTAGACTGGAGACTTTCCTTCTATTATGTGAAGCAGAACTTATTTTCAAAAAGTAGTATTCTGGAGCATTACCATAATGCATTTAGGCTCCCAAAATAAAATATATGTATTAGATTTAGACCTGTTTCAATTTTCTATCCTTTTAAAGCAGTGGATCTCCAGCCATACTGCCTCCACAAAGGATCTTGAGCTCTCAAGAATAGCTGTGTGGAAACTGCTATGCTACATTGTGGAACATGTCAGTAAGATGGTAAAGGCCAGTTTGAGGCATGATGTCATCTGCTTTCAGTGCTCCTCTTTTTGTTCTCTTCTGAATACCTCCCCCCCTCTGTTAATTGTCAGACTTAGAAAAAAATCCTTTCATCTCCTAGGATCCCAACAAAAATTCTCATCAGAATGCAGAGCACTTTCAGCCAGATCAAAGATCTGCAGTTCGCCTTACTTTGTCCTGTCTCACTGAGATGTCACTATTTCACACATCAGGGTGTTTTTCATATGATTGAAACATTAGCATAATGAAGAGAGGTTTTGTGATGAGGTAACCACTGATTTTGTATGTAGGTTTTATGCCAACAAAGATTTTTCAATGTGTGTGAAAAGAATTGGTGAAGTTTTTTTTACGTTAGGATTCCTCAAGAGAATTTTTAATTGCATTAAACCCATGACCCACGATGTAGAAAAAAGTATACGCACTGTCTGCAGAATGTATGGGCATGTGCTCTTCAAATTCTTACACAATCTGCCAAGATCTTTTTATTGCCTTTCTGTTGATTGGTAATGGCTTTTTTTGAAAACAGACCTATTTCTGCAGACTTCAGGATTTCTTACCTGGGGTCCATACTTGATTGTGAGCACAAAATGGGACAATAGCAAATGATTAGAAGTTATTCTTAGATGTACTATCTTTTATAGAATCATAAAATTGTTTAGGTTGGATGGTAGTAAGTTATAGTTTTGAGGCCTGATTTCAGCCTTTAAATCATTTTGGGACTGTGATCTCTGTACATATGAAACTGTGCTTTTTCCTAATAATACCTTTGTATCACTACTTAGGGCAGCATTACATGCAGAATAAGTTTCACCTGCACTCTCTATATTTGCATGTCTGTTCTGTGGGTGCAGAAGTTGCATTTTTATTTTCATACCAGTCAAGCAGTTTAGTGTCTGAGAATGTTGTTGCTCTAAAGTGTTGTTTATAATAAATTTTCACAATGGACCAAAAAAAGTGTATTCCTGAATGATATTTGCATGGCATTCATTGTTTGTTTCTGTATTTAAATCTACAGTACATAACGAATACCATTAACCTGTTCCAGCACGAATAGAAGAGATGTAGGCATAGTCCTGTAATGTTTTAATTCTTCCTTTGAGATGTTTTCATTCTCTTAAGGCTGTAGGTGAAATAGACTTCATTAACTGATCAGGTCCTGGTTTTCAATGGCTTTAGAGAAATATATGGGTTAAAAAAAGGTATAAAAATAAATGAGTCAGAAATATCTGCCTGCTAGTCAAGTTATGCAGCAGTTATATTTTGAAATGATATTGAGAGGTGGTGGAAGCATCTGAAGAGAAAAATACACTTTGTAGGCAGAATGGTATGTTTTACCAGTTTAGACACCTGCCTAGGCGGAGTGCTCTAAAATGAGTTCATTTGCAAAAGATTTGGGCAGCTCTTCAGCAGGTAGGCAGGCACAAGGAAAGGAAACACTGGAGAGATTTACCTCATTAGAATATTTACTTATTTTCATGTGAATGACAGAAATACTAGTGTTTAGTGCTGTTCCACTATGGTTGCCAGTGTGCGATGCTGCTTTATGTGAAGAAATGTTGGTCACTATCCAAGCCACTGCTGTCAGATGTAAGTGTTCTGGCTGTAGGGACTCCACTGTGCTTCTGGCTCCAGCATTCACTCATTTCTGCACTGAGGGGCACATGTTCTTTTTCTCCCTGTCATCTTCCGCAGTTTCTTTGGTCATCTGTCTGTGGTTTGTCATGGTCTGAACTGTCGGAATCTTTGGAAAAAACAATTAGTAACTACATTTCAGAAGCCAGAGCCAAATTTCAGCAGGACTTACCCTGTAACCACATCAGATTTTGGTGTGCTCAGTGTAACATGCTGTGAAGTGCAGGAGAACCATCAATAAAGATAGAACACTGATGAGCATTCAGAAAGATCTTTTCGTGTAATACATGCCTTTTCAGTCATCTGCTTTTCATAGTTCATCTGTCCTTTTGAATACACTTTTTTGTAAACTTGGCAGAAACTGGACAAGAACTTTCTAGGCACTGCAGGTAAAAGCACAGAAAGTTGAAAGACTTTCCATCAACACTTTTTTTTTTTTTTGTGTTGCAAACACTAGAAGGGTAAGCATTTGGATTTTAAAAGCTTCATATTTGAAACAGGAGGAAAAGAAGGATTCTTCTACAAGCAGAATGCAATATCGGTGTTTGGGGTAATCTGTCCTCCTCCTCCACAATATTTTAGTGTCAATAGAAAGACAAAGCCAGTCAGATTCAGAAATTGACAGAAGTGACTTGGTCCACCATGTGGATACGTTTTTCGTTTAGTATTGGAAGACAGGCTTTCATTACAATTCTTGGAGGAAAAGAATATTAGCAGAACTTTCATATCTTTCACCCAGCATCTTTCTTGCCACCAGCTCAAAGCTTTCTGTCTAGTAGCTTCTACTGGAAATAGTCTGAAGTACAATGTGACCAAATCTCAAATGTTGTACTCATATATTGAAGGAGAAAGGGCAATTTTGTCTCAGAGTTTGACCCATACTCATCCTTAAAGGTCAATTTTGCTATATCCAGTGGCATTCCAGAAGTTGTTTAGTAAACTGCTACATCAGCAAAAAACCTGTCAGGAGGCAGGTCTTGCATTATGTTTTTGAAATACTGAAAGTCCAGACAGAGGTTAAAGGCAGCCAGAAATGTAGAGAGTGAGCTGTTTGTATGAATACAAATGACTGGAACAGATTAAAACCTTTTATAAGCTTCAGAATTTTAAAAAAGCACAAGCAAAGATCTGTTCCTTTGCTAGCTTTAGTTAATGACTAGTACAACTAATAATTGTAAAGATATGCTGGAGAATTAACTCTATGTGGCTTCTGCTGCAAGGAATTTCAGGTTCCACTACAGCCTCTGAGCAGCAACAACAGTCAAAGCAAGTCTCCAATCCCATGTAAATAGAAGAAAAAAGCGTATGGAGTTAATGTTTCTATTGAGTTCCCTGTCTTTTAGCTTTCCTAAATAGTGTTATATAGTACAGCAATCTTTTCTTTTTCAGTGATGTTGAAAGTGGCAGCTACCAGCATAAACCCATGAATTTTTATTAGGCTTACGACTGTAACCAGAGCTGCCACAGTCCCTTTCTTAGGGACTGTTTACTTTGTGATTGTTGTGTCCATTCTTCTGCATTTCCTTTTTGGATCAGAATAAATACAGTAGAAAAAATAACTATGAACTACTTGTTACTATCAACTTTTTATGGAATAATTTTGACATGCTGTAGACCAGAGCTATCTTATTGCAGGTAGGTTGATTAGAATTAGAATTATTTGAATTGTTGATCTCAGATTAAGTCAGCAAGCAAGAAACCTTACTTCAAATAAAGTATTTTAATAATGTTCCATGTTTATAATTTAGATTACTTTTTAAAGAAAGCCTTGTTGCTGTTTTCCAGCAGCATGGAGAGTGAAGATCTTGTTACATAAAATCTTGGTTTATTTCACAGACTTCTAAGATGAACCCAGTCTGATCAAGCACGTAAAAAAGGGACTGCACCATCTTACTGGACTTCGTAGTAGTCAAGGAAAGTGTTCTGTGCTTTGTTGGTAACAGTGAAGATGTTTTAGTAATGTGATCCAGTAGAGTGGATCCAGTCTAACCTATTGTGCTCTGAGAATATCTATGGTTCTGATGCACACTGCTGCACAGTATGTAGTAACAGATAGCAGATGTGATACAAGTTCCAGAAGGTGAAAGCCTTTGGAAATGGAAAGAACATTTAAGATGACCATATTAAGAGATGGAGTAACGCACCACGGTTATAGATCTGATCTTACTTTGTTCTGTTATACTCCATTTTAGACAAAATGGTTTTATAACCAAAGCAAAATTACTATGATGGGGAGGAGGTAGATTTACATTAGCGTGCATCTTTCTTTAGCTTGTAAATGATTGGGCATGTTAATTTTCAAGTAGCTGCCTTTTTATTTTAAAAAGTTGATGTTTATACTTTTGTAGGACTGAAAATGTTATGTCAAGATTCAGTTATCAAGACATTTAGAAAATTACCTGATTATATCCAACAGACTGTAGATTCCTTTTTGGTCCCAGTAATAAAGAAATTAGAAAAGTCAATAGTAAAAGCTCTATTCCGATGATTCCATTTTTTTTCTAAATAATTCCATCTTCAGAAATGTCCAAAAATATTAGAGTGCAGAACAAAAATGAAAATAAGTAGGTACATTTATTCAGCTTGTATATCTGCTTATTTCTGTATATACATTTGTGCCAGTGAAAAAGTGTTCTCCCTAAGGGCAGAAGCTTGATTGCAGACAGACCCACAAAACAATGCTTTGCTGTAATTGAATAGAGGAGTATTGAATCAGTAGATAAGCAAAGGTCATGGTATAACATTTTCCTGGGGTGATTTCTGTGGTTATTACTCTTTCTCATTGTTTACCAGAAAAGGGAAATTAAGGCACAAATTTCTGAATATAAGATGCTCAGTAGCAAAATGGAAAAAAAAAAAAAAAGCCAAATTAAAATGGTCATTCAGGGTGTTTACTTTTTCGTTGGTTGGTTGCTACTTTGGTTGCTTGGTTGGTTGGGGTTTTTTTTTGTTGTTGTTTAAATGCTGCTTTAATAGTGAGCTATTTTTAAAGCTACATGCTCCAGATAACGTATCTGCATTGTCTGCTGGAATGAGTCCAGTTGCATTTTCTGAGCTTCTGTGTACCAAGCACTCTGCTCAGCTACCTGCAGCTGTTCCTTCTGCCATAGTTCCTGTTGCCTCTTCCTATTTCTGACATTTACTTGGTAAATCCTTGGTTCCTAATTAGGTTGACTAATCCCTGAACAATCCCTTCCTTACCTTTCTTTTGGGTTTTTTGTGGAGGGCATTGTGGGGTAGAAGAATGGTATGGGGTTGGGAAAAGCTCAGATAGAAGTCCAAGCCTCTCTTGTCAGCTTGTTATATATACCCTTTCCTATTTCCTAAAATCCTGACGTGTCTCTGTCCCTGAAGGAGAATGTCTCCAGGCTTTTCAGCTACCTCTCTGTCTCCCCTTTGCTACATCCGTTTTAAAGCCTGAGGTACTCAATTAAATGTGGAGTTGGTCATTTCAGAAATAACACTGTGGTTGCTTTCAGCAGTTGGTTTCCATCTTCACCACTGATGCGTCTCTGTGGGATGTGGGACTGCACATCCTAGAAAGGTGCTGGGGTTGTCTTTGCCTCCCAGCTTTCATCTAATTAATGATCATATGCCACATATCATGTGTGGTGTGCCAGGTCCTCAGCTGATTGAGGCAGGTCCGTGCTTGGGGGAACTGTGTGTTTTCTCTTTGGACTAGGTGAGGATTAGACCCAGGATCTAGTTTAGGGAGCATTTAAGCAGCAACAAAGAGTGCTTTATTTGGTTTGTTGTTAAAATTGGAAAGGGTTATACAAGAGAACAGCTGATAGAAACGCCTGTTTGCTCAGCCATAAATGTAGACACAATAAGGGTTCCTTTCTCTTGCTGAAAAGTGAACAGGGATTTTGGTTATTTTCCCCCCAACCCCACTCCCTTCAGTCTAGAACTTGTCAGGCTGAAAGCATACAGATTTTGGCGACTGGATTTTCAAGTAGATTTCCACCTTTATGAGTAATATCTTTTTTTCAAGAATTGGTGTGCATATGAAGCTGCCTTTAATCTCTAAAGTCAACTTTATGATCATCCTCTTTACGTTGTGATTTACTTAATTCTGATCTCTCCTCATAACTACTATTTTAATTTTAAAAAGGGGAAAAATACTCCTTTCTTCAAAGTTCCACTAGGGATTGAGCAGAGCTGAACTAAATTGAGCTACAAGCTAAATAGATGGCCTCTGGCAGCAGACAGCTGCATGTAAAATGGACACCATCTCCCTCCGCCTTGTCTACACTGCCTGTGCCAAAGTTGACAAACCAGACTGGCTGTGTCTCTGACAGGGGATGGATGAGGTATAGCAGCTACTGTGAGAGCATGACAGCAGAGCATGTGTAGCAGGAGTGGTACTGTCCACTTTACCAGCAAAAGGATTTCTTTTTTTGTCTTAATTGAAGTTACTGTCCTGCAGTGATCACTTATTTTTGCAGTTTTCCTTGCCCAGATTAAGTCATAAAGCAGCAGGTTCATCTTACATAAGATACTATTGTGTTGTTTTGAAAGTCATGATTCGTTGGAGAAATAAAGCCAGACTGAAACGCATGCGGTACGTAAATGCACATAGTTGTAGTGTTTCTCCTGCTCTTCTGTCTCCTCTGTTCTCCTGTGCAGTGGGTAACACAACATGTATAAGGGCTGTATGCCATGTGTTGGAGAACTGGCGCTTATAAATGTCAGTTGGGAGCCGGAATACAAGGTCTGAGTAGACCACTGTAATAGGGCAAAGTAGCAGGTTATCCTGGCCTTGCGTTGTGGACCAATCATTAGCAGAACCAAAAGCATTAGTGAGTTATCATAGAATATGCTGAGTTGGAAGGGACCAATCAGAATCACTGAGCCCAACTCCTGGCTCTGCACAGGACACCCCAAGAATCACACCAGATGTTTATTGGACTCTGGCAGGCTTGGTGCTGTGACCACTATATTTATAACTCACAGTCTTGAATGTGTTCCTGTCTCAAAAGGGAGAAACTACAAAATACTTTTTTGCATTATGAAATCCTCTGCCTGTTTTGGGTAGCACTGTGCAGCTTGTAGCTACCTACGCAAGGGAACATTTGTCCTACAGTACATGCAGTACTTAAAGAGAGGTACCTGCTGTCTCTCTCTTTAAATAACAGATCTGACGGCACAATCTTTTTCCAAAAAGAATAAGAATAAAACAGTCATATAGCTGGTAAGAGCCCACAGATTTCAAACTGCCTTACAAAATGCTTGGGTTGGGTTTACCATGTTTATCCTTGATTTACTTGCTGTTGCTTGGGATTGACATATGCAATGAGATAAAGGACATTTCTGTCTCGCTGGTCTCAAAAGTTAGATACGCTAAGAGATATGCCAGCTAGATGTCTCAGAAGTACTGTGGTTTGGGAACAGTTAAAAATGTGTAAAGGACTTGAGCATTTTTTGTTACTCATTATTAAAAGTATTTTTATTAGGAAAAGACATGGTTGGAAGAAAAAAGAAATACCAGTAAGCATTGCTCATTGAGACATAACATGAAAAGTAAACAGAATAATGATGAACTGCCTGGTAGCCAAGATCTGCCTATGCACCAAGGGTCAACCTTTTTGAAATGGTTGCCTTTTTGACAGTGGCTGTGGTTGAAACTACAGGTATCAGGGGTTTTGTCCTCTTTGTAGGTGTTTACATTTAATATGAAAACCTTACTTTTTTAACTTGACAGCTTAGATAGCTCTGCCTCCCCTTCACTCATGGGGTGCAGAAGGAGAGCAAAACACAAGGACATCGGACTGTAGCCGTGAAGAATGGAAAGAGCACAGGAATGAGGTCAAAATTAGGCTGACTTGAACTGTGTGCCTGTGGCAGCAAATCTGAAAATGTGAAACCTGAACTGTGCAAATCCAGTTTGTGAAGTGTTTGGCAGCAAAGGCATGCATAGTTTGGATCTTCCTTAAGTTGGTTACTAAGATCCATTTAATATTTGTATTCCTGAAGCACTGTCTTCCCAGCACATCTTTTTTGCTCTGGTTGCATGTGGTATGAAATTGAGTAACTCTGCAGGATAAACAGTTTGGCTTGTACACTTCAGTATTGCAGCCTTTGAGATACTCAAGACAGAAATACATCATTTATTATCTGCGCTAGTTCAACTGTGATCAAACTGAAAAGTGTCAAGGGTTATGTCAGTGGGTGTAGTGTTACAGTAGTTTGAAGCTAATGTGTGATGTACTGCTGGGAGCTGTTTTGTGAACCATAAAGAATTTGAGTCAAATAAATGGAAAATGCAACATGTTTACAGTGTAGACTGCTGCTCTTAGTGAATTAGGTCTCTAACAAAATTACATTAATTTTGGCCCAGGTTAAATTTACACTGAACATTGGGCATTATTAAAAAGTTGCTGTTTGCAGATACAATAATAACAATGTCTGGTTAAAGGCTGAGGGGTTTTTCCTGCCATAAAAAAAAAGAAGCCATTATTTTATTTTCTTGATAGCGGTTTCTATGCATATGCATGAAGTATGCCTGCTTAATATAATGTGAAAGGGGTGTTCTGTCGTAGTTTAACCTTAGTGCTAAAAGGCAGAAACACCTTAATGTGTGATGCAGTTCCCTCTGACACTGTTTGAGCTATCACAGAACTTAGAGTCACTGTTTTGCCTGCATGGAAAGCCCTTGGTGCTACCTCTCTGCCCAACTTGGTTAATGGTTACTGGAAAGCAAGCTTCACTGTGACATGTCTGCAGTAGTTGATAGCTAAGAGATGAAAGTTTTCTAAAACACCTGTGGTAATTTATTTTTTAAAAAATAAACATTTAATGAGCTTTGAAGCAATTTAGTCCCTCAAATGACATAAAATTATAGATATCTGTGGTTGTAGAAATTCCATAGTGTAAGTACTATTTGGTACACAAAAGATTTTAAACTTACTTCCAAAATACAGCTGGTGGGAACTACCTTTCTGGAAACTGACTTTCTGGCAGTCTTTAGTGGGTGATCACTTGGCAAAGTGAACAGGGTACAAAGGTGATAAAAGCAACTAGAAATTGCGAATAGGCTTTCACAAACATTTCTTTCTCATTTTGAGAAATAAGTTGATAACTTGTATACTACCTTTCAGATAGGATGAATTTGTTGAAGTGATGATAGGCATAGCTGAGTTAGTAAAATGGTAACAATCAAATCAGTGCTTTATTCATACATACCTTTTTTTACAGCCTTGTGTTAATCAGTTTTCAGAGATCCAAGTAAAAGAATCCAGCAGAACTGACCCTTTGTTGAGCTTGAAACAGCAAGTTTTATCCTGATGCACTTAGAAATTGCTGAGATTAAAACGATTTCCCTGAAGCAAGAAATGTAGTATCTTGTATGGATCTTGATGTGTCTGTTTTTGTATGCCAAGATACCAGAAAAAGATACAATTAATGGAAGAGTTGGTTTTAAATTAGGCTTTATTATGGTTGCGTGGGGACAAGCAAAGGCACTTGAGAGTATCTTATCAGAATTACTATAGCAACGGCTCACTTCATCATTCCCCGTGTATTTTCTCAGCCTGTGATACTTTCTATAGAGTATTAGTTACATTTATATTTAAACCGAATAATTTTAACCCTAAGTCCAGAAGTATTTGTCACAGAGAGCTGTGTCCTGTAGAGTCAAAAGTTTGGGAAGATGTTGGGCTTTTTATTATTGTTACTGTTATGACACAACTTTTTCTTTGTAACTGTTGCTCTTTGAGTGAATTCCAGCTTGTGGTGATAATAGTATGGATTCTTCTTGTGTGTGGGAAAAAAACTCGATTTTTCCTGACTGCCTTTTTTTAAAAGGAGTGGGAGAGGTGAAGGGTGGTGGGTAACTATTATCCTGGGAAGAGCAGAAAAATACAAGTACTCTATTCAAAAATCTGTTTATTTGGTTTCCTTCATTGCAGTTCACCTCATCATTCTGTTAAGTCAAAAAGGGGAGTTGCTTTATTCATAGTTTGCGTTTGAAATAAAACTGAATGTAATGTATGTACTTTCTTCATGAAACTAAAGCAGTCATCATCAACTTTTCTTGGTAGCAATGTTCTTTAACCCGGAGGTCATGCTGAGGATCCCCAAGTGTCCATTTCTAGTGAGCTAGCTGGTGACCTTCCTTTTAACCTAGAACAAGGAATCGTGTTGATACTGGATTTTTAAATGTTAAGATCTTTAGTTTCTAGCTGGATAAGGCCTGTGACTGATGTCATTTTATTTCAGGTTAGACGCACAGAGCATGTTCAACCAAGCTGACACAGAGTAATCCTGATATGCGTGCTTCTTAGAAGTGAACTTCCATTGGAGTTCTGCCAGAGAATGCATAGTTCTGAAGTACTTTGAATCTACATGACTAGAGGAGCTTTTTAGCAAACACGTTTAACAGCCTTGAAGAGTTTTCCCAGGGACAAAGAGTGTACTGAGTATATGTTGCTTGAGCCTTGGCTTTGCTCTTGCAGTCTGGCTATGAACTAATTAGAATAAAGGTTTGAGGCATTTAAGGTGAGCCTGTGGGATATTAAATTAATCCAATTGTCTGAAGGATTCCTGCTTTGTGCTTTGTGAATGTTTCTGGAGGGGTTCAAGGCTGCTTGGTGTAACCTGGTGGCAGAAGGTTGGAAGAGCAGCTCCGCTGCAGTTCTGTTATGTTTACTGCCTCTGGATGGAAGGACTGATAAATAATTCAAGTATTTTTCAGGAATACCTGTGGTTGTTTAAACTATTGCAGTACCAGGAATACCAATAAATTGCTTCAAACTTTGCCATAGGCTTCTTATCTGTTGTAATGCTATTTCTTTTGTGATGGCTCTTATGTCTATTTATGTATAAGCAAAGCATTTCTTCCATGCTGTGATAAACTGCTTGTCCATTCATACATTATTTTGTAATTTATAAAATTTATCTCGGATTTTGCAACTCTTTGATGATACTGTTTTTTCTTTTAGTGTAGTAAGGCTTGTTCCTTATGTATTGCTTTCAAAGGTGCTTTAAATTAATCAAAAGGAGGAAGAGCATTTAGTGATACAAGACAACAATGGGCAGAAATGCTTGTTGTGTCAGAAATTCAGCTTGTCATTTGTTACTCGACACTAAAAACTGTCAAAATAGCTAGGTCAGTAAAGGATAAACCAGGTCCTAGCTGCTGTATGGTGAATGCTATGTGATAGTTGTTGTTAGAGACTTTGTGGAGCTGAGCTTTCTGTGCATGAATGTGGTTTTGAGCAATGCAGTAGCTACCCTGAAACTACTGAATAGTGAATTTTCTTCCTTCAGTTATTGGAAGAAGGAGGTTACCCAGGTGATATCCTCAGTCTTCCTAAATAACTGTGTAGTATGTAATTCTATCCAAAATTTCTCCTCTTCCAGATCTAGTCTTATTACTAAGCTTAAGGGTTAAGAAAAAGGTGAATGTGTAACATTGGAGTGAACAGAAATAAAAGCTGAATATGGTATAACATGAAACAAGACCTGATACTAAAAATATCCTTCAAGTCTCCTGTTCAGCCTTGATGTTTGACTGTGGTACTGTACTGCAATTTCTCCATATCTGATCATTGAGGTCTGTTTTGGGGCCATCATCAGACATGCATCAGTGGTGTAAGAGCTCTGTGCAAATCTTGAATAAAAATGCCGTGCATGAAATATGAATTTATGTGGAGGTGGAGAGAGCCTAATTTAGAAGAATTAATTTTAGCATCAAAGCAATCAAGTTACATTAGTTCAAAATAAAAGATGGGGGAAAGTCAATAAAAATTAAAATAGAATAGGGGCTGAATGTGGGGGTTTTTTTCAGGGAGTCTGCAAACCAGTTTTCTGCTTGTGTAAGATTCTGCGTCAGCCTTAGACTGTGCTCTGTTACAGCTGTCATGTCTAATTTTTTAACCTGTCCTATTACTGCTTTTGATAATCGATTCCTTATAGTGCACATGCTACTTGAGTTTTTTATTTTAACACAAAAGTAATGTGTTCCCTCTGTTTTTGAGTGTAGGCAGTTAAAGCGTGACGTATTTCCTATAGGACTGGTAGATTTACACTTGAAATTTTAAAAGGATTCATACAAAAAAAAGGTGAAGGCTAAAATGGCAGGCAGAGAAGAGATGGGAAAATAAACTTCTGTTCATGTTTAAAAGGAAATTTCTGTCAATAATGATTGCTTTTCCAGGACTGTTTTCTTTGACACTGCCTCTGGGTCCATTTAAAATGTAGATGATTTTCCCCAAGGCCTGTGGCTTGAAATGACAAACAAAGGGAGAGTTTTGGGTGATAGCCTTCCAGTTTCTAAGCTAAGCCTGCCTGGAATCCATTTGATCATTATGCACTGTAGCTGAAAAAATGTGCCTGGGAAGAAAAAGACATGGCATTGCTAAGATGCTTCTCAGCCCTGTATGACTCATGTAAAATGTGGAGTTGCTTTGGATTCATTCCATTGAGAGACCATCTTCCTGGTTTGCAGAGATATTTCATACTATATTTAGATTTTTAAATGGATGAGAAGTCTGGCACTCTTGCTTCCTGATGAAAGTATATGAACCTGCAGACCCATATTTCTCTCTAGTTCTAAAAGAAGAGAGATAGGAAGTGTAGGTTGTACGGATGATTACAAGGTACTTTCTCATTAGGTCAGGTAAAGGTGGAAAAAGGAGGGATCTCTTCTTTCTGTTCCACAGATCAGGGGAGAATGGGGAGGAGAAAAAATAGTGCCTTGCACAAGGATAGCTTCTGGGAGTACCATGAGTTGGACTGGCCCTTAAGAAAGCCAGAGTACAAAATGGAGCTTGTGATCAGCAAAGAACTGGAACCCATCCTCTGAGCTGGCTTTCCCACTGTACTACCAGGAAGAGCAGAGCAGAGCTCTTCCTCAGGGTATGTTACTTCTACAGCACTTTTTCTTCTGTAGTTCAGCAGATTTTCCTTCACCGTCTTTCTCATTTCTGATTGTCCCCAAAGCAATGAACTCCCCTCTACCAAACCTAGGGGAAAGAATGCAGACCAGCAAGGGGTTCTGTTTGCTCTCAGGTTTGCTGTATTACTTCCCTTGAGAAGACAAGGTGTGTGAAAGCAGCACTGGAGTGCATCACCACTTGATGGCACCAAGCAAAGTTGTAAGGCTGAAATAAGTGAATAGGGCAGGAATTCAGCTTTTCTGCTGTGTGTGAGGGCACCAGTATAATTAAGTTATGCTTGCTGTAGTAGTACAGCACACCATGAAGCACTCTAGGCATCTGTTAAACTTGTTTATGGTTTGGTTTCTTTCACACAGCATGAGCACCCCAGCAGTGTTGTAAATAATAACCAGTAGGGCTCTATGCAGTAACTTAGTAAACTGACAATGTATTCTTAGCCCAATGTGCTGGCCTATTTGTGAGCAAGAGAGTGTACTTGATTGGCTAAAAATGTTCTGGTTGCCTTGTACTGAGGCTGTACACTCCTTGTATCTCTTCCAAGTTATAATCATTTCGCAAGTACAAAGCAACTGTTAGTGAAAATCAGGTTTCTGGACTGCATCATTTGAATGACTTTTCAAAATAAAGAGAATTCTAGAGTATCACATTGTGTGCTGATAGATTCACAATGACCTTGATATTTCAGGATCTCCTTGTATTACAGATATTTCTATTTTTATTCCCCATGGAGGCAGATGTTCTCAGTTCAATTACTGGAAGGATGACCATATTGATTCTTTAGCCGTTAACATTAAAGTGTACCAACAGAGAGCTTCCCTAATACGGTTACAGTTGGTTCTTGTCTTTTCTGAACACATTATAAGAATCTTGGGCTTCTCAGGTTTTTATTAGTTCTCAGAAAAATGAGTTTCAGCACCAGGCATCTGCAAGATAACCTTCTGGTCTTTCCATTAAGCACACAGCAGTTGCTAGAGGCTTCCTTTATTTAATTCATTCTGCATCCTCTTTTTTTCTGTAGTTTTAACTTCCTTCTGTCTTTTCATCTGTCCCTGATCATATTGCCTTACTTAATTATATCCTGTTTGGTGGACAAAGAGAAGGAAGAAGATGTTAATGCTTGTCAAAATGATGAGCAACCTCCTCTTTTTCCTGATTCCGTTTCAAATACAAGTGCCTGCCACAACATTTGGTTGGTTTGTGTAGGTTAACTGTAAAAAACAGATACTCTGTTGGTTTCTCTTCTCAGCCAGTACAATAGAGACAGAGCTTATTCCAGCATTATATGGATCAGAAACAATTAAAGATTGCAGTGTAGTTGTTTCCTTCTCACTTCCAATTTTTCTACCACATCATGGATTAATGAAGTGTCTAGTGTTGAAGGATCTTGTACATTCACATACATTGCATTTGTGCACCAGTCCCCTCTCTTCAGTCCTGTGCAACTGATTTATAATTAATTATTAGAATTAACTAGAAAATTACTTGATTGAGAAGCTGTTTGCTTTTGATTTGCGTAGCACCTGCGGCAGGCAAGACCTGATCTGAGCATAAAGATCAGCATAAAGATCTTAATAGTAACATACATACAGTAATTATATCTGAAAGATCCTGTGGTTGTCATACACACACACACACACACACACAAAAATTAGTCCCAGCCCTAAAAAAGCTGATGTGCCGATTTTTATAACATGCATCTGGGTTTTGTGCATATTGGTTCCAGCAATGAGTATTGATTGAGGATCAGCTTCATTCTGTTTCTAGACCATATTGCAACCCTGTTAGGCCTTTTGCTGTCCAAGTCCAATTTTACCTTGAAACCTAGAAGCTTTCGTTACAGTAAGCTGTAGCAGTTCCAAAGTACAGGAAGTATTGGAGTGCTCTCTCTCTCTCTCTCACTGTGGTGTATGCAAGAGAATAAGTAGAGCTCTGGAAAAAGTTGAATATTCAAATGCATTAAAAACAGCTGGTTGGGGTTTTTTTAAATTGTTTTTTGAATACTTGCTTTTCATTTGCAAAGATTGTGTCAAAAGAAAGCCTAAGCATTTGAGAGCATCAGTGTCATGTTTTTTGAAAGAAAAGTCTGTTGTTTTCCACCTGTGAAACAATATTAACCCTTTATTGAAACTTTAAAAGATGTTGGCAGCTTTATTGCTGGGTGCTGGTGTTCCAGCTTGACCTTTCTTAGATGGCTGGTGAAAGAATCTGTAGCAATTAGATAATTTTTTAATCAAAGTATGATTAAATCCAAATTCCTGTAACTGGTACTTCCTGAAAGCATTTGTCCATGATACGGGACTTTAATGAAAGCAAATTTGAACTCCAGTATTTGAGTTCCAAAAATCCCCAGTATTTGAACTCCAGAGGGAAGAAAATGGAAAGCAATTATAGCAACAGAATGGATGTAATTTAATATGAAAAGCATGCTTTTTTTTCTATTCTGATTTAATGGGGTGATTTCATGTGCCACTTACAAACACGTATATTTAGACTCTGTAGTCGTTTAGCTCCACTTTTGGCATGGCTGTCTTCTTCATTCTGAAGGCTCTCTAGGCTGCAGTACTTCTCCAGGCTTGGTCATCTGTGTAGCCCTCGGTGATAGACAAGAGATTTACTGAGGGGGAAAGAGGGTTGGTGGCCACGTTAATCTGATAAACGTTCTGGAAAGCATGCTCACTCAGATGGAAGAGTCAACCCTGCCTCTAAATGATGCTGCAGCTTGGCTCGGGGCTGCGAGCATCTGCACATGAGCACAGCTCAGTCATCGGTGTTCTTTACAGAAAGTGGCAATCACTTCCGTGCTGGGGACTGAGATCAGTTTTCATTTGAATTGAGAAACATTGCATGCATCTATATGCATGGGGGTATGAAACTCAGCTCGGGGCCAAGGCAGGAGCTCCCACCACTGAACTTTTAACTGATGGTAGAGTATTTGCCAAAACTAAACCTCCATGTGCTCTTTGTCACCCTTTCTTCCAATACAGACCAAAGTGCATATATGTGAATAAGGATGAAATGAAACCAAAAGTATTCAATTTTACAAATTGGTTGAGCACTGGAGTGGGTTGCCTTGGAAGACTGCTGAAGCCATGGCATGAGGTGTCTCAGAATAGGTGAAACCAGTGCAGAGGGGCAGGGAAGGGCTCTCCAGCAGAGATTCCCTGTGCATGAGGTATGCCTCACTGATGAAGCATTTCTAAGGCAAATGGAGCATGCAGCAGCCCAGGGATGACCTGTGCTGAGGCATAATGAATTCTTAAGTGATGAAGTGAGGCGTGGTTTAGAGAGGGTGGGAGACGCCAGATTATACAAGCTCCAGAGTTTCAGATGCAGTTATATTTTGATGTAATTGTGATACTTGCTGATGTCATCAGTCATATCTCTTTGACAAGACCAGCAGTATTATACATCGAAATGTTATACAATACAATCTTATACAATCACAAGGACAGGGTTAAAAAACACTACAGCATTTATAGCAGTCTCAGTTGGCCTTCATAAATATACCAAACTGTTATTTTTTGGTATTCATTTTTTCAGGAGAAAAACAGTAGGCTTTCTGCAAAGTGAGAAGTTTAAATATTATGCATTTGTGAAAAAGTCAGATTCCCCTTTGTACATACTATTTTAATGTGTCAAAGTTTTGTTCCTTTAACTTGAAAGGGCTGTCTGGAGCTCTTTGGAGAGCAGTGATTGACTGCAAAGTCAAACATGGAGAAATTTATGTCCAAGTTCATGAATGGTGAGGTTTTGGAATGCAAGGTTTGTTGATTACAGAATTTGTTTCTGTGACAGCAGAGTCACATTGGCACCCAAACTGTTTTATCATCTTCAGGTTTCGGCATAGCCCAAATTCCTGGTACTTGAGAGACTGGACCATTCATAGCTGGATCAGACAGTGTTTAAAATACGGCGCTCCAGATAAAGCCTTATACACAATAAAAAATAAGGTAAGTTTTACCAAGGAAAAGACACAAATATATTTGATCGACTTTTTGATTCAAGTGTGGCTTGACAGGAATTCCTGTTGCAGCCGGGTCCTGTAGGACCGTGGTTTTAAGTTCAGATTTCTTTGTCAAAATAAAAATTACTGTTGCACTTGAATATCAGCTATAGCCTTTTTGCAGCTTTTAAATACTCTTTTCTCAGAAAGCTTTTTGTTTTTAAATAGCGTTGGTGTGCAAAACATGCTAGATGCAGGGGAGGCATAATAACGTCATAGGCAATGGTGTTCCTGGTCCCAAAGGCTCAGGTGAAATGCCAGAACAAATGCAGTGCATCAGAAGTTGAAGGGCCTACATCACAGGAGCCATGCTAATCTATTGTGTTGCTTGACTGTACATTACGTCAGTGTGCAGTGCCGTGGTTCTGCTCTTTCTGGTATCTATAGCACTGTGCTTGGGAAGATTTGAACAGACCATCTGCACACTGAATTTTTTTTCCTTCTTTTCTTCAGGTTCAGTATGGAATTTTTCCGGATAATTTTACTTTCAATATTTTGTTGGATTGCTTTCTAAAGCAGAAGAAATATGAAGGTATCCTTAGTTGTATGCTCTTACATTTACAGAGCTTTTCTTTGAACTAAAAACTTGTAGCCGTATTTTTTCTAGATTCATCATAAAACATGACTTCACCTTCCTTTGAAGTATTTTTCTGCATGTTTATCTCTTGGTTTTTTGGAATTTTATTCATTTTATAGTTTTGAAACTTGTGTGATTCATAGTTTCTACTGTTATTAATCCTCTTCTGAGTGTAAACCATCTTCTTCAGTTACAAGTCTGATGTATGTGCTAAAGATATCATAGGAGTTATTAGTGACAATTAATTAGAGTGTTACCAGAATCAAAATATGTGTTGGTATTCATCTCCCTTACATTTAGCTGTTCAAAAAAAAGCTATGTATCTAAATTGTTTGTGTAGGCTTTCTGTCTGTCACTGGAGCAAGCCAGCTATGCTGAATTGCCGTATTGGGGCTACCTTTCATTATTGACTGTTTAAGTGTTTGGATGAGTAATCCTCTCATGTTTGATGACAGATATTTAAGATTTTAATTTCACTTCAAGTTTCCTAGCATTGTAGACTTGCAGTAAGCTTTCTTTTGCATAAAGCTCTTATAAAACAGATAACTGAAAGGAACTAAAAGATTTTGCTAAACGACAAATTAATACATGTATTTATTTGATTTTGAGACACACCCCATCTTTTAATTCCCCCTTATTTTATCTGTATTTCTTTTCTGTGTGAAGCTGAAGGCCTTTTTAACAAACTCTCTTTTCTGACAGGGAATGTCACTGGAAGAGCTCCCTGTAGAGCTCTTCCAGAGCATCATTTGCTGAATAGAGACCACTGTGGGTGATCTGTGACAACATTTCTGCTCCTTTGTACTCTCCTGTCACCCTAAGGCTAGTGAAGTTAAGCCAGTCTTCTCTTGTTTGTAATCAAAACAAAAGACCAAAGAAATAATTTTTAATTTTTTTTTTTAATGTTAATGACTGAAGAGCTGAGGAAAGAGGAGCCAGCTGAAGTGTGTAGAGCTTAGTTGATTTTGAGAGCTCCTTAGCTGTAGTTTCCTGCTGTTCAACCCATTCTTCCTTCTTGCAGTGTTTGAACAATCCAAATGAGTAAGACTAAGTCTATAGGTGTATTCTAGTTGTAAGAAATGTTTAACTTTCTCCCTAACTATTTCAAGCATACTACAGCGATAAAGTATCAGTGAACATGAGTGGGTGCAAAAGGGAGATATGTATTGGGAGCTATGCTGATTATGTATTGTTTTCCTCCATAGATGCTATGTCAATAGTAACAGAGATCATGCTCCAAGAAAGTTTTGATGAATTATCAACACAGCTTCTTTCTCTCTATGTTTTATACCAGTACCTGGCAACCAAGTCTGAACATACGGTAAGCTGACCACACTCAGAATGATACACAGAGCCTCTGCTTACAAGTGTTGTAGTGCAGTCAGTTGGACATTCAATCATGAATATATTTTATTTCACCTAAATTTACCTGGGGAAAAAAATACTCAATTTTCTCGTTATTTTTGCAACCGCAGAAGAAAGAAAGGGAAAAAGAAAGAACGAAGTATGAAAACCATCAAATCACTTGTCACCCCTTTTGTTCCTTTCTCTGAACAGGAGGGTGTGTTGGGATTTTTAGATGTAATGTATGCCCATTTGAAGGATGTGAATTGATACTTCAGTTCAAAGCAGAGTCTATCAATTACCACCAAAAAACCCTTGTCACCTATTGTATAGGACCCTGTTAAGCTGAGTTTTGCTCACCATTAGAGCTCGATAATGGTGATGTTGCAGAACTATAAAGCATTTTTACTAGATGTTTTAGTATCCCATTTGGCTTTGGGTCTGTTGCTTCTTACACATATTTGTTTTAAAATTAAATTTGTTACATTTCTCCTGTCTCCAAGGATTACAGGTTTATTATTTACAGCTTGCTTGCTTGAGGCCAAAATGACAGTTCAGGGTCTTGGAAGTGGCATTATTCTACCTTTGCAGAAGAGGGTCAGTCAGTAAAGGGCTCTGCCATGATCTCTGTAGGAAGCTATTTTTCGTGTAGTTTGGCACAAGTCTTCAATAGCATGTTGTCATCTATAAGGAAAATGCTTGAAGCCGTCATCTGTGTTACATGAAGCATCTTCCAAAATGCGTTTTACAGGTGCCTTCAGGTTTTACCCAACTGGGTTGTAATTTCAGTTTTCAACAAAGAGGAGAAAAGTGCATTTACCCTATTGGATTCTCTTCATTCCCTAGAAATCAAGTATGCTTAGTCACTTGTATGGGAAAAGCAAGGGGATGAAAATCTCATTTTTCCATTGTGCTTTTCCATGTTTGCATCTCCTTACTGCAGAGATAAACATTTGTCAGTATGTGTAGTGTTTCATGAAAGCTGAATGTGCAAGCAAGGGTGGTGTGAACATAAGACGTGTTTAAGGCAAGCTTATTTATATAACTGTGACTTACAAAATATTCATTTTGAAGTAATCCCATCCAAATATGGCAATGAAGTAATATTTTTATTTGTATACGCCATTCAAAGTACCATTCAAAGCCTCATAATGCTCAGCACCAGTTTTCTGTGTTTGATTTAAGAGGTGGGGGTAGACATAGTAAGGAGAACTTTCATGCAACATTTCAACCACTCACATTTTACAGTCTTACGGAAAGAGAGTTGTTCTTCAGTACAATTTGTACTGTTCCTCAGGACAGACATACTGTAACTGAACACTGGACATGTTTAATGATTCTTTATTGCCAAGATGGGATGAAAGCCATGCAGGCTATCTTTGCTGCTGTTTTATGTTTGTGTTTGTTAAGGAGCACTTACTTAGTTTATATATTATTTGCAGTGGGAAGAAGAGAGAAATCTTGGAGCATCGCTGTTGCTTACGGGTCTAAAGCAAAGTAACACTGTGGGGTTTAGTTCCCAGCTCTATGGCTATGCATTCCTTGGTAAGTTTTACCTCCCTCATTGTCGGCTTTTCCCTCTTGTCATCAGTGACTGAATTAAATTGGCATCTTTGCTTTATTAAAATGTAATCAAGGAAAAAAGAAATACTGGAAGGACAGTTTCAGAGTTACAAGTGAATCTGTTTTGTGAGCCTGGTGGGTAGAACTGATTTGAATTTGATTCATCAGACAGCTTCAGAACCAGCTTTAGGGCTCCCTGCAGGTTTGGGTTAGATTCTGAAAGAGAGAAGATATTCTTAAATAACAGTGGGATTGGTTTGTTGGTTGACCAACAAGTTTTTTAAGAATACCCTAAAGTACAGATTTCCGTGACACAAGATTATGGACAATAGACTCTTTTTCTGGTTAGTGAGTGTTTTAAAATAATCTTTAAACCTTAGGAAGATGGGAGAGCACAGGGTGGAAAACACTATGTTTAGAACTTTTGCTAGTCGCTGTAAAGTGAATGTTTGGGTTGTGAACAGCAGATAGCAGTGCCTTTATCCTGTGTCTGTTAAGAAGTCTTCACTGTTAATAACTTGCTATAGATATATTAAAGAGAAGTTAGAACAAAGTATATTCAGAATTGAAGGGAAGGGAAATGGGCAAGCAATTCTTGAATTTCCTCTAAATCTTTATTGGAATATAGTACAGCTTGGTTTTGTTCTTCTGTACAAAACTATTATTTACTAATAAGTAAGTAATAAATAAATGGTTTATTGTTAATTTTTGTTTCATTACTGCATTATTAAGGGTAATAAAAAGTGAATTTGTTCTTAAAATGTCGCCTCAAAATATGATGTGTGGTGGCAGAGTTAGGATGCTGATTTGCATTTATTATGACTGTAAACCAAAAAACTCTTTTTCAGTCAAAAGAAGATATATATCCATTCCATAAGATAAATGTGGAAACTAATTTGAAAGCAGGATTTTTCATAGTGCTGTAGTTTGTAATCCAGTGGAGATACTGATACAAATGGGGACTTTGCTGTCCAGTTGGCATTCAGTTTGGAGAGTTTTAAATGTCATATAGATTGGTGGAGTAGTGGCTGTATTTCAAAAATGCACTTCACTCTTGTCTGAGAGCAATAGTGCTTGTTCCATGACATTGACATTCAGTGGATCAGAAGCTATTTACTGTTATGTCACATATTCCAAAATCTTGCCGACACTAATGGAACTGACCTCTGAGAGAGTAAAAGATGTCTACAGGCACAGAGTGGCCTCAAGCACCTCAGCTGTTCTAATTTAGTCGTGGTCCATAGACTTTTTCTGTGCGCTTATTACCTTGCTTTTCCTAAACTGTTCTCTTCCATGTAAAGAATGTCTTCTGTAGTTTTGTGTCGTTATAGCCAGAGTGCAAATTGGATTGAGAGCTTGGACACGACTCATGTAAGCTACACTTGAAGAGGTATTATCGGTTATGCTGACAATAACAAAATCAAAGCCTAAGAGTGACAACCATTGTAAATTGCATCAACTACAATATGGTGTGCATTTCCTCTCTTTATGTTATGGAGTTTCAGGTTCTCAAGTAATTTCTGTCAGAAGAAAAGCCACATTGTAAGTGGTACAGTACATCGCAGGTCCTGCCAAAATCAATGAACACCTTGATGCACAGATTGTCTTAAATCAAGAACCAAAATTTCCTTTTTGGCAGGTGTCCTGTATTTTCTCTTAGGAAGCCTCAGCAGAAACAGGGGTACTAAGCTGAGTACTTAGCCATAACATGTGCTGCTATGGGTGAGTAAACCCTAGAGGCCACAGAGGTAAATCCAGAGAATCAGATTTAGTGCACACATGCTCCACAGTCAGCTGAAAGCCTAGGAGGCATTTGTCTGAGATCTTCAGACATTCTTCTACAAGCTGTTGTTACAAAGCCAGACAACCAGAAAACCTGGCCACTTATTCTCATTTCTATCTGGGCAAAATTTCTGGATGAGGGGGAATGGGGAGGTACCAGAAACATGCACATAATTACGTGAAGTTGAGCAAAAAGAAGTCACCTTAATAAAATAAGGCAATGGAAGTTCTACCAGAGCAACTGTAGAATTGTGTTGTTTTTACCACAGAAGCCAAGACACTTGCTGTCACTTCTAGAAACCACAGCCAACCGATACTGGTTCCATTAAGACTCAGATGTTGAAGCACTAACAATAAAGTGTGTTTTTATCACAGGGAAGGTGGAGTTGACTAAAGGGTTAAGAGCTGTATACAATCTAATGCCACTGATGTGGACACCTGGATATTTGAATAGAGCCTTGCAAGTGATGGAGAATGTGGCTTCACTGTCGGGGGACATAAAAATCTGTAAAGAGGCTGTAAGTATAAAGGCTATAACCCACTGAACAAGGGGAATTTCATATAAAACAAACTTGTAAAACCTGTGAATTCTGTGCCTTGTTAATGAAAAGATGCCCTGCAAACTTCAGAGGCCTTTACAAGACAGGAGAAGTAATGTTTAGAACAGAATCACTGGTTCAGTTGATGAGCCAGTGATAATGTCTACTGGCATGTCCTTGGTGATGGGTGTGTGTTATTGCCACAGACCATTTAGATATGTTTTCTAAGCCTTGCCCTTTCTTTAGAGACACCTGGGTCTGTGTCACGGGAAACACATGTCTGTGGAGATGGGAAGACACCCTTGTTTCTCAATTTTTTGAAACCACTCCGAGATGTAAGGATGACCTATCACATATTCTTACTCTCGTGGCTAATTGTATCTGTTCTGTGCCCTGAGATGATGTCTGAATGGTACTGGTCCAAAAAGCCAACAGAGTGATTTCTAGAATGTGTGTACTGCCCTCAGTCAGGGAGGATGGATAGATTCAATCCATTTATGAGGTCAGCAAAGGGACTTGGTGCTTAGGAGTGCTGTGGGGAATCAGGCTGATCCTGGAATCAGACAGCTTAGGAGTAACTTAGGATATCACTACCACATGGGCTGGAGCATAGAAACATCAGTGAAGTCTCTCCTCCTCTTCTTGGTACTTTTTCCTGAAGGTGTCTCTGGTGGTGGGAGCCTCCCTTTTGCTCATGTCACTACTAAGCTTGCAGTCTCCCCTGACAAACAAAACTTCAGGGCACTGCTCAGCAGATATCCTACCTATTGCTCTGTTTTCTGAAGCTTCTCCATGTAGTATTGGGCAGTACAAGACAGGTCACATCTGCAACTTTCACCATTTTTGGTTACCTCTTCAGGTGTGTGGTTTTGGAGGTATCTTTCTTACTCCAAGTCTGAAGAACTCAGCTTAATACACTGGTGATTTTTTCTGTTTACAAACCCTAGACAAATTATGGAACTCCTCATCCTGCTCTGGATTGTAGATGAACATCCTGGTGTTGAAACGAGGCTGTATCTGTCTCTGATACAACACATCCATAGAAGATGATATACATCTGCATACTGATCCTCTAAAAACTGTAAATGCTAGTAATACCAAGAAATGCTATCTGTATAGGGGTACTTTTTACTTTGTTCAGTGAACAACTAAGAACAACTGTAAAAGAAGGTTCTTGCTGATTCTTTACTAATGCTGCATCTCTGCACATATCCAGTAGTCGAGCCCAAAAAGCAATGCAGTGACTCTGAGTGAGAGCCACACACTCCAAGATCCCAAGCCCAGTACAAAATTTTTCCAAGATTGTCTCATTTCCTTTCAGAATTTGGTTTTCTGTTTAGCATATACAGAAGTCATCTCAAAATACAAGGTAATTCATGAAGTTGTTTGAATACATGACAGTTGTGTTACTTAGATTGTATTTCTGAACTCTTTATGCTAACCATGACAAATGTGATTGTTCAGATTGATGCCTTGGAGACCATTTTACAGTCTGTCCTTGAAGCCAAACCTGATCCAGAATCTGCTGAAGAAGCCAAGAATTTAGAGCAGAAGTCACAATGTGCAGAGTCAGAAGAAACAGAGCAGTCTAAAGTACCTGAGTACTACAGCCGATTCAAGGTAAAACAGTTTAATTTATCTAAATATTCTAAGCTGTGGTAGATCTCTGTGATACAGCCTAGAAAATACAAACACTGACTTATTATGGCTGGTAGAGGGACACCCCTTCAGTGCATCAGGAGTTCTGTTTGGCATTTCTGAAACTGATGTCACCTTGTATTTTCACTTCTCCAAACAGGAAGCAGCAGCCTACAAGGACATAAATGCTCAAGGCCACTTGTCTTTAGTCTGTCTGCTGGAATTTTATCTTCACTTTTCATACATCAAAATGATAACTCCAGTCCTGTTTGCAAAAGTGATATGTCATTAGAGATCTGTTATCTGACCTTGTGTGGGCTCTTGCTCATTAAAATAAATTGTAATAGGTGTGAGACTACCCTGAATTTATTGTCCATTTGTGTACATTGTAATTATGTATGATAACAGTAAGAAACACAAAAAGCTGCTTGTTAAAGCTGTTTGTATATAATGAGTGCATTTTATTTGATCATGTCATAGCTATAAATTACCTAAATGGGCTAATTTTATTTTATCATCTCTGATTTGTGCTGTGGTAAAAATCGAGTACTTCAGGTTTGAAGTACTCATCTGGCTTATATTTCCAGTAGCAGTAGTCTTTCCATAGCCCATCAGTTTCCATTGTTGCTGTCACCTGGATGGCTGTGATCTTGAATAGTTGTGCTGGATACAGACTGTTCTAAAGAAATTTCAGAAGATAAAAGACTAGTGTTCTATGGTTTCAGCTCACACACACACACTTCTCCTTGCTTCAATTTTTACTTAGATAACTTTGCTACTAATCTTTACATATTAAGCTTGTGTTGTAGGCAGCTAAAACTTTTTAATTGAAGTGTTTGGGAATCAGTGGGTGCTCAGCATATGGTGATTAATGGCTGGATGAATTACAGTGAATTAGGTCAACACAAGTGTCCTTTGAAGGAGGGAGCGAGACATTTTTATGCGTCTCTCATTGTCTATCCATTATCTAGCATTGAGGAAAATAACGCAGAGTGTTCAAAATGAGGTCTGAATATCAAATGGGGGACTAGTGCCGAGAGTGTAGTTTTCTTCTCAGCTTAGCCTTTCCACAAATTCCATAATAAGCCCAATTCAGACCTTCCCTGGTGTGGCAGTGAGTGACTTTTGGCCAAAAAACTAGTCCCAGTGTTTAAGATCTGACCAGGAAGGTCTGAATATGAGAAGGACATAAGCCCGCATGTGACATCTAGGCATCCAACAGTAATTACATGTCATTAAGCCAAAATTTCTGGTTGTCTGAATGAGAAAAGGAGCTCTTGAGTCAGAATGCCATTTCAGTGAAGCCTGAAGGCATTTCTAGATTCTTCTCTTAAATCCGTTAGGCCAGCAGTAGCCACTTTTCCCAGTTGAGCCCTGGGGACACCTACAGGTGTAGTTCATAGGGCAGAGTAGTACACTAGAAATCCATACAAGTGTGAAGGAAGGTGGCAGCTCTGAATCAGCCTGGTCATGTCTGCCTTCCCAGCTGCTGTCCCAGCACAGATGATCTACCCCTTCTGTGTAACCCCAGCATAGGGTTTGCACTTCTGCTGCTGAAAACAATTCAGTTGCACTTTGTCCAGTCCTGCATTAATTAGCCAGTATGTCCCAGGCTTTCTCCTTGAGCTCAAAACCAATTGCTTCTGCCTCCTGCACTCCCAATTCTGTTTCACAAATCATACACCTCAATGCAAGGAAAAGCATGTGGATTTGCTTCAGATATACACGTGCTCCTCCATGGTACTCCATGGAATGGCCTCTATGTCTCATAGCAACCTTCAGAACAACATGGAAGTCTAACAGATATGGATACTTGTCCTTTACTTCCACTAAAACAAACAGGACTTGAGGGCATTTGGCTCTTTCCAGAAAAAGCCGTTGGAGCCATAATCTAGACTCTGATACTCATTTGTGTTGTAATTACCTGTTTTCAGATCCCGTATGCTGAGGCTCGGTGCTCAGTATAGTGTTCCTCAGGCAGTTCTTTCCATCTGTGTCAATGACCTGTAGGCAGCATACATTTTATCACATAAATGCTGGGAACACCTTCTCTAAAATAGTGCACCTTCCCTAACTTGTCTGCATGCAGAGCCCTGGAGACTGCTTATAAAAATCATGATTTAGCCATTTAAGAATGTGCCCTTTTGGTGCCTGCAGGACATACAACCTGCTGCTTTCCTAAATTGATATTACTAATGTATAAGAGAAGAGCAGGAAGTATTCCAGGATACCAGTGATACCAGTAATGGCTTCGGAGACAAGACCTGCTAGTTACAGTTTATTGCCTTTCTGTAGTTCAATTTCCTGTGTTTATGTTCAGCCCCTTTTCAGTATATCCTTGGTAAAGTTTAATAGGAAGAGTGTGAATGATCTAAACTAGTTACATTTAAACTGCATGTCTAATCTGTAAACATGAGCATAGTTGTCAAGTTTCTTCCCCAAACCCAAGTTGTACAGTCTCTTCAGTTTTCTCACTGATGCTTTGTGTACTTACTGACATCTCAAACACAGTAGAGACTAATACACCTAAATAAGTTTATTGAGTTTGGTTTTAGTCCATTAGCCTTGAAGACATTGACTTTGTTTTCATTCTTTGTCGTAATATCAAAAAACAGACAGAACCAAATACCCAAGCCCCTCAGACCTGCATGTCTAGCATTTTAAAGAGTCTTTAATCTGCTGTCTGTCCAGTTCAGACCTCCAAGGTAAAACACAACAAAGCCTGCAGTTGTGTTGACTAAGGGAAAGAGAAGTGGAGAGGCCTCAGAGGGGACATGATAGCTTCCTGCCTAAGAACAAGTCACAGCCTCCAGATGGGAGCTGAGGGGAAATGCCTTTGCAGATTATTGCCGGCATGAGATTGGGTAAGAGGAACACTGTGGACCAGCTGCATAGTGCATAAACTTTCAGTGATAGCTGGAAGTCTGGATATCTGTATGGCTCTAGAACGGCATTTTGTTTGGAGGAGAATGATCCACACATCTTCTTTCCATTATCCTGCAATGCAAAACAAGAAGTTTCATTCAAATGAAAGAACATGGATGTACCATACCATGTGTTCATTAAAACACACAACATTTTTACAAGTGCTGAGCTGAGTAAAATGTTTTATTTAAAAAAAGAGTCGTGAAAACGTGTTTTTACAAGGGATAAAGAATTTTCCAATGCTGGATCATCTTCTCCTTGGTTGTGTATCTGTACTTTCAAGGCAATTAATCAGAATGTTAGGGTGCCATCAGACTAAAGATTACAGAAAGCCAGAAATAGTATCACTGGGTGATTCATCATCTTAAGTGAATTAACATTTTTATGCTGCAGGAAATCTAGGTAAGTAAAGCTCAAGAAACAAAACTGGAGTTTCTTACTGAAGCCTTGCTCTTAGTTTCAGTGTAGAATATCCCTGAAAAAATATCTGTTGCTGTAACAGTGTTGTATAATCTATGCAAGTGTAGTCACACCTCAGACACAGTAAGCTGGAAGAAAAACTATGGGAGTTACTTAGTATGCTGTTAGAGAACATTTGAAGTCACGTGCACCTGTTGGGAAGGGATGCTGATGCAGGCGGTGTGGATGAAATCATGCAATTGGTTTTGAGGCAAGACACAAAACTGACGTGTCTGAATTAAATTTGTTGTGGTTGACTGGTCAGTTGATCTTTGTTAATACCAGATAACTGAACTTGGAAGAAGAAGTGAATTTGAGTTGTTAACGAAAATGAAATTTCATTGGTTCAGTTTTATTGCTAAAAAGAAAAATAGTCTAGAGGTTAGCATATCAAGAAATGGTAGCAACTACCACAATTGAAACACTTTCCTGTGATAGTTACCTGGCCTGTATAGCTGCAGCAGCAGCAGCAATAGTAGTAGTAGTAATAATAATAATAACAACAATAATAATAATAACAATAATAACAATAATAATTCTATCCGTGATATGTTGGTTATAGAGAAGTATTGTGTGTCTAATTGTTTTGTGATTGACTGGCTTTCTCCTTGACACTCCCTACCAAATCTCTTTTTTCTGACAGGAGCTGTACTCCAAGCTGCATTCACTTGGCAAGGTTGAATCTGAAAGCCTGTTAACCCTGACCACCCAACTTGTCAAGGAAAAACTGCCAGAATGTGAAGCAGAAGACATTGCAAAATACGAGCAGAACCTGAAGAAGTGGGAAGAACTACAAGTACTTCTCATTGAGAGAGAAAGAGAAATGAGAGAACAGGCTAAGCAGGAAATGGAAGCTAGGAAGCTAGTTAAAGCATCTGCTTAGTACTGGAACTAAGAATGCAGTGGTATGCATTCTTCTGTCAGTGAACTGAAGTGCTCACCATTATTAATATTTCACTTCAATCATGCTGCAAGTGTGAATGTATGTGACTGCTGTATGCAAATTAAGCATTCCACATTGCCTGTTTCCTGAAGTAAAGCACATGTGGTTTAGAAATCTTCATCCTGTATGTGATGTATTTTCCTTCTACCATCAGCCAGGCAAGAGATGGGATAGAGACAACACAAAGAAACAAAGCCATAGGGAGTAGCCTGCCTGTGATGAAAAGTCTAGAGGGTGGAAGGAACAAAAGAAAAGGGAAGAATTTCAAACACAAGTTGTTTCAGTAGGGGTTTCTCACAGGAAAGAATGTCTTTGCTACTCTGAACTTCAGACACTTAAGAGGATTAACATATATTGATTGGTTTTTTTTTCTTTTTCCTAACCCATTTGGAAAATTCAGGCTACTATGCATGAAGCTGAAAGCCTGACTGTAGGCCATTTTTAAAACTACTGAAGGGTTTCAGCCTAGTGAGTTAGCACTTGCATATTCAGTCGGATGTGTCTTTACTGTAAGGATGTTAGAAATTTCTGAATTTACTGGTGCTGCTTTGCTCCTTTTCTAAAGTCACTAGAGAAATGTGTGATCATCTCGGCACACACTAAGGAGCCTCATAGTGCAGTGCACTTTTCTTTTATATTCTGGGCGCTGTTTCACGGGGTTTTTGACCTAATTCCCTTCACGGTCCCATACCCCATTCTTCAGGTCAGTAAAACAATGTAGCTATTCACAAGAGCACAAGGAAATGGCAAGGGAAGAAAGAATCATAGTGCATTGATTATGGTTGTGACCCATCAGCATCCATCCCTTCATACATTCCCACCGAATCTTGTCAGCTGCAGCTAGCAGCTTTTTGCAGTGCTTACTGGGACAAGGTCCTTTAAAACAGGGAGACCTGAGCAACAGCCCTGCTGTAATTACAATTTGTTAGGGCAACAGCACTGTTGTCTCACTGTGCTTTACCACAGGGTCTAAATAAGCATTTTGAGTTTTATTGTGAGTCTATCTAGTTTTGCAGTGATAAAATTCACATCACAAACCAACTGTAAATCCAGCGAGAACATGCTGCAGACCTGTGAACTTGTTTAAAGTGTAGGAAAGCATACATGAAATACACCAGATACCTTTCTTAGAATTTCCAACAAACACACTCAGGGCCTGATTGCTCTTTCATGTCCAAGAAACTTGACACTAAGGTCCTTGACCCCATCTTGTCAGCAAGTCCCATAGTTTCTCCCATAGAGCAATAAGAGAGTGCTGTCTCCAGCCAGATAAGTGGATGATTTTGTGGCTTGTTTAGCAAGCCACTGATAGCAGTGGACTATCCTGGACAACTTTTGAGGAAAGTCTTCTGAAATTTTTTTTCTCTCTCTTGGTCTAAATGCTTTCTGATTCCTGGGAGGAGTTAGGGAGCCTTAAGGAAGAGTAGAAGGCCAAATACACTCTTAAGAACAATTTCCTTAAAACTGGTGGTTTTAAAGAGGTCATAGTTACTCCTTACTAAGACACGGGAGAATGTAGTGTCCCTTCCCTGTCCACGTATTTCAGTTCTTTAGTTTCAGAACATGGGTTGTAGCTCCAAAGGTTCATGATCACTCCTGCATCCAAATTCCTGTATAATTGTCTCTCTACAGGCATCAGCTGTTGGGATCTTCACTACACTACAATTTTACACATTTCTCCTTGGTAATTGTTGGCCTCTTGACAACACAAGGAGCCTGTTTCTGGCTGCACCTCCACCCTCTCTCCCTCAGCCTGCTGGTAGATGCGCCAGGCTGCTAATGCTAATTGAGCTCCAGCAAGCTGCCAGCTGCCGTGTCCCTCCTGTCTCACAGGGTTGGCTTCACTTCCCCCACAACTTCCCCCCCCCCTTTCCACTTATTTAGACTTAACTATTAGTAGGAGAAAAAAAGGAGAAAAGGAAAAAAAGTCCTATGAGCTCTGAGTAGCCTGCTAGTGAATATTACAGGTTGCCTCTTTGTTTTACTCCAGGCATGTGGGTTGGAATCCTCTGACCGCAGTTCAAAGCATAAACTTAAACCAGTAGATAAAACCTTTCTCTGCCTTTTCCCCAGTCTCCTCCCATATCCCCCTCTGTCCGTGGCAGAAGGGGGTTTCTTTGCCAAATGCTTTGCAAGCAGATCAGATGCATGGGGCTAGATGAAGGACACCAAACCCAAGACCTGCAGCAGAGGATCCAGATTGTGACATAAGCCAAATTTTTTGCCAGGCCCTCTCATTTATCTGTCCCTGTGGTGTCACCCTAAGTGAGAAGCCACTTTTGACACTTCCACTAGCTAGATCAGTTGCACACCGGGGACTTCTTCCCCTTAGGCCCCAGCTAAGTATTTCTGCCTGGTTCAGTAGCTAGTCTTGCTCCTCCCCACTCCAGGTTTTGCCATGGTCTCAACAACCAGTTTCTGATGTTTTGTCTAGCCAAACTGTTTTCACACCCAGCAGATGCTTGTATTTCCAATACACATACCTGTACCCCCATGAATTCTCCAGCAATCCTCATTGCTGCTTCCTTTTTGATCTCACCTGTGATCCCCTTCAAGTTCCTCCAATGTATCATCTCAAATTTATTTGTTCCCCTTCTCCAAAGAGGCTAGCCATGTCTCTGCCCTCCATCCAGATCTCAGTGGTGCAAGCAGCTTGGGGTACCAAGTGCTTAGGCACCCTGAGGTTTGAGGACCCTGGATACAGCTGAGTCTCAAGGGGGCTCAAAACATGTATTAGCAAATGAAGCTTGAAGAGGGGGAGGAAGGTACTCTCCTCCTCGGTGCTCTCTCCTACCTGCTGGCTTTGAGCAAGGTCAACAGTACGGCGGACAAATTGTGAGACAGGATAGTTCAGAGACCAGTACTGTTCAGGCATGTGCTCATCTTCCTGAGGAAGAGACATGCGGTAGCTGTGTACTAAATGCAACAGCATGAAAAATCAACACAATGTCAACTAACCTGGCTTAACTTACCCACTTTTCTCCTTCCCACTCTGAGAAAACTAACACTTGATTATTTGCCCCCTTGCATAAATCATGTTGCACACAGCACCTGTTTTTTACCTTCTTGCTAGTAACTCTTAAAAAAGAAGTTTGAAGAAACTTGTAGCAGCACCTAGGAGTGAAACTGGGCCCCAAGTAGTCAAAAGCCTTTCTGTCCAGCTGCCTGCGGCTGTGTGTGCTATGCTGTGTTTGCCGTCGCCTGCTGTGATGCAGCTGTCCACATTTAGAAGGAGGAGGGGCAGGGAAGTCATACAGCTGCTTTTGATCTGCTGCTGCTTGAATTTGAGCTCTGATGCTAAGGGAAGAATGTGGATGTGTATATATATATGCATATAAGAAAATAACTGTGCTCTACAAACACAAAAAGCTCTGAGTTCATCCAGCCCTGCTCCCTGGTACTTGATTTGACATTTGATGCAAGCTCACAACCCAGTGAACACTTTCTCACTAGGAAGCTCTCAAGTTTTTTGAAGCGTTTCTGGTTCTTGCTGTCCTGTTTCAGACAGCTGTCTAGACCTTTCTATATGTGAATAGGACTGGCTAAATATTTCCTGGAGGGAACAGACCAAAATCTTTCTTAGTAGTAACACTAGCTCATATTTTTGGAACACCTCTCCTAGAAATGTTCCTTCACATCCTATTTTCTTTTGACTACAGCTGTGATTAGGATTAAAGCTATTGCAGTTTCTCCCTTGTCAGTATATTTCTAAATCACAGGAGTGCATCTTTCTTCATGCAAGTTTTTGAATCATTTCCCTACTCATTCTCCTGGTGTTTTTATAGCTAGGGGAAAATCTCTCGTTGCTATAAGCAGTACATTGGCATGCACAGTCACTGAGCTGTGACAAGCAGCCCAAATAATACCTGACTCTGGTAGTGTGTGTGGTACAGCATTGCCAGACTTGCACATGCCAGACAGTGTTAACAGCTCTCCCATGTTTTCCCAAGTGTGGGAGAGACCCTTCAACAATACTAGCCAAAAGAAAGAGAAGCCAATACAAATGCAAAGCCTGTTTGGTATGTTGGTAAGAATTTGGCTGCTCTTAAGAGAAAAAAAGCGGCATCCCAATTCAAACCCATGGCAGACACTAAGTATGCTGCTGCCGAGGCAAGCAAGTATGTAACTCATCCTCCCATGAGTGTTACTGGGAGAACAGTTCCAGCAAAGCACTGAAGGTCATTATCCATTATTCACAAGAAGAAAATTACATATTTATACCATTGCAGCTCAAATAAATGTTGCCAGAAGCCTTGCACAGATGGGCCCTATTTATGGTAACACCTGACCTTGCCAAGATAAGGTTACAAGATGCTTTCAGACCTGGTCATATGCTGTGTCCTACACCCAGTGCTGGTGTCAAGCACCTACTCCCTCCCTAAGTGGCCTGTCCCAGCTGCTTTCCTGCCCATACCTGGGTTCTCTGGTCACCCAAAAACAGTAGGACTAGGATGATGACGCTTGCCAGCGTTAGATGAAGGTTGGCTGGTACAAGGGGGTTTCTGACCTGAGCAGTCGTCACTGTCCTGTTGAGACAGATGGAAGACAGCCTGGGACACACTTCAGCAAGCGTCCTCTCTTCCTCTGCCTCCTCAGGAAGCTGAAGTGAACAGTTACAAAAAAGAATTGCAGGACTGATTTACAGGGATGCAAGATGTGGTCCGCTGAGCAGCATCCACTTCTGCTGAGTTTTGTGTTTATGTACAAACACAGTTCGGCTCTACAAAGTGTATTTGAATATTTGAGCACATCTGTGAAGAGTAAAGCTAAATTTACCTTTCCAGAAATTCAATGATAGGAAATGTTGAGATGAGGAAAACGCTTTTCAGCTGCAGAAGGGAAACTACTGCTATACTGCTGACAACTGGAATTTGGTACAGTGACTTTCAAAATGAAACTGAAGAATGAAGTATAGGTCAAAAATTAATGACGAAACATTAATTCAAAAGTAACTTTAGATGCTAAACATGGTATAAAACTGTGCCACCTGCTCTAGATAGCCTTCTCACGGAAATCAAAGTTGTCACTGAACTCAGCTAGCAATTGCACAGTACTGAGTCTTTCTACTCTTAAACCTTTCTGATGAACTCAAGTCCACTCTACCTGTTCCAAATTGCATGTGCCCCAGGCACAGAAGTAAGGTTAGAATTAGAGCCCCACCGACAAGCACAGAGCAATTCAGCTTTCAATATATCTTGCTTATTGCTAGTCTTGACAATTCCTCCCTAAAGTGATTTGGGAAAAGAAATTTTCAAGCTTGCTCCGATCCTTACACAGGGTAACTGCTGCTATAATTTAATCTTTGGAAACTGTAAACTGTTTCTGGGTATACTGACTTGCACTCTGGAGGAGGGTTCATGTTAAGTATTTAGGTGGCTCAGTGGTTCAGTTTACCTTCAGCTGTTAAGAAAGTAACACAGGTGAGCTGAGGAAAGTAACATGAGGTTTGTAAAAGCTCAACCAAAATTAATTCCTGGACCTTAACAGGTAACTTTAACTTGTAACTTTAGTACATAGGGAGATTTTTATGTATATTTAGCTTTGTTTGTATTAGGGCGTAAGTTCAGATATTTCAGTTGTCTTTTCTGTGGGATTCACAAGCAGAGGTGATGGACCAATCTACAGTATGATGTGTAAATCATGGCATGCAATTGTTTTGGCAGTGAAGCTGGCATCAGATGCACAGTCAACCTCCACCTTGCCAGCAATTCACACTGGGACTCATAACGCTGGACTTGTTGAAGAGCAGAGAAGCGGCTACATCAGGTGGTAAGGATCCACGAGGACCAACAAAAAATGCTCATACAGACTAGAGTGCCTGCTGATTTAGTTCTGTAGTTTGCTTCTGGATTTCATTTCTGGTGGAAATGGTGCTGAACATAACAGTCAAAAACCAGCAAATCTCTTGCTGTGATAAGGGCACTCAGCATTATGCAGCCTCTGGTAGTTTTGGGCTGAATCTGAATGACAGAATCACAGAATTAACTAGGCTGGAAAAGACCTTTGAGATGATCAGGTCCAACTGTGACTGAACACCACCTTGTCCACTAGACAAAGGCACTAAGTGCCACATCGTCTTTTTTTAAACACCTCCAGGGTAGTGACTCTACCACCTCCCTGGGCATTCCAGTGCCCAAGCACCCTTTCTTTGAAGAAATGCCTCCTAATGTCCAACCTGAACCTCCCCTGGCACAGCATAAGACTGTGTCCTCTTGTCCTGTCACTGGTTGCCTGGGAAAAGAGCCCAACCCCCATCTGCCTATAACCTCCTTTCAGGCAGTTGTAGGGAGTGATAAGGTGTCGTGGGTTGACCCTGAGTCTGATGGACAGATCTCTTGACCAGTCACGCTTCTCGAAATTTCCATATTTAAGCCAGTGGAGACACAGGAAGTGTCCCTTTTTCTTCTGCTTAAACCTCCTGGCGGGGAGTGTGGGGGAGGGGAAATTTGACCGGGGCTCTTTGGAGCGGCCCTGGGCCTCCCCTCCCCCGGCCCCGGCTGGCACGGGCCCCGGCTCCGGGAGAGTCCCCTCGGAGCCGTGGGCAGCAGCTGCTGCTGCAGAGCCGAGACCGTCTGAAGCGACTGCTGAGGAACCCCCCCACATGACCGTGAGGAGGCGGCGGGAGCTGACGGAGCTTTCCTACAACCAACTCAGCCTATACTGAACTGTAAAATAACATCAAGTGCAAGCAGCATAACAGGAGCGAGCTTTTCTCCATCGCAAGACCCGAGAAAAAGAGGATTGGTTTCCTCATCATGGCTTCCTCG
>VZRV01008503.1:52201-135677 GCA_013398115.1 Falcunculus frontatus | reverse complement strand
CCCAGCTCCCTCAGCTGCTTCTCACAGGACTTGTGTTCCAGACCCTTCACCAGCCTTGTTGCCCTTCTCTGGACATGCTCCAGCAGCTCAATGTCCTTCCTAAACTGAGGGGCCCAGAACTGGACACAGCACTCAAGGTGTGGCCTCACCAGTGCCAAGTACAGGGGGACAATCCCTGCCCTGCTCCTGCTGGCCACACTGTTGCTGATCCAGGCCAGGATGCCATCGGCCTTCTTGGCCACCTGGGCACACCCTGGCTCATGTTCAGCTGCTGTCACCAGCACCCCCAGGTCCTTTTCTGCCTGGCCACTGTCCAGCCACTCTTGTCCCCAGCCTGGAGTGCTGCCTGGGGTTGTTGTGGCCAAAGTGCAAGACCTGGCAATTGGTCCTGTTAAACCTCATACTGCTGGATTTGGCCCATGGATCCAGCCTGTCCAGCTCCTTCTGCAGAGCCCTCCTCAGATCAACACTTGTTCCCAGCTCGGTGTCATCTGCAAATTTACTCATAGTAGACTCGATACTCTCATCAAGATCATCAATAAAAATATTAAACAAAATGGGGTCCAACACTGATCCCTGTGGGACAGCACTAGTGCACAGCTGGATGCAGCACCATTCACCACCACTCTCTGGGCCCAGCCACCCAGTCAGTTCTTAACCCAGTGAAGGGTGCACCTGTCCAAGCCATGGGCTGCCAGCTTTTCCAGGAGTGGGAGACAGTGTCAAAGGAGGCATGTGCAGTACAACAGAGGATAGTACATGCTAGTACAGACTAGTCACATCTGTGGAAGATAAGTAGTGACTGCAGCAGCAGGCAGTGGTCAAAAACCGCTTGCTGATTGAAGGACATGGGCAATACTCATGGGCCCAGAGACACTTTAGAAAGCCAAGGAGCTTTGTTGCAATGCTGGGCACAAGCTGGATCTGTCACTGTAGCTGTTAATCAAAAGACCCCTCAACACCTCTTTTTTGCCCCATCCTGGGAACGATGAAAAGCAAAAATTTCCTCCCATCCACAGAACACTAGAAATCAGGAATAAACAGTCTACCGGTCTAGGATGCCACAAGACAGATCCCTCATTTTAGATGGGCTGAAAACATCTGAGGAACCATCATGTTCCCATGGAATCTGAAAGACCTCATAAGCTGATTGAATTTGTTCATTAACAACTCCAGTGGAAATAAACCTCTGCAGCTGTGTTGAAGAAAGGAGCTTTCATGTGGCATCTAGAAGCAGCAAGCCAAACACTACAGACCGGGCTGGCCTGGCCCCTGTCCACAGGTGCTGTGGGTGGTCACACCTGTGCAAAGCCAGAACTTTGCTATGCAATTGCATGTAAATGACTGGGATTGAAGCTTGACCTGGTCTCCTTTGCCACAATCATTTTAATATATTTTAAGTAGCATCAGCTACTCTACCACAACATCTCAGAAAACCTTGAGGTACACATATGCAGAATTATACTTAGGATATAAGATTTGCAGCACTTGACTTCCCTCATCTAGTCATCATTTTTCTCTACTTCACCATGTTCAGCCCAATTCAAGCCAAGTACAGCATTTCTTATTATCATAAGAAATTACAAATAAACCCTTGGACTTTGGAGATTAATAAGGGCCTGCAAAAAAAGACTGCTGTCTGAGGATGAAGGAAATCCCACAGGACCTCTGCTTCTCCTGGGAGTGAGCATGCCTTGCCTTTTGCTGCCCCAGCCTTTACCTGCTTTCATGCCATCACCATTGACTGGTGCATCTCAGCACAGCAGGCATTGCAGCAGCAACAAACCACAAAGGCAGAAAGCCTGATCTTACATCATTCTTCAATAGCAGTAGAGGAATTCTGATGTTTATAAAGTAAAAAACTGAACTGAGGGCTCAGCTTCCCCAAATGCTCTGTCCCCTCTAACCAAGACAAATGGGTAGTGATGGTCAGGAAGGGTCCATATCTACTGGAGACAAACTGCACACTCTTGTTGAACTGCTACAGCTTTGGAAAAGACCTCAGAGTGGGCTCAGTTTGATGTAACTTTATTGCATATCATCTCTGAATGTGTACTTACTGAAAATGAGGTGTTTTCTCATTCTGCTGAGGAATACAGAAATGAGAACAACAAAGAGAAGCCATGTCATGGTACACCACGGTAATGTTTTACACCACAAGATAAAAATATTCTTCCACATTTATTGTCCAATTTCTAAAGAGAGATTTGGGGTTGTCTGGCATTTAAATCCTCCCTGATCTTCAGAAAAAAACCCCCATATACTAGGTAATCATGACCAAGAGAAAGGGAAAACTTATACATACATACATACACAAAGACAAGAAACATGTCAACACCACTTTAGCACTTTTGTATTTTATTGTGGAACTGAGTTTGATTCCTTTACATCAAATATCCTCAATGGAAGAGGGGATATTGCACACAAATATCATAAAAGCACTACATATTACTTTCACTGGAAACTAATTTTCTACATTAGATATGACTGGATAGAATAGAAGTGATGCAGGATTATAAGACATAATACCATACACAGCTGCAGACTGACACAAACACCATTCAGAACAAGAGAGAGGAGGTGTGTGAGGTGCTTCTCAGCCAGCCACAAGACTTTCTTTCCATAGTTTGGAAGATAATGGCTGCATGCAAATGCGTGAAAGCATATTTCAGATTTCATCTTTTACAGTCAAGATTACAGCCCAGTCTTGAAGAGGTAGCTCCTGCCGTCTGGAGCTCTTAGTTAGCCTACTAGAGAGAAGCCGCTTCTTAATTTTTTTTTTTTTTCTTTCTATATTTTATGCCATTGTTTTATTTAGTTACTTAATTTCTTTTTAAAGATTTTTTTTGTAAAGTCACAACAAACAAGAGTTTTTTCTTTTTTTTTAAATTTTAAATAGCAAACACTTTTAAACCAGGTGAATAATATAATTGCATTCTAAGAAATGCTTATCCCTGGTTGCTTTTAGTGTTTTGTTCAATTATTAAGTGAAAAGATGAAAGCTTACAGTTTCTTTCAAGTGTAAACATTATATTTTTTCATCTTCTAGTAAATCCAGACCAAGAAAATTACTATTTCTCTCAAAAACATCATTACTGAGCAAGAACCTCTGGCGACAGATGAACAAAGAGAAGCGCATGACAGAAATGTTCCAAATGCACAGCAAGTGCTCTTTGGAGCTCATTTACTTGTGTTGGGAGGGATTGAAAATTCAATTAACAAATTTATTAAATCTTAGTAAAAGAGTACCAGAACTCTCCTAAAATGCATAAGCTATCATAGACAATTAAAAAAACCCCAACATTCATATACACAGTTATCTCCATTCACCACAGTATGTAAAATAAGTAAAAAAAAATCAAAAGTGATTTCTATGAAAGATGGGGTGAAAATAGAGGTCAATGAGTCAGGCCCACCACAGGACTTTGAAAAGGCATGCAAAAGAGAGGCCCTGTCCAAGTTCAAGAGTGGGATGGGATCCCCAAAGTTAATTCTTCATTGAATTATATGAAGCAGTATATTAATAGCATAAAGATCATGACTGGGAATGCTGTTATGGGTAATACCATCATTGAAATGGGAGTGTTCTTTGCACTCAGATATTGAATCTTTACAATTAAGAGTAATCAATAACAAACCATGCTCCTAGAAATCTATGCTGATCAACAGCACTCATCGTTAATGTACACAGTACATCTGGATGACTGTTACACTAAACTAATTGTGTAGTACTAGGATTAGCACAGGTAGATTAGTTCCACAGGCAGGAAAGTCATTAAGGGCAAGAGGAGCCAATGGAGGAGCTCATTGCTGTGTTGAATCTAAGTGCCATTGCCATTTGGAAGGGAATGGATGGAACAGGCATTACAATACCTCAGAATAGCGAGACCGGGGTTTTAATATTCTTGTAGCAGCAAAAAAAGCAAATGTACATGTTAAGGTTAACTGTCACTGTCTAATTATCATTATTATTTCAGAAGTAAAACAAATGCTTCAGCCATCATAAACTTGCTTGGGCATATTTAAGGCTTGATTCCAATTTAATTTACAGTAGGATCAGATGACTGTAACTTCCCTGACAGTAGTGAAATTGCTCCTGATTCACAGGAGTAAGTGCCATTAAGTGAGATTAGTCACAAGACCACTGCTGTACTTAAAACAACTTTCTACCAAAGCGGAGATACAAACCATTTCAGGTATTGTCAGAAAATCAGAAAATCTGTTCCCACCCACTCTAACGGTTCGAATTCTGACCTATATAATAAAGTAGACAAATCAGAAAGAATTGTAGAAATAGTACAACTATTCTGCCAACAATTTTGCCCGTATCTTTGTAGACTATGCATTATAAAAACATTTTTAAGTGAATGCCACGAGCCCAGCAAACATGCTTGTTTTCACAATACATTTCCATCTGCCTTTTGTGCCATAGTCACTCTGAGTTATTCTTAACTACTTAAAGGGAATAGCAATAAATAAAACAGCATTGCTAGAAAAGACCCAAAAAAAGAGAAGAAATTAAAAGTAAACTAAAACCCCAACCACTGACAAACAGTAATTCACAGCATTAAATGGGCATGAGAAGCCCACATTTACGAGACCCTAAACCAGTCTTAAAAAAACTTCATAAAGATTAGGAGTGCAAACATACACCTATTAAACAAAAATTTACTAACAACGGAAAATTGAAATAAATTAAAAGTAAAGAAAATAAAATGAGGTCATAGTTCACTACATTGTAAAACTTAATACCAGCCATAATGGTGATTCATACAACCAGAACATAACTCTACGCTGGAGGCCTTTACACTTTCTTAAATTCAGATTTGCAGACCTTCTGCAATGCAACAAGATTTTTTTAATTGGGGTAAAACTTCTGAGACTGAAAAATCCAAACTGTCTTAAATCGCAGAGCAGTGGTGCTGTTCTTATGCAAGCAGTCTAGAGAAGGAAAAGAAGGGAGACATGAAGAAGGAAAAGAAAGGAAGAAAAAAGAATAGTAAAGGAAAAGGCAAGGAAAGGAAGAGGAAAGGAAGTGAAAGTAAAAAAAGGAAATGAGAGGAGGAGAGAGGCGTAAAGGAAAGAGGAAGAAAGAAAGAATAGAGGAAGGAGGAAAAGAACGGGGAAGAGAGGGGAAAGGAAGGGAAGGAGAAGGGAAGGGACTTATTTTAACTTATTGCTTGTTCTATCCTTTTTCAAGATCTTGACAGTTGAGAATGTAGGTTACAACCTTGTAAGTACTGGGCAACCAACTTCTCAAATCCCATTTTCTGTCATCATCAACAGAATAATTTTACAACCATGGTATCCTTCCAAACCCCTCTCCCCAAAAAGGTATTGACAGTTGACTGTTTTCAATAAATTTTACCTCAATATCCATTCTCACTAGAATCTTAAACAACACTATTCATTTATCTTACAAAACTACTAAAAAAAAATGCCTTTGCCTGCAAAATTTTTCTTTGTATTTACCTGTAAATGAAAATGTTTGTTACAAATCATGTATTAAAAGTTCACGCAGCACTAAAAAGAAGGGCTTCTGTACATTTGTTCCCATGTTCACTCTTAAATTAAACAAATAAAATAAGGTAAGACAAAGGAAGGTTGAATACTGTACAGGCTCACAGGTAACCTTTTCCATCATTCTGAATGTTTCACTAAGTTTTGTAACTCTGATACTGGGCACCACTTCAATCTTGCTTCCACAGTACTAAAGGAGCCTTCAGAAAAAAGCTCATCTTGCCTTGTTGAGCTGTCCAGGTGCATCAATGAAGTGTTCATGTAACTAACATATGTAATTCATAGCACCAAACCATTTGACCAGTCAGATAAGTTCCTAATACCACACATGCACACTCACGCTTCTTTACTGGTGTAACTATGATCCTACACAGATGTTCTACAAATTTGCTGTCTCGGCATTAAAAAATAAGTGCATCAAAGTTTCTTTGTACATTCAAGTCACTTTCTAAGGCAAATTGTCTACTGTATGTACTCCCGACCGCTTTGGTATTTTGCTTCAGTTAATCGACAGTGGACATGGGTGTTCAAGCATGTGGACTGGTCAGTTCTGGCTGGAGTGAGTGGGCTTTCGCTGGAAGCATGCCTTAGACCAACAATTCTGCATGTTGTAAGAAAAGTTTAAGACTTCTGGTTGGGGTGCAGACTACATGCATATTTGGCCTATGATTGTTACAGTATGTCAGTATGCAGAGTTCAAATTAAAGTGGAAAGCTGCTGATGAGTGATTAGGTCATACATCCCTTCCTAGCCATGTTCTCTTTCTTTTTATTTTTGAGCTAACTTAATTCTTTAAAAAAAGGATCCCCATAGTGATAGCTCATATTGATAAAAATTTAAACTTTCTTCTCATGTGAGAACATAAGCAGACTGTAGTAAGCGATATATCTATTGCCATGAGACTAATGCAGACCTAATAATTTACTAGTTTCTCCTCTTACCCCTCTCTCTCTTTCTCTTTGTGTTTCTTTAGAGGTCAAATGCCTCTACCTGGCAAAAGTCAGTTGGGGTTGCTAGTGCATGGTTTCAAAATGTTCGGCAGAGACGCAACTGGATCTGTATTTTCGCAGCAATTTGTACTCTATTACGGGAAGAGTGTTATTTCCCTTAGCAACCAACAAAGACCGAAAAATATTAGTGACTTGCATCACTGTGACACAGTATAGCATTTGGCAGGTATATAGTTCAGCAGTTGAAATAGATGAGTTGAATTTTCAGAAAAGGTGTTTTCAAACTGAAGAATTTCTGGAAACAAAGTTTAATCTTGTGATGCACGGTCTTGTTCTTACAGTTCAATCTTGCATGCAGGAAAAGATTCATCTTGCATAACAACAGTGCTGCTGCTTGCCAAAACCATGATGTTGAGATCCTGCTGTTTCTCATGGGTCTCTTGATACCATTCCCTCATCACTTCTGAGTCATGGGTTGGGATTAAGGTCACCTGAAACACAAAATAAAAGTCTTGTTGAATGGCCCACAGAAACAATTAATAAGCAAAATCTCTTTGTAAGAAGCCCCAGCCAACAAGTATGTTTCCCTTTTGGAAAGAGTGGATTTTTATGCAACAAATACTTGAATAAATGGATGGATAAAAGGAAATCAACATGCTGGTAAGGCAGAGTGACTGCAAATAAATAGTTTATCAAAATAAAATGTTGGTTTTGTAAGGTGCTGAGATGAAGCTTTCCAGGAAGTATCAAGTTATAATCTGCACTGATAGCTCTTCAGATTATAGACAAATATTTTGTTTACTTACTTACCATAATGGAAAGGTATATTAAGTTTCCAAATGAATGTAATTACTCTATAAAGTGTGAAACATTTCTTCCCTACTTAAAACTGCAACACTGCCAAACTCAGATCATATATATGGTGTAGCAAAACATGAGACAGCCAACTGGCCCTGTAATGTGTTCTCAACTGTTTTAAAAGACAGGAAGAGGTCGGAAGGGCCAGAGATGTGGGAGCATCTGAGTGCAGAGCAGCTCTGTGCTTCACACGTCATCAATGAAACAAGGTGCCCAGTCTGGGGGCCCCATTCTCCGGCAGCCACCATCCACTCCAGTGGTGCTCTAGTTTCTCATAGCTGAGAAGGGTTAAATTTCCAGATTGAGATAGGAGTGAAGAGCCTACCTGCATATTACTCTCCCACTGAGCCTTGCCCTCCAGCAGGGAGTCCAGAACAGCCCTGCTTGGCTCCTCGGCTGCAGCATCATTCCCGCTCACCACATAGTAGGATGACCGAACCCTCTTGAAAAACTCAACATCAACATTCTTGCTATTGCTGTGGTTGGGAATGTATACCAGATCCAAATACACTGGAGGTCCTGGAGGCACTGCTGTAGATTTTGCCACCTTAGTATTGCCAGGTCCTTTGGAAACCAAACAAAAAAAGAATAAATCACAGACTGGTTAAAAGCATGCATTTATTAATTGCTGTTATAACCACTGAGGTGAGATGTGTCCAATTATGGCATTACCCTCCTACATATAATGACATGTTATAGCTTTGTTGTACCCCAATTATGATTGTAATGGGAGGAAAAACCTGAAAAACTGCAACTATATAATACAATTAAAAATCACTACCATGTAACAAGAATTTGGCTGAACCTTTTCCAATAGTATACTACTATTATCCAACAATTACTATGCAGGGCTGTGATTACTGAATTACTATTCAATAAATGGTGGTATTATTTTCCACGTAAAGAAGTGCAGCTTTTTGAAAGCCTAGGGTATGAATGGTTATAAAATCTAGTGTCACACAGGGAGCCATGAAGATTTGAAGCAGTCCTGAAATCTGAGGTACATAGCAAGACATGATAGCTCTTGATATGATCAGGCTGCTGTTCAGATGCATCAGGAAGCTACAACATGTGAGCAGAAAGAGGGTCAAGGAGGAACTTGGAATGAGAAAGGTGTAAAGCAATTCAGGGCGTAAAGTACCTGTTTGCCTGCTGTATCCTTATTTGCATACGCAAATTAACCACTTATCGCAAAAAGCAGGGGGATGTGTTTCTTTGCTGCTGTACATAGTATGTATAGTACTTGTTCTAAGAAGAGCTTCAGTCAAAATGAAGTACAGCGTGTAAACACATTAAAAATATTACACAAAAAATGTCACCTTTTGCTACAAACTGGATCATGGTGTAAACTAAAAATTGGAATTCAACCCATAATTTTACCCAGATGATCAACATTTATGGTTTATTAGCCTTCTCATGTTGATTAAGCTTGGTAAACAATTATCTGAGCAATATGCTCAATTTAGGGTCAAACAGTGTAAGGCCAGCAAACTCCCTTACAGTTGCCTAGCACGTCCTGACACTCACCATAGGGCAATATGCCAAATGAAGTGATACGATTTCCTGATTTAGAGAGTTTTTACTACTGGTTTTGTTACAGAATATTTTATCATCTTTGATGATAAAAAATCTCTGATACATCTTTTAAAATTGTGCATACCAACACTGAATAAGATACTTGTTGCTACATTTTTACACTTTTCTCTCATTGCTCATTATTCCCGCACATACCTGAGAAGTATGCCTAGTGACTTTAATGTAGAGCTGAAGTGCTGGAGAAATGTACAGCATGAGAAACTATATTGCTGCTTTGAAATGTGTCTTCTAACACAGATATGCAAACAATGGTGTGAGAAAGGAACAGTGGACTACCAAAACCAGGGAAGCTAAGGACAGGTGAATGCTGGTTTGTTTGTACTGAATCCTAGAACCGCTCCTCATAAAAAAGCTCTCAATGGAACATCAGTCCTCACAGCAGAAAAATCAAAGTATCCCCCAAACAATCCCTAACAAGGTCTGCCGTAAACAACAGGTTAGTGCAATGCCTCCTTCAGTAATCTAATTCATATTTTATTGCTACTTAGAATATACAACAGACGTTCAAAATTACATTAACTTTCTGTATGTTTAGTCATCACTGATGGCATAGAACTGGATTATGTGATGCACATGCTTAGTTCACTCAAAATGCTTTTACTAATGTTAAATTTTTTAAAATGCTCCTTTTGAAATCAATCCAGCAAAGTAATAAGAGCATCCAAAGGCAGATAGTGACTTTGCCTCCCACAATATTAAATTGCATTAATTTATGTTAAAGAGAATTCTGTCTACTTATTTCTCATAATGAATAAAGGGGTTCACTTTGCTACTGATTTTACTTCACCTACTCTAGTGGTACTTTTAATTCTATTAGGTGATTAACTGTTTAGACAGCTCGTATTAAATTTTTTCTATTTTATGTACTTTCTGGGCAAACTGACACATCAAGCTTCTCAGATTATAAAAGTAAAACTAGTGAATTCATGCATTTAAATGTGGCATTTACATGCTGGATTTCTACTTAAAACCTGAGCTTTCTTCGAGGATATGCCACAAACCACATTCTCAGCTGATATAAAAGTAAACTAACTACACTGCAACAACCAAAAAATCATAATGCTAGGGAATTGCTATTTGTCTTTACCTGTGGTTGCAGTCTTTGCCGACTTGGATGTCGTTGTATTTGCTGCATTCTTGGTGTCCTTATCTTTCTCTTCCATACGAGACTTTACCTCTGGATTAGAGATATTTTTGGTTGCTTTCTCCACAGATTCCTTCTTTTTTGGAGAAGCTGTTCTGGAAATTTTGTCTAAAGATTCTTTTGTAGCTGGCTTTGGTGAAGCCACTTGTTTTGATTTACCATCACTTTTTTTAACAGGAGAAGATGACTTGGTCTTTGTACCCTGCTTTTTTGTCTTTGTCTTTTCTTTGAGGTCCTTCTTCAAAGGTTTACCTAAATTCTGTTCAACTGGCAGAGCCTCTGGATCAACCATGGTAACATCAGGGTGCCTGGGGGAAGGGCTGCGATCCTGCATTGGGACAGGTGGTGGGTCAATGTGTTTGTACGTAATTGTCTTGTCTGTTGGAATGGTTTCTGACTCATCTTCTGAGTCAATGTTAGCATCTGCAGTGATGGAAGGGCATTCCTCGGTCTCCGGGGGAACATCTGAATCGGTCTGGGATGGGGCAGACTCACTCACAGATGTGGGAGGGGTTTCATCACACTGCCGTCCTTGCTGCTTTCCCCCAGAAGGAGGCTGAGCTCCCCCAGACTGAGTTAGTGGCTTCTCTTGATCTTGAGACTGTTCTTCACTTGCAAACCACTCAAGGGGATTTGGGTTGATAAAGGAGGGTGAAAGTTCAGTTTTGGGATGTTTATATTCACAAGAGGACACAAGGCACAAGTCAACATCTTGACGGGATTCTGCTAACGATTTACTTGGAGTGAAATGTGCACTTGCTTCATAGGAATAGCTGGTAGCTTCAGGTGACCTCCCAGTGGTGGTTCTCCCAGTTGTCTCAAATGAGTAATCTGTGGCTTCAGGTGAACTGGAGGCTTTCCCACTTGTCTCATAGGAGTAAGTCATGCCCTCTGATGACCTGGTGGTTCTCCCAATTGTCTCATAGCAGTAGCCAACAGCTTCTGGTGACTTAGAGGTTTTCCTTGTCTCATAGGAGTAATCCATAGTATCAGGTGATCTGGTAGCTGTCCCAGTTATCTCATAGGAATAATCCGTAGCTTCGGGTGATTTGGTGGTTTTCCCACCTGTCTCACAGGAATAATCTGTGGCCCCTGGTGACCTGGTGGTTCTCCCTGTCATCTGGTAAGAATAATCTGTAACCTCAGATGACCTCATATTTTTTGCAATTATCTCATATGAATAGTCTGTACCCTCGGGTGACCCAGTAGTGTTCCTGGTTATCTCATAGGAATAATCTGTAGCCTCAGGAGACCTAGTAGTTTTTCTGCATGTCTCATAGGAATAATCCATGGCTTGAGGTGATCTAGTAGATTTTCCAACTGCGTCATAGGAATAGCTAATATTCTCTGGTGATCCAGTAGTTTTCTCTCTGGCCTCATATGAATAACTGAGTTCTTCTGGTGACCTGCTGCTTTTCTCTGAATCTTCTTTATCTGGGCTGAGTAAAGGTTCTGGACTGTGCTTTGATGGGGGTTCCTGATAACCAAAGGCTTTGACAGAAGTCACTCGCTGTGACAACAAAGGTGTGTGACTAGCTGACACCGCTTCTGTGATTGCAGGAGGTGAATCAGGAAAAGCGGGAGAATATAGAGGAGAAGATTCCCTTGGAGTTAATGGAGACAGATCAGATTTTGGTGACAGCTTTTCTCCTAGGCTCTGCACCTTTTCTGAGGTAAAAGAAGAATGCAGTGACATCTCTCTGGGTGGAACACCACCTGAAAAAGTTTCCTCTGGCAGTGGTGAAGCTACCTGGGAAGGTGTATGAGCTGATGAAGTTGAGGATGAAGCTTCAATTTGAGAAACTGAAATAATTTCTGAAATATCTTTCTCTTGAGAGTAAGATGACTGCTCCACAGGTGAAATCTTCCGTGCAAAAGGAGGCTCCTGTATATCTGAAGGGCTATAATCTACTTCCGTTGGTCCATTTTCAGATATATGGTGTATACCAGTGCCTACAGCAGGATATTCTGGAGACTGCCTACTAAAATCCATTGCTAAAGACTGCTCAGGCGACTCCCGACCATATTCTACTGACATAGCTGACTGCTCAGGAGATCTGTGATCATGCACCGGTGTTCTTGATTTTGCAGTTTTAGGTGAGTAATCTGGTGGAGAAATTGACATAGGCCTTGGGCACTCTTCTTTAGATGGAGACATTTCTGTTTCCTGAAAAGTTGTTGGTGTTTGTACAACTGACACTGAAAGGGAATCATCAACTTCAGTAGAGTGGGGAGAACCAACCTCAGCGTGCAAAGAAGGAGATACATCATCAGTAGTTGGTTCTGGAAATGAACTAGTGGCAACAGAAGCTGTAGAGACAGAAGCTACTCCTTCTATGTGGGAATAGGTGTCTTCTGCAACAACCTCATCAACGGGAGTTGCAGACTTGTCAGAGACAGTGCCTTCAGAAATTGACATTTTGGTATCTTCTTTTAAGGAACCAAACTGACTGATATCTATTTGAGTTGGTGAGAGATCGCCTGCTAACTTCCGCTCATCCAAAACCAGTGATGACTGGGAGCTGCTGGGTTCTGTGTCCTCCATTCTCCTTTCCAGGCTGAATCCTTCCTTAATTACCATAAATTCCATGCTTTTTTCATCTTGTTTTTCTTGGAAGAGGCCTACAGAGCTTGCTTCAGAAGCTGGGCTCATCTGAACAGGTGATTTTTCTTTTTCAGGTTTCCCCTCAGAAGGACTTCCATAATCTCTGGTGGGAGATTTTAAATCAGCACTCAAAAATGTATCATAAGTGGTCTCTGAACCTATCAGTGGTGGACTCCGCAGAGGCGAGAGAACCTTTTCAATAGGAGATTCTGAATCTGGCACTGGCTCATCCATAGGGCTTATTCTGCATTTTGCAGACTCATCTTTGACCTCACTGAACTCAAAGCTAACAGGAGCTTCTGTTGACTTTTCACTGGTTTCAGAGGGAAGCTGACTGGACTTTTCATCAGTGGGAGACTGATAATAAGGTGTGTGGCCAGCACTACCGGCAGCAGACTGTGAGGGAGATGCTACTTCTAATGTCTTATCTTCAGGGCTTGCACAGTGCTCTTCAGCAACTTCTTGGTGTACCTCAGGCAATTTAGCAGTGGTGACAGACTCAGAAGAGACCTTGATCTCATTGGGAGTCAGAGAAAAGTTCACACTACGTTCACCCAGTGGTGTTTTGGCAACAGGTGATGGAGGGGACAAACTGTCAGCTGGACTTTTGGCTGAACTATGTTTTCCACCATCTTCTTGATAGGCTTCTTTGATTTCTAATTTGGCAGTGCCTAGGATTTCACTTTCTCTTTGCCGGTATACATCTTGGAATGCAGATTTACAGAATTTGTCTTCCTCTAATGAAGAGGGTGGTGAGATGGTAGAAGCTGAGGCATTATAATCCTTACCTTCTGTGGCCTCTGTTTTGGATCCTTCAGATAACCCATTAAAAGCATCTGGAAGTGGAGAAAGTTTAGCCCTACTGAACTCTTGAGAGTACAGTGATGTCTCATACTTGGTAATGTTCACATACTCCTGAGAGGGTGACTCGCTTTCCTCATTGTTAGTTTCATCACTCATGACATCTCGGGGTGTTGACATTTCATCCATTGGAGTTGGTTCACTGGATATTTCAATGGTGGACTGTGTGTAACCTGAAGTAGCAGTGAATTCCTCAGGTTGATCTTCTCTATTTTCTTCATCAGAAACAGTGGCTTCACTTTCTGAACCACCAGGTAGTGTCTCATCATGGATAGAAGAAGCTGGTTCAATCACTGGAGACTGAGACTCGGAGCGTTTTGTTGGTGTAATAATGAGTAAGCCATACTTATCCTCGGCTTCACCTGATTCTGCAGCTTTGTCTACCACAGCCATCACATAATCTTCTTCAGCTTCTGTTTTTTCAGTTTCCTCTTCATCTCTGATGTCTTCTGCTTTGTCTTCCTCATCTTCTTCAGTCTCTTCAGTTTCTGCCTTCTCTATTGCTTCTTCCCTGTCTTCTTCAGCCCGTTCATCGGATGCCTCATAATCTGCCTTTTCAATATACTTTTCATCTTTAATGTTAGCATCTACTCGAGTCATTACTTTTTCTGAACCACCTACAATTTTTCTTGATTCTTCCATATATGGTTTTGTGGCATCCAGTCGTGTTTTTTCTACTTCATTTTCATCTCGTTCTTCAGCTTCTTCTGTCTCTGCCTTTTCTTCATAATCTCCTGCTTCAGATGATTCTTCCAAGCCAGTTCCCTCATCTTCAAACTTTTCATTGTCATCAACCTTGTGCTTTTCCACAGGTTCCAATTCTTCAGGTGTCTGTTCACACTCACCCTCAGCCTCCGTGGTAGTTATGCCTTCATCAGATGACTCAGCAGGTCCTTCATTATCCAATTTTTCTTTTTGTACTTCGAAGGAGTCTTTTTGTACAGTGCCAGTGAGTTTCAGATCATCCTTTATAGGTGCAACTTGAGATTTTGCTTCTTTTACTGTTTCTACTTCTTCAGCTTTTAATTCCTCAAAATCCTTTGTTAAATCCTCTGGTGAAGACATAAGGGATCTCTCTGCTTCAAGATCCTTTCCACCAGCTGTAATTTCTGCAGCTGCTACAGTTGTGGCTCCAGCTGCTGCAAGGGCAGCTTGTGCTCCACTGACTTTGAGGTCCTTCTTCACACTTTTAACTTTTCCCTTTTCCTTTGGCTTTCCAGCAGGTATTGGTTCTTTTTTAGCAGGTTCCTCCTTCTTTTGTGGTTTGGGCTTTGCTGGTGGCTTTTTGGCTTCATTTGAAGGAGCAGCTGTCTTCTTTGTTTCTTTAGGAACCTTTTTGATGTCCTTTTTGGCTTCTTTGTCTTCCTTCTTGATTTCCTTCTTCTCTTCTTTTTTAGCTTCTTTTTTAGCATCTTTTGTTGAAGCTTCTTTCTTTATTTCCTTCTTAGTTTCCTTCTTCTCTTCCTTTTTCACCTCTTTTTTAACTTCTTTCTTGATCTCTTCTTTTTTTGGTTTTTCCTCTTTTTTGATGGGTGCTTTCTCCTCTCTTTTAGAAACCTCTTTCTTTGGCTTTTCTTTTTCCTCTTTCTTTTCTTCAGATTTTGCTTTGACTTCCTTTTTCACTGTCTTCTCCTTCGACATTTTCGGTTTTACATCAGTACTTTGTTTTTCAGGAATTTCAGATTTCATTACTTGTTCTTCCTTACTTGCTATGTCTTTTTCCACCACTATTGGTTTGGTCTCTACTTTTGCTGGTTTTTCTTTTTTAACTGGAACTTTTTCTTTGCTTTCCAGCTTCTGAGGCTTTTCTGGTACTGGACTAGGCTTCACAGGCTCTGGTGTTTCTTCTTTAGATTCCTTTCTGACAGGCTTATTTGGTGGTGTCTTTGAAGCAGGCTTGAGACTCTCCTTGCTGTCTGCTCGCTGTTTCAATTTTGCTTGTTTCACAGCTGGACCAGCAGTGTTCCCAGTTAGGTCTTTTTGTGTAACCATTGGTTGTTTGAGGAAGTCTAAGTGTTTGAGTTTTTCTAGTCCCTCTAGAATATTATACTGGGTGCTGTTTCCAGGAAACAGAACTCGGATAATTTTTTCTGCAGGATTAGCTGGATGCCACACAATCAGCGATGAGACAGAGGTGAAATAGGATAACGGAATGTCTAGTTCTTGGCCATTTGGTAGCAGGAATTCAGCTTTATCTTTATTAGTACCACTCCACTGCTGCATAAAATATTGCATCTCTTTGCTATTTTTGACAGGATTAAGCACATACATCTCAAGTTTGCCAACTCCCATTTTCTGAAATAAAATGATAGGGTCAATGGTATTTCCTGTATTTCTGAAAAGAGGTTCTGGTTTCATAGACAATTTATTTAAATACTGGAGAGTAAAACAAGCTTCTTCTACACTCCTTTTTACTCTAAAATTAGGATCCAGGTTCTTCAGGTTCTCAGGTACATTAAGGAACACAACGCCTAAATCAGGTGAGATCAGATTTTTCATCCAGTCACTGTTGGTAGTAGACCCTTGGGATTGTTCCTCTTCTAGTTCAGCTATCTTTCGCTGAAGCATGCTATTGATTCCTGGCAGATTGTCATCTCCGATGTGAGTGAGCAGAATGGAATCTACCCTGTCCAAGTGCCGGATAAGTTTCCAAAAACAAGATTTTCTTTCGGATCCTCCATTGATAAGCATATTGAATCCATTCACTGCAAACAATGCGGAGTCCCCTCTTCCCCCTGGGAAAATGTAACAGCAGGGTTTGGAGAGCTTCAAGAAGCCTCCTGAGGTTGGAGGTTCCAAAATGTCAAAAGGTGATGGCACTTCCACTGACTCTGACAGATACTCAGTGAATTCAGAGAGTCCTTCCATCTCAGGCAATATGGAAGCTGAGTTGAGTTTAATGTTAATGAAGTCTTGAAGGTTGTGTCTGTCCAGGTTGGAATTTTTCCAGTCCCCTTCCTCAGGGCAGAAAAGAGTTAGGCTGGCTTTGTTGGCAGGGTGTGTGGTGCTCAATAACTCACCAATCTAGGGTTATAAAACAAAAACACAAGAAGATGCACACAAATTCATTTTTAATGAGAATTAATGTCAACACATATTATTTCCTGATCAGATAGATAAAACCTTTTTCATTTAGTTCTGCACTGGTGAGTCCCCATCGTAGAATCTAAAGTAATATATTACCACAATTAGTTTACTGCTGTATTTTTTAAAATACAAAGGAGGACCTTATTTCTGGTTGGTACTGCCCAAAGGACAACAGTACCCAGGGTTTCCCCTTCCCTCCTCCACACTTTACAGAGGGATGGTACTATTCTACTGAGAGGGTATGAGGACTGCAACAGTAATGCAGCCTAAGCTGCCGCTGCATCTCTACCGTGAGTTCATGAGTCTCCCTCCTGGTTCAGTCCATCCAGAAGAGACAGCCAAATATCTAAAGGACAAAGTACAACCTCTTAACAGGCTCAGAGTAACTGCAACACAGAGGAGGCCAGCATCCTCCCAGAGGCAGATGCCATCCTTTCTCCTTCTCTCATGGGATATATTCCACCACACCATCATTACTGCAGGTCTTTCTGCAGGCTGGCTCCTGAAAAGCCAGATGAACCTGCTCCCAGGTTTATCAAGACTGGCTGCAGGAGAGTTTCTCAGAACACTGACCATGAGATGGTGGAACTTGGAATCCTGTGGGGAGGAAGTGAAACAGTAAGCAGGACTAGAATCCTTAACTTAGACCTCCTCAAAGACTACTTGTAGGAATCTCATGGTTTAGGGTTCTAGAAAATATGGGAGTCCAAGAGACTCAGTCAATGTTCAAGGATCCTTCCTTCAAGCTCAAAACCAGTGTATTCCCGTGAGCAACAAATCAGCCAAAGGGGTCAGGAGACCTGCACGGATAGGCAGGGAGCTTCTAGTAAATCTCAAATGGAAGAAAGAGATTTATGGGATATGGAAAAAGGCACAGACCACGTGGAAAGACTATAGGAACACTGTCAGAGTATGCAGGGACATAACAAGGAAGATCAAGGCCCACCAAGAACTGAGTCTGGTAAGGGCTGTCAAGGACAACAAGAAGGACTTCTACAAGTACATCAGCAGCAAAAGGAAGATTAAGGAAAACATGGGGTCACCGATTAATCAGATTGGTATCCTGGTTATGGAAGATGTAGAGAAAGTGGAGTTACTGAATGCTGTCTTTCCCTCAGTCTCTACTGCTGAGGCCAGCCCTCAGACCCTGGAGATAAGGGGGGCTGGAGAAAGGAAGAGTTTTCTTGGTTGTAGGGGGTTGTGTTAGAGATCAGCTGGGCAGACTTAACGTCCATAAACCCATGGATCCTGATGAGATGCACCCACAGATGCTGAGGGAGCTGGCAGATGTTGCTAAGGCACTCTTTGAAAAATCACGGAGAACAGGAGAGGTGGATGATGACTGATAACTGGAGGAAAGCCAGTGTTACTCCTATCTTTGAAAAGGGCAAGAAGAAGGACCCAGGAAACTGCTGTCCGGTCAGCCTCACTTCCATCCCTGGAAAGGTGATGGAACAGACCATTCTGGAGGTCATCACCAAGCAAATAAAAGAAAAGAAGGTCATCAGGAGTAGTCAGCATGGATTCCCCAAGGGGAAATCATACTGACCAATCTGACAGCCTTCCATGATGGCATGGCAGGACGGGTCAACGAGGGGAGAGCAGTGGATGTTGTCTAACTTGACTTCAGCAAGGCTTTTGACCCTGTCTCCCATAACATCCTCATAGGTAAGCTCAAGAGATGTGGGTTCAATGAATGGACAATGAGGTGGATCGAGAACAGGCTGAATGGCAGAGCTCAGAGAGTTGTGATCAGCTAAGGAGAATCCAGTCATATTCAAACTGTTTATCAACAACCTGAATGAAAGGATAGAATGGACCCTGAACAAGTTTGTTGATGACACTGGGGGGAGTGGCTGATACACCTGAAGGCTGGGCTGCCATTCAACATGACCTCAAAAGGCTGGAGAAGTGGGTGTAGAGAATGTAGTTCAACAAAGGCAAGTATAGGGTTCTGCACCTGGGGAGGTGTAACCCCAAGTACCGGTAATAGGCTAGGGGGGCTGACCGGGGAAGCAGCTCTGCAGAGAAGGACCTGGGAATCTTGGTGGATGACAAGCTGACTCTAAGCCAGCAATGTGTCCCCATGGCTAAGAGGATCAATGGTATCCCTAGGGGATACCATTCCTGAAAAGCCAGTACCATTCCTTCCACCAGGAAGAGTGTAGCCAGCAGGCCAAGGGAGATGATCTCTACTCAGCCTTAGTGAGACCACATCTGGAGCACTGTGTTCAATTCTGGTCTCCACAGTTCACAAAAGACAAAGAGCTAGAGAGGGTCCAGCAGAGGCCACAAAGATGATGAGGGGACTGGAGCATCTCTCTTATGAGGAGAGACTGCAGGAGCTGGGCCTGCTTAGTCCAGAGAAGTCTGAGAGGGGATCTTGTCAATACAGATAAATATCTCAAAGGCAGGGGTCAAGAGGATGGTACCAGACTCTTTTCAGTTGCATGCAGTGACAGGACAAGGAACAATGGCCTTAAACTAAAATACAACAAGTTTCACCTCAACATGAGGAAGACCTTCTTTATGTTGAGGATGGCAGAGCACTGGAACAGGCTTCCCAGGGAGATGGTGAGGTCTCCCTCTCTGGAGACACTCAAAATCCATTTGGATGTGTTCCTGTGTCACCTGTTCCAGGTGATCCTGCCCTGGCAGGGGGTTTGGACTGGATAATCTTCAGACATCCCTTCTAACCCTAATGGATTCTGTGAATTAAGAAATGAGTTAATACTTCAGAAATGAAAACAGCTGTAAGTTTTGGGGCCCCTCTCTCCAAGGGAGATACTGAGATGCTCAAGCATGTCAAGACAAAGGCAACAGAGCTGGTGAAGGACCTGAAGCACAGGTCTGACGAGGAATGGCTGAGGGAGCTGAGTTTGTTTAGCCAGGAGAAAAGGAGGCTTGGAGGGATTTTATTCCTCTCTGCAGATGCCTGAAAGGAGGGTGTAGCCAGCTGGGGGCTTGGTCTCTTCTCTCAAGGAACAAATGACAGGATGACAGGAAATGGTCTCAAATTGCACCAGAGGAAGTTTAGATTGGGTATGAGGGAAAATTTCTTCCCCCAAGGGGTTGTCAAACACTGAATCAGGCGGCCCAGGGAAGTGGTTGAGTCACCATCTCTGCAGGTATTTAAGACATGTAGATGTGGTGGTGCTTGGGGGCCTAGTTTAGTGTTGAATTTGGCAGTGTTGGGTAATAGTTGGACTTGATGATCTTTGAGATTTTTTCCAACCCAAACAATTCTGTGAATTTGTCTTTTCCAACCTTAACAATTCTATGAGTCTATGATTCTAAGCTTTGTATTTCTGAGATTACAAGGTCCAGAGCCAAAGAAAGATCAAGCAAAAAAATAGGGTTAAGAACAGTCTTATCACTAGTTTGATTTAAAACTCATAGACCACAAAATTTGCAGTCTAGAGTAATTCCATTGATTTTGATAATATTAGTTAACATGCTAGTACCAAAACCAACTGCTGCAATAAAGGCACAGAAAATACGAATTTCCATGCCACAGCATGAAGAGCTGTTTTCTATTCCAGTCTGAACTAAAAAAACCAGTATTTGATGGTCCCAGATAAGTAGACAAGCATGAAAAAGTATGACATATTTTACCTTATCTCATTTCCACGGATACTTTCGTTTGACTTTTTTTAACTGACAATTTAGTTAAATGTAGCTCATTTCTGTTCTATTGGCCCTTAACAAAGAGACCAACAAATTTCTATAAAGAAGTAATTCAGATATAAAATGTCAGTGGAAAACATGCCAGCACATCATCACACAAAATACCATAACCTTCTTTGCAGAGACTCAGTTGTCAGGTCAAGCTTTAAGAACAGTTTTCATAAGGATGATATAGATAACACTACAGCTGAATAATTGGAAATTCTTGGACTACATGCTGTATCAACAGAGGAAATGAATATATAAAAGATTAATGACATTTGATTGTGTTAGATCTCTTTGGGCCTCTCTGTGTGTAGGTCTCACTTTTTTCTTTGTGTTACATAACTTATTTTTAGCATTTACCAAACATAGAACTCAACAAAGATGCACTGGCTGTTATAAAAAAAGTCCATCCAGGAGATAAATAAAGCCCAAAATAAATATTTTCCACCTTCCTGTATCATCGTTACTGAGTATCCAAACTATTTGACAGGAGTATAAATAAATCTCATCCGTATGTCAGACATGGCCCTGACTGAATGACAGCAAATGAAAAAACAAAGCAGAAAGAACAAATGGAGAAGAAGCTGAAAAGGCTGAAAGATAAGGACAATAGGGGAACCATGGCTGTTGTTTATTGCAGAATTAAGAAAAGAGGAGCAGCACAGATGACAGCTTTGAAATATATTTAGAATCTCAAGAGTAGTCCCTATGATATGTCTCTGATCAGGGTTGAAAACACAATATTAGGAAGAGCCAAATTGAATTAAAGATCACTTCCTCTGAATAAATAAATCCAAGTCTGTTGCACACATAATGAAATAAAGCTTGAGTACAGACTGTTTCTCATAAAGGGCCAATTTTCTGCCTAGATGAAAAAAAAAATCATATGATAACATACTGGGCTAATGAATATTCTGTGTCAAGGGTTGGGGTGAGTCCTCTCCAGTTTATATTATCTCATATTTGGATTTCTGCTTCATACTTCTAAATTCTGACTTTCCGCTCCTAAAAGCTGGCATGCATAATGCAGACAGTGTTAAGCCACTGGAAGCCCAGGCTAATGAAAAATTCAAGAAAGTTTATTCCAGGCATAGATCATAACTGTTAGGAATAGCAAGTTCAGTCATGCCTCAGAAAAAGTATCAATGGATTTGAATTTCAAACGGTGACACTAGGGATAGACAGTAACATAGTGATATAGCCACTCCTCTTCTCCAAATTCAAAACCATTCTGTGAGTGAAGAAATACATCTGTAAACCTGAATGTCTTTTCAAACATTGAGAGACATCTGTTGAGGAATCCTTAAGCTTTAAAGATGTCACAGCTAGTGAAGACAAAGAGTAGGTTGGCTGCTCAGAGAAAACACAGTATTACTTCTTATCCTGAACCACAAAGGTACAAAGAAAGGTTTTCCTGTTCTAGCTGTTGTTGCAGAAGCAGGGGAATGGGACATTTTACACCTTCCCACAAAGGAGAAGTTGAAAATCCTACTTTTAGGCATTGCCTGAAGGGAGTTCTGCATGCTAGAGATAGATTTCTGAATTAGACTTTATACAAAGCATATTTACTTATTTGCAATCACATTCCTTGACCTTAGTTCAGGTTCGGCCCAGGGAAGTAAAAATGGGCAGAGGCCAGAAACACTTACTCCACCTTACATGGTTATGGAATCATGGAATTGTTTAGGTTGCAAAAGACCCTTAAGATCATTAAGTCCAACTGCAAATCTGGCACTGCCAAGTCCACTAGGATCAGTACAGCACAGTAATTCTTTCATCTCAACACCACATAGAAAACCAGTAACCACTTTTTCTAGACCTTTTTTTCTAATTTTTTTTTCAATTTTTAAAAAATGTTGCACACATGAACTGCAGTATGGCAAACATGATCTTTCTTCAGTTTTGTGAAAGCTTGGAGACACACTGAGACCCCGAGGCTTCAAAAACAATAGGCTGGAAGCCAACACTTGCTGAGAGCCATGCCAGCTGGCTGGTGAGCATGCTGCCAGCCACAGAGATGAGCCAAATGAGCCTTACTCATAGCCCATGGGAGTGTGCCCTGCACACCCACTACTGCAGCAGTCCCACAGCATCTGCAACTCATGGCCAATCCCCATCCTCCCACTTTCCAAGCAACAATTTTGTTTCCTAATGGTAGTGGTAGCATTTGCTCCTAGTTTTGCATGTAGTCTATAAAGTAATCATGTGTCGTTAATTAGACAGAGACATAAGGAACTTGGGTTTGTAATTCCATAGAAAAGTAATTCTGAGAAGTACCGGTGAATTTTAGGCATCAAGCATGCCTCAGAGAGCAGGAATCCAGCTCTTTCTCCAACCATTTGCTGAACAAAGAGACTTTGAGAATAGATCACATGGATAAAATAAGGTCACTCTAGACCTCACACAAACTATGCTATTTCAGTGCTGATCTTTCAAACCTCAGTCTACTGACATGCTCCTAATTAATATTGGAAACTAAATTCCTATGGATGCAGCCATACAGTTTATTTAAACATATATTTTACATGGCAGCCAAATTAAGTATGACAGCTTGTTTACTATGGATTCCTGCCCTATGGGAGCTTTCAGACACAGTACATTAAGGAAGAGAGCAAAGTAACAAGTCATGAAACAAATGGCATTAAATACTGGTGTACTTCATGCTTATCTTTTTGGTATGTAAAAATCACAAGTTTTACAGATTCACTGGCCATATTTTAAACACTACTGCAAAAAAGTTAAGCAGGTAGATGGTGCAAAAAATTACAGCTATTCTAACAGCCACTCTCTGTCTTATTAATGCCACTTTCTTGCCACAGGCAAGAACCTCCTGTCAAGTTCAATTTGACTGCTTTGTATGTGCACCTTAAATTAACAACCTGTGTATTTTAAATACAGCTCTATCTCCTTCAATTGTTGAGGGTTCCTTGATTTTCTCTTTCTGAAAGTCGTAGTTTAATTTCCCAAATTGATATTTAATTTTTTTTTTAGTCAATTTACATGAAACCTAAAGTAAAATAAAAAAATATTTTGCAAAAAAGCCTATTAATGAAGAATAAAGAGCAGCAGCATCAGGCTGCCTATGCTAACTCTAACAAGACAGAGAGACATTTTTAGTCTTCTAGAAATTTCTGCCAGCACACAATAATGCATGGGAGACACTTTTCTAAACATACCTCTTGATCTGTGAAGATCTCAATGAAGTTCTGGAAGGAGAAGGACCCTGACTGAAGAATGAGTTCTCCTGTGTTTTCAAAGCACTGGCCAGTTAGAACAAGGAGCTTGTGCCTTGCAGCATCTGTGATCATTAAGCGCACCTAGAGTGAAGAAGAGAAATACATCAATAATGGGACATGTTTCAATATTCCACTGAGAACACACAGTTCATCTCTCCTAATTTGAAACCAGTGTCTGGAACAGGACTCTCAAAACATTGAGAAAAGGGGAAAATGAGAAAAAAGGAAGGGCCAGATGCAATTAGAAAGAAGGTCTGAAGAATAAACCAAATTAATGACATGGAAAAAACAGCAAGGAGCAGAACAGAACACAACTCGAATGAAGAAATAATTTTTTTAACAACAAACCTATTCATAGTATAGCTCTTGGTATGCTTTTACTCAGGACAACCTTGGTAAACTATTTAAGAGCAGATGCTTGTTACTTTACCTGGCCCTCACTACAGCTACTAATTATTCTTGTTTACCACTCCCAAGGAGGAGATTTACGTGCATGCTAAGAGAAAGCCATATATTCTAAATTTAGGAACAAAACTAAACAAAACCTGTGTAAGATTCTATACTGTTGAGTAAACGCTTTGCAAATACTTCAGAAGTCTTACTGAACACTGAAAAACCAATGCAGCCTATGGTAAGCTATGAATTTCAAGTGCACTAATTCCTCTATTAAGGAAGAATTAAATCAAACCAGAATAGTGATTCCAGAACAAGGCTATCCACATATTAAACTAAATGAGCAAATGAGCAGAGTCCATCTGGGACAACTCCACATGATGTTGCATCCAAACTCCATCTCCATGGAGATGGCACAATCAACTCAGCTCTCCTATCAATTCTTTCCAAGGTTTATATTGATTGCTAAGCAATCAGTTGTTCTAAGTAACTCTTGTGAACGCCAGGAGGCTGAGCCAGGAAGGCTTAACCTGAATCTCTGCTGAACAGCTCATGTTTTCAGTACAACTAGAAAACAGACGCTGGAGAGTATGTATCTAAAAGAAGATCCCAACTCTACCATGTCTTCACTGTTATTTTATTAAATAAGTGACCCTGATGCTGGGAAACAGAAAGTTTCTTTAAATAAATGTAGGACTAATGCTGTTTTGCCACTAATTGCACTGAATAATTATAAATTCAGAAATATCATGTATGGATTGAGTGTATCTATCTCTATTTCAGACAAAAATATAGGTAAGTGCAAACACTGTCTGATGTGCATTGCTCAAATCTTCTGTTTTCACTCTATTAAAATTATATCAGAACTGCCTTCCTCTTCTAAATTTTCTTTTGTTGCTGCCAGCAGTGCTTGTCAGTCTGATAACTTTTGTGTAAACTTAATAGGTTTTCCAACAGTAAAACTACTTCCCAACTTGTGAATCACTGATACGTGACTGTCATATAATTCCCCTTCAACCTATTTTAATAATTAACAATAAAGTAAGTTCTGCAGAGCTAGCAAACTACGCCAAGAAAAAAGTAAATAATTATTTTCAGATTGCAGAGCATAATGTATACACATGTAAGACCTTAACAGACACATAAATTCTGAGTCTGGGTACAAATAAGGTTTTGTGAAGGACTACCAGAAATTTGTCTCCTGATTTCAAGACCACTCAATTTCAGAAGACATACTGCAAGCTGATGATTCCATTCAGTTCAACTGTTGGTTAAAGTTCAAAATTGGTTGAAGGAAGAAGTAGCAAGACGTAGCCTCAGTCAAAACAGAGGTTAAGATGGAGTGTGAACAGAGATGGGCACATCAGTACATCAGGGGTTTCCCAGACTTACGGTACAGCCACAGGAACATTAAAGCAATGGACTGGGGACTTCCTAAAAAGGAAGTAAATGTTCATCGGGGTTTTCTTCGGGAAACAATGATCTCTCGCCCTTTGGGCCTCTTTCTTATGGGAGGTATTTCGCATTTGCTAGAACGTGACAGGAGCTCTGGGCACAACCGTGCTTGGACTATCACCAGGTAAGGCTATTAACAGACAGATTAGCAGGTATATTTTATTTCTTTCTGGGTCTTTTTTTGTTTTGGTTTGGTTTTCTTTTTTTGCTGTTGTTTTACTTTGGTTTGTTTTTTGTTTCTTTGTGTGATTTGTTTTTTTTACTGAGTGAATAGATTCCAGTTCCTCTTCTGGTGAAGTTAGAGCTTCTCTAACTAGAAGTTAGAGAGTTAGGTATAGAACTAGAACCTAGAAGTTAGGTATATCTCTGTCACCCCCAGATGCACCCTGGAAATCTCTGATATATTAAATTTTCTATTTGCCGTAGTGAACAGACAATGTCTACTCCAACCTCTGATTTAATTCTGCCGCCTCTTTCTCATCATCTCTTTCTGAATTGTGTCTATTCAGAGCCTTGCTTAGCCAGCCAAGTTAAATCTCGTTTTGTAACGTCTGACTATGACCAGTTTGGCAGGATGAAAGCAAAGTAAAGATCGCCTCCCACAGTCTTGTGAGATGAAATTTACAGTAACATAGCCAAACATCTTCCAGAGCCAAAGGAGTAAGCCCAGGGTTTGGAAATCGTTAATGGGTGTCAGATCATGTTCTTCCATGTAGTCATCCATCAAAGGAACGACAAGCAACAGCAACAGAAATAGAATTTCCCTGCTTTTGGCAGTTTTTAATCCCTTCTACCCCTCCACACATGCACACATTTGACAGCTTTTTACTCTGAATGAATGCATAGAGAGCTGCTATCCTCGTGACCCCCTTGTCCTTACCAAGCACCTCTAATAGCTTGTAAGAGATTTTCATCCATCGTATTTTAGCAAATAAGTTGCCAGTAACTGAAGTGACTTTTCAACTTCTACAGCTTCAGAAATTTCATTTGGTTTGGAGTCCTTTCTTCTGCTTGTGTTCAACATCATTTAACAGTTGACAGTAAAATAGTTTTTTCACCAGTTACCACCAGCAGAACCGCTTCATCTCCCAACAGAAATGAGACTGTGGCAGTGCTTCCCAGCACAGACCAGCAATGCAATTATCCCTATTATTTTAACCTTCAGTCTCACAAGTTAAATATATCAATTTTGTCTTTGAGCTACACAGTCAAACTTTGCCTCTACTGAGTTCATAAGGAATTGGCAGTCCTCTTGTGGGCACTCTCCAGGGTTCACTAATCATGTCACATGCTTTTTGAATGACAGATAGATCAACCGGAGTCATCACCATCAACTAGAGCCACCATCACATAGCTGGTAATTCCTCTCAAAGACCCAAATTTGTCCCTGGGCACCTTCAGGCACTTTCTTCATACGTAAAATAGGCATCCAGAGCTACTGAACAATGGCAAAGCAGAAGAAAAACAGAGGCAGCTTCATCACAGCTGCCTCCACTCCATGAAAAAGAGAATTTGATGCATTATGATAAAAAGAATTCTGGGATCAGAAGCATGTTTCTGTGCTATGCCTCTCCATGAGTGTCTGAGAAACCAGGGAAAAGATCAAGGGATGGGTGACATTTTTCGTAGTATATATTCCAAGTATACCCTTTCACTCACAGTCAGGACCTGCTCTCAGAGTCTATTAAGACTTTGAAAAATACTATTTGAGTTTGTCAGTCTCCAAGCTGGCAAGCAGTGACTATGCTCCATAATCACCTCAAGCACATCTGCTTCAATGTTCTCAGCATGTCCACTTAATGGAGCTTTTATGACATGTCCAATAAAGTATTTCTGACTTACCTCAGTACTAACTGCTTCATCTGAGGGATTGATGAGGACTACAGTTTCTAAGACATCACTTCTGTGGTGAAGAATCTTCTGACCTGCAAATGCAGAGAGGAAAAAGGAAAAATTAAATTCAACCATCATAAACCAGGATTTTCCATTAGTTTGCTGCGTGTCTCATTGTGTGACAGCCCTCTGGTTGCCCTGGCTGGAGGGGTATCCATAACTCACCTTGTTATCACAGAGCTGGTGCAGGTAAGGGAGTAACCATCATCAGCTGAGCATCCGGCCCTGACAAACCAAGTGAAAACTAGAACCCATACTGCCAAAATGCTCCCTTCAGCCTTCCACTGGTAGTGATTAACATTGGGACACTGCAGAAACTTCCCTATGGGGATGGTTAGATACTTGCCCATGCTGCCCTGCTTCATCTTCCTCCTGCTTACAAAAGCTGTAGCAAGCAATGTCAAGCGACAAGAGTGACAGGGCGTACAAATGACATCTAGATCCTGAATCAGTAAATTCTGGTCGAGTTTGGAGCAGCCTCGCAGCCTACTGGCTTTCATACTTAGTCTGTCTCTGTATTTAATAGTGATATTCATCTGACTGGGAGTGTATGCCAGAAAAACAAAACAGGACTGTTGATTTATTTTTCCCCTTATGTTAATTGGCAAGTTTTTATCAGGGTCTCTTTCTGTGAGAACTGCAGTGAGATTAATTAGCATTGGATTGTCATTCAGAAATCCAGACTGGTAATTAGTCTAAAAAACCAGAAGAGCTGTCCCTTCTGAGCAAACTGCTTGGCACAATATTAATCAATTAAAATAATTAATTAGGCTTAAAAGGGAGTACAGGACACAGACCTATTTGCCAACTTAGAAGAACTCCCCTGTAAAGAGACGTAAATTAACAAGGCTGGGGATGGTCAGGCTGAAAAGAGCTCCACATGCCTGAGAGCATTGTGTGAGAGGAAGGGCAGCCAGCCGTTCCCACAGTGTCCCTGACTGGGGCAGGCTCGGTGCTGCCCTACCTGCCCCAGCAATGCCCTCTTCCTCACTGACCTGCCTGCACCACTCCTGCCTTCTTCCTTCTCCTCGTCTCCTGAGCTCCCACAATGCTGCGTCTGTTGCTGTTGCTCTGGGGAATCTCTACATTTATAAGCATGTGAGCTTACAATCAAATGATAGAAAGTGATGGAGAAGGAAAATAAAAATAGTGCTCTCAAGTAAAATGTGAGATAGGGTTGTAGTCTATTCTCTTGTGCATGACAATGCCTAGGAACTTAGGGATAATTTATATTTAGTTTGAAGAAACCTAGTTTTGGTAACATATATTCTTTCTGCTATACTTCCTTGAAAGAAAGAGACAGATTATATATTACAAAAGGGGAGGAGGGCAGGTCTCTCTCCCTCTGCAACATCCAGTTCTTGTATTACACTTTGCAATTCAATTTATTTTTATAGTTTTGCGTCCTTGCCTATCAGAAATGCACATATAAAGCTCCAGTCAATAAAACATCCAGATGGCTCTGCTACTGCAGACTCCTTCAGAAGATGCTCTGTGCTCTGGTATTTTAGTTATTTGTCAGATTTCCCTTAAATTAAGAGATTAGGTGGAGTTTATTCAATCTCGTTGTCAAGGAAATCAAAGAAATCATCACCCTTTAGCAGACACTGAAATTTCTTGCTTAATAGTTGGTGACACTGAGCACATATTTTGCTTCAGGCCAGACTAAGCCTCATATATCATTAGACATGAACACATTAAACACAGGTAGAAAAGAAATGCAATTAGCCACATGCAAAGTCAGACAAAGATATATAGCTTTCACCAGGCTCAAAGCACATACTTTGGACTTGAATGAAGCTGCTCCAAGTTGTGTGTCTGTGTAGCTGGGAAGGATTTGACCTGAGGAGTCGCAACTCCTGGAGACCAAAACCAATGGTGGTTACTTACATCCTACCAGACACCCTGTTCTAGTGGTTGTGTGGGTTCATGGGCCCTGAGACTGATTTCCAGAGCAGGCGTGTTGTCTGCACCATGTGCATGGTGCCCACTCAGAGATGCATGTGTGACTGTCTCCCTCTTCAACTCCCTGGCATAAACATGTTACTGATTATCCTACAGGGTGGGGAACCAGCACTGGCAGGGTGTGAGTCACTATGAGAGCTCCCATCCCATGGAACACCTGGGAAGTTTGCAGCTACCTGGTGATGTCAGTAACACAGTCCCGTGTCACTGCTTGAGAAATAAAAGAGACTTTGAAAAACTATTTGCAATTTTGTAGGAGTAACACAGGCTTGCTGCCCAGGTTGATATCCTCAGCAGGAATGAAGGAAAGTCTCACATGTGAACAGTTTTATCAGACAAATTAACTATCACAGTGTGGGAGCAGAAAGCAGCAACAGCACTTCATAAACTGGCAAGAAACTGCGACTTACTAAATTACAGATGGAGTGGGAGAATCTGATGTGTAGATCTGGGGTTGATTTAACTCTACTGGATTTTCACAGCCTCTCTCTGCATAGGTGACAGATCATTTCTGTGATTTGACAGAGGAAGAAGGGAAGAAACTTCCACATTGCGCAGGAGTGTTTGGGTGGATAGATTTTACCTGCTTATAGTTTCTGCAAAGCAAGTCAAAGGCCCTTCTAAAGACTTTCATATATAAATACTATTTTTGTTTGGAAGAAATCTAAATACCTGCTCATATTTTGATTTTATTAATTAAAGCTTCAAATTAAAAACTGATAAGAGCAAGGAGTCTTGGCAGCTGTTTGATTCAGAACAAGAACAGAGAGAAGTAAACAGCATGTGAAAATTGCTTAAAGGGTGGTTTCCACATTCATCAACCCAGTTTCTATGGCCATAGGATCCTAGTGCCCCCCTACTCATCCAAAGATCAATGACATTTATAGTGTGATTACTGAGATGGGGATGGTGTTAGTCGCATTTCCTAGAAAAGTGACCGAACAGATTTCTTCACAGTCAATTTTTTTAGGCCAATCAAGCAGTGTGATCACGAGGGCCACTTTTAACAGTGACTACGTTAAATTCATGCAAACACAAAATGCAAATGAATGGCAAGGGAAAGAAATCAGTCCTCATTGAAGTTTTGTTTAACCAAGCATCACTACTGACACACTTTTTCCTGGGCATGCCTGTGCAACCCAGCCCATGGGTGTGCATGCTGTAACAGACGACTCAACAGAGGGGTTCCCACCAGCTTCTCCTGCCACTGCAGGTAGACATCAACATTCACTTGTTCCCTATCAATGCCATTCCCAAACAAAGTAAACACAGACAAAGCAGGCAAATCCTTCCTGTGGTGATTCTTGGCAGAAAGAATTCTCCCTGAAAGTATTCCTTCTCCCTGAAGGTGGTAACTGTTTGACACCTCATCTGGCATTCAAACACATTTCCCTGGCAACTTTAAACATCTCTTGTTTTCCATTGTAAGGAACTTCAAGGTATCATTTCGCCACCAGAAGACATGACTGCCGTGTTACGTCACCCACCGTGCTGGGTGGTATTAACAGATGGCACAGCTTGCAAGGCTGGCTAATGAAACTTCCCACGAGCTATGAATATGCAATGACCGCTCTGCAGCTAGAAGTGTTCAGTGCTCTGCACTTATAAGTAGCTCCAATGCCCAGGTCCCTCCACCTGCCCCTTGTCTTGTGGAGGAATTTCTGGACATTGAGGGAGAAATCCTCTAAAATGAACCATAAAACATCCATCCCTAGAGTTCTAAGGATGCTGAGACTCTCGAAAGACAGCATTAGAGCTTGTCAGACACTGTGCTGGGAAGCAATAACTAATGTTTAAGAATCATCTCAACTACAATCTATTTCAGATTTACCATGTCTGATGAAGGTTATTGGAGGGTTATCATATCCCTTGCACATGATACATTTAAAGCAATAAATTCCTTTGGAAAAAAAGAGCTTTTTGCGTAGCCAACAGTAATCTAATAACTCATACATTTAAAGTAACTTCAAACTGCTCACTGTTTCATCTGCTACTTCTAGTGTGGACTTCAAATTTGTCCTCCAAAACCAGATGTGTTAACTTCGTGTTCTTCGTGGTTGTTCTATATTCTCAGCAGGTTGTTCTATATTATCATTATGCTCAGAGTGTGGACGACTGGTCATGTGATGGTTGCTGTGTCTTGTACTAACTGAATAAATCTATTTTTCCGTGTTTTCAATACAAATATCAATGGGTACAAATTGTCAAATAATACTGTAATCATGGCCAGCCCCAGAGATCCCCATTGTCTGCGTGGAGGCACTACATTACAACAACATTTCCAGGCCATAGAGAAAGGAACAAGATCCCCTTTTACAGCAGATTATTAATTATCTGAAGAAATCTTGCATAAATGATACGGAGCACTCCATTGTCTTTACCTTCTTCATTGACCTTGCTAAGCTTCCTGCTGAACTAAACTGCAAGCTGGAGAAACAGGTAAATGTACAGCATTGAGCAAGGTAGTGATTTTAGAGTCACTGAAGCAAATTCTGATGTTGTAAAAATCTGCAGTTCTGTATTTGCAAGTAAGAAAAAATGATTTGCAGACCTGATGGAGAAATGGCTATCTAATATCCAGGCACTGCACTACAAGAACAGGACTTCAGAAAGCTCCTTCCAGGAAAGGTCTGAAAGTCCTGCAGGTGATGCCAGGGACTGCAGAGGGTAATCATTCAGTCTTGTAACTAGCTGACACAATTGGGAATGCATAACACAGGTATAACTTCATTTATGCCAGAGAAGATAGATTCACTGCCTCCGGGGTTCAATTCAGCCCAATGGCTTCTTAAATTTAGGCTGTCTGCAAGGAAGATATAGCAATCTTTTTCCATCAATAACTCCTATTTATGTACAAATATCAGAACACCTTACACATTTCTAGGTGAAAATAAAATCCTGATAGGATGCCGAGCTGGTGGGACAGCTGTGAACAAATCTACTAACGAGCTAACATTGCTGAGCCTTCTGATGCAGACCAAGATTTGGAAGAATGACACTAATTGCAAAGTGTGACCGTTTTCCTCGCTATCATTTAAACCTGCTTGCTCTGGACAAGATGGCTAGTTCAGATTAATATATAATATTACATGCTTCTTATAGAGAATTATGTGTTATATCTGCAAAGTTAGATTAATCTTTTTTGCATCTGATCAGCTGGAATACTAAACTGTGTTGTTACTCTCCAGAAAGCATAAATCTCTGGTTTATTTTCTCTCTCTCCCTGCATGAAGTTTCATTTGGTTCAGCTGCAGCCTGGTGATAGTTAAACAATTTTCCTATCCACATCTGACTTTCAACAATTTCTTAACTGCAGATCCTGAGAGGTGATGTCCTACAGCATATTGGATTTTTTTCATTTTTAAGCTCACATTTATTTAATGAAATAAAGCCAGTTGCATACAACTTCATTTTTGTTCTTGGGTAAGTCCTTATCTGTCAGAGCTCATTTGGGTTTATACCTCCAGATAATAACAGAGCCCGGAAAGTGGGAGGCTAGACAGAAGATGATTATGCAGTCTGAACAGTGGCTGCAAGATTCAGCCTCCAGTTACTGTACACGAACCCAGTTCACCAATCCTTGCTCAGGACTCTTAGACAGCAGTGAGAGAATGCAAGTTGACCTGTTTGCACCGATTTTCATAGCTGGATTCGTACTTTCTGCCTCAAACTTTAATCTCTAATACTTGCAAACTTATGAACTGAGCTGTGCTAGGAGCTGCTACAGGAAATACAAATGATTGCAGGGACCTCACTGCTCTGCAACCATTCCCCCTGCAATATCCCGAAGTTAATTCAAGACATTACATCACCTTTTTCACAACCTGTTGATCAACAGAATAATTGTATCATCTTTTCACACTAAATATTGATTTCTTGCATGTTTGCCAACTTTGTGTGACATCTAATTTGCTGTCAAAATACACCCATTTATCAAGTAGAAGCAAACTGCTGGCCTTTCACTCCCATCTATTACTGTCAGCCAAATTAGTACTCTCAAATCTTGTTTCTCACCTTCAGAAAACAGTATTTCTCACATAATTCTTGATATTTACAATTTCAGGACTCTATGAAGGACTGCTAAAGCATTAAAATCAAAGACTACCCTGAAAAGAAAAGCAAGTCATTTGAAGCAAGTCATTCTAAAGGACAATAACAAGAAAAATTTACATATTATAATTTTAATGTCTACTAAAATAGGTTTGTGTCCCAAAAAAGGAAATGTGCTACAAAAATGGAACCAAGTAGCCTAGGGATTTCATTATTAGTTTCACTGAGTATCTGGACAGAAGAGAAATTTAAAACCAATACTTCCGAAGACCTCAATAAAATGACAGTCCAAAAAAAAAATTACACTTGCTGTTTATATACTGAACTTGCAACAGTAGTGGTATCCAATGCTCCCAATAAACGGATTCACTCTTGACTTTGTTTAAGAAAAAATATACCCAATAGTCAGTCAACAGCATCAATTTGTTCAATGAGTTCAGCTACAAGTTATTGCTGTGGAGCACTAAAATTCACTACCAGTAGGAAAAAAGATCAGCCTCTTTGTGAAGTGAGTGACCGTCTTTGATTGTTGGAGTACTTCTTGGATTAGAAAATCAAACATTCCTGATCCATCCTATGACAACCAGTTGTTCCCAATACATAAGATTTCATCTTTCTGGGGAACCTACACAATATCCTAACCAGTTGTAGAGACAACAGACCCCTGGCCACAGTCTTTGCTTTCTCATATGATGCCACAGCCTTGCATGGCTGTCGCTGAACTCTGGCATTTCAGTTCTTCCATTGACCTGTGTCATTTACAATTCACATGACAGGTAAAGCTTAAATCCCAGAAGCCTTGTTCACCACTATTTAGCAGCACTGTGATTTCAGCCAGAGGATGGCAAGCACAGGACATAAATCTGAACCGCAACAGCTGGAATTACGCTTGCCAGAAGGAGAGTGCAGCTTTATGATCCTACCACAAGAAATGATCTCCTGTGATTATAGGAACGGGAAAACAAGGAGGATTTAGAGAAAAGAGCAGTTTAATATCAGGGCAGAAAGAGAGGAAGAGTGATGGGTGTTTATTAGAGGGCTATGCAGTGTTCCTAGTCGTGAGAACTACTTTAACCAACATTATGGCTGTTGTCAGTGTAGCTCTGAGAAAACACCTCTTTCCAACCCAAGTGTCTGACATGGGCTTTCACCAACAATTCATTTACCTGAAGCCACCATCTCCCTCATGAATCTCTCCTCCAGCCTTGAAACAAGCAGTTTCAGAGATGCTAGGGGACTGCTGCATTCATCAGTTGGTTTACCCTTTGATCCTTTTTATATGAATTATATAGCATTTTCCATTATTTTCAAGGCAATATATTGCACTTATTAATGCTCCAGGTAATTAAAATTTAAGATCTTCCTCTGAAACATTCAGTTTCAGAGTGGCTTCCTGAAATGTGTATTTTAGTCTTGTTGTAGAGTATTTCCACATATTGGTTTTGTATATTAAAACTCTATAGACACCACGATCTCTAAACAACTACTTTCAAAATTTATTTTATCTTTAGAACAGATATGATGTGTGACAGAATATTAATCTCATAAAATACATATAGGGAAACAATTTCCAAGGTCATATGGAAACAGAAACACAAACTCTCGAAGCCAACTAGAGTGCTGTACCTAGCTTTTGGTTCTGCAAGTCCATCACTGTGTTGTGTTTTAGAAAATACTGAATACTTAAAAAGCTAAGCTATGCATAATGGATTTTTTTTTTTTTAATGGACCCTGGTAACTACTTCCCAGAGCTGAAATTCTTCTATGAACTACTTTTCTGAGTGTTAAGATACCAATATTATTTAACACTAACAATGTTATCACTGCAGACCCTGAAACTAGCTTCAAATGGCAACAGAAAACAGAAACCAACATCCAGTGAACTTCGTGAGAAATTTGTCTGGGACTATCTGGGCAAAAGCCAAGCAGTTTCATCTTTTCCCCTCACAGATTCTGCATGTCACAAAATTGAGGCAGGCAGGTAGGCAAATGTGAGATTCTCTGTAAGCATTTGTCTTGAGTTACACATCTCAAGATTACAGAAGTAATAATCTTAAGAAGCTTTTAAGAGCAAGATAGTAAATTAACAGCAGTATGCCACGGTCAGCCCTATATTTTTAGGCTTTTTCATTGTCTCTCATTAATCTCTCTCCTATCCTTAAATCTTAATTACATAGAAAATGGCAATGACTGCTCTAGGATGCACTGCAGAACCGATCTGTAGACCTGGAGATTTATTTTTCAGCAGCACAGCACAGCGCCCTGGTACTGCATAGAAACTAGCAGACAGCACACACCGCGATGGGAGACTGCAGTAATGCAGAGCTGACTCATGAGTCCTGAAGGTCAAGGAAAGTCCTCAGCCAAAACTGCATTTGGGAGTGCAGTTGCTGCATTACCAGAGAGAGAAGGAGAGCTGCGCAACATCAGACCTCTTCCACAACCTTCTCTGTCTAGAAAGAAGGAAAATTTCTTCTTTTACCTCTGGAAAACACCTCGAACCCGGGAATTAAAATAATCCTGAGTAGAGCAGACCACTTCCCAGTATAATTTATTTAAAATAGTTCCTGCTATGAGATATTTTAACTTTGGTAAGTTATTCAGAAAAGGAATCTCACATCCCAATTGTCAAATAGCCAAATAAAATCTTATTTGGGAAAAATGCTACTTCTTTCTCAATACCCCTATCTCATACTTCACTGTTTCTCAAACACATCGTATTTCATAATTCACAGGACTGGTTAGAAGCTTAAGTGTTCTTTTGTTATTCCAAGTGACTGGTATATTCCCATTACAGACAAAACTGTTAACTGGGCTATTAAAGATGCTAAGCAAATTTGTGCACCAAACATGCTTAGCACATTTTCCAAGGGCTGCTTTTTATGGGAAAAAACCAAACCCAACCAACCAAACTATCTGATTTATTTTAATTACTTCTTAAAACAAAGTACGATTGTGCCAGACTCCATTAATTAGCTTAGCATCTACCTCAAGTCCAAGTGTACTCCACAGGAGTATTGCCACTGAGGTCAATGAGGAATGGAAAAGGTTCTTTGATTATAAATGCCTGCTGTTGAAAGCAAGATAGGAAACATCAGCAATTATGGTTCTCTTTAGTGGTATTTAACCAAGCAGCCAAGAGCCTTCCTGTATGTCAAAAGAATACCCAACAACCTCAGTTAAATTTATTTTATTTCCTTTCAAACACTGCCAGTGTTAAAACCTCTTTTTTACATCCTTTCACTTCACCTCCCTGTGCTGCAGTGCCTGGCTGTGCTGTTAAGCCCACACCATCCCGACTGCCAGGGAAAGGAAGTTTTTTCCTTTTCTCTGCAGCACACTCTGCAGATGCTTCCTTGCACTTCCCTGCAACTCCCACTTTCATAAGGAAAATGGAGCACAGCAGCACTGGGGAAAAGATGATGTAAATTTAAAACACGTAGCAAAGAGATAGATAAATACTGAAATATTTCAGAAAAAAATAATTTCAGAAGTTTGCCTTTCCTCTTCCCAGACATCTCTACCTGAATACATTTTGAGTCTTTTATTTCTCCTTAGGGAGAAGTATCTGAATTTTCATCACTTCAGAAGGTTTCTGATAATGTTTCTAAATTGCTGCAGGCTTCTTACTAATGGGTTTTCATCACTATGGCAGCTGAAGCCAAACCCAAAGCTCCAATTAAAATCCTATGGAGGATATTTCTGGTCTTGGTATCATTACCTTATATGCAATTAAGTTTTAAGTTCACCTGCCATTCCTGCTGAAAATCTGACAAGTCAATACAACCTATAATGGCTTCACACACAGGGAATCTATTATTTCCCTAGAGCACATTTTCTTTGCCATGTATTTATTAAAATTTCTAAAAGTTTAGATATAATTTTTATTCTTCCTCCTAGTTCAAATCAGAGGATTTCCTCACCTAGGCAGCCCACGAATAATGAATGACAGATCTGTTTGCAAGCACTAAGGCTGTTGCAGGAGCCTTGCACTGCAGATTAGACACTTTACTTTGCAGTATTTTAAAATTCCTTATGGTTGAATCTTTCTACAGTCTGGCAATCAGTAAATTTTCCAAGGAAAAAAACCCCACAGTTAATAACCCACCCTTGATACCTGTACTGTAATGTTTATTATGTACCAGAAAAGCCCTATGCTGTTTGTCAAAATATCTCCTTAAACATAATTTATCTAGTGGTGCTCTTTGAAGAACTGTGAAGTTCTTCTTTCTCAAGTAACATCACAGCTTTATTGCTATTCCCTGAACAAAGCACACAATCATCATAGCTGTATTAGAGGGGAAAAGTTTTTTTTTTTAATACTTGTGTTTACTTTTGTGCATTTTAGAAAACCGACATTCTATTGAATGCAGTATTACCATCGACTAATTCACCAGCTGTGGAATACCCCCGAGTCTCTGCAACCACTACGAAATATAACAAGATGCTCTGTTTGTAAGCCTTTAATGAGAACCAGATATAAGCTTTTCCCCTGGCAACCACCTGGCTTCCCAGCTCCATAGCAAAACTTGCCCACAGCTTTTATTCTACTTTACATATAAACAGTGTTGCTAATCAATTTCTGGATTAAATTCACTGTCCCTTTCTAGCAGTAACTGCTTTCCTGGTCTGAAAGAGCAGAGCAACTATCCCACCCCAAGGCAGAGACAAGAGAAAGACTCTCTTAAAAGCCTCAAAACACCTTCCTTCTCTGATTCTTTACTGGATGTGTGCAATTCTCCACTGTGATGGTTTTATACAAATTGAAAATGTAATATGAAAAGTATTGCCTCTGTGTACAATACAGGCAAGTACTATTAATTAAGTCTAGGTTTTACAGAGAAGAAAATGAGAAGGCACACCTGTTTCCGCACAAAGGGAACATTCTTTTGGCTTTCATTTTTGGAATTAAAATAAGCCATAAAGTAGTCCCTCCAGTCTTTGGCCTTTAATTTTCAGATGATGTGCTTAATTACAACCAACTGAACTATATTATAAGGCAGAAAAAGACAATACTATCCTCTCATTAGATTCTCAAAAACATGGAGAGGGGAAAAAGCCAGCACGTATCTTCAGGAAATACAAACCTATATTCAAACATTATCTTGCATGGGGAATGTCTTTTGATACCTAAATAATAGGTATTACCTTTTAATACCTCTAAAATTTCACAAAGCAATTACCCCTATCAGTGGTTGAAACTGTAATAACAAAAAGCAATGCATAAACAACAAATAGTGATAGCTCATATCCACCGATACAAGAAAAAAATACCCATCAACAGAAGTCTTGGAAACCAGAAACCAATGAACCAGCAAGTGCGACAGCAAAAACTGGCCCTCTAAATGACCAAGTGGACAGATTCTAGAGGCCAGTCAAGCATCAGCCTGAATGATTTTATTTCTTTACTGTCCTTGTATCCTCTCTCTACACCAACTTCTGTACAGAAGGATGAGTGAGGAACAGATCTAGTTCTGGAAACACCTATTTTAGTCTTCAAGTGTTTTACTTGTTAAATCTTCTTCTTAGGAAGAAGCAGATGCCCCCAGAAACAGTTCAGGCAGCCTCTGAGCTGAGGAGGGGACGACTACTCTTGCAGATCTGTAATGGGAGGATCCTTTTTGCTTAAGCACCCACAGCTTTTACAGGAGGAAACAGAACTCACATCTGGTTCAACAGTTTACTCCTGTATATGCAAGAACTACTGTGGAGAACTGTGTCCTCTCTAACTGGATAAAGATCCACCAAACTCCCAGAAAGTCCACCACAATGCTCAGCACGTATCAAAACTAGTTACTTCAAAATGAAAGAAAGCAAAATCTCACCCTGTCACAGAAAGCAAAGCATTTAATTAAATATGAGCTCTGCCTTAGATTCCGCCTCTTGCAGCTAAGTCTTCTTACTTTTACTAAATCTTCATTATTATTTTGGAACCCCTAATCACCCCTAATGCCTCAAAAATAAAAATCTCTGAAAATACTTAACATCACTCAGTAAAAATAGTCATAAAATTTTGGCCTGGTCCTTTGTGAAACTCTTGGAAATCTCTAGCATAACTCATGCTAAAACTTCCAAGCTTTATTCCTCCTTTTTTGTGCATGCTTAACTCCTGCTAATGCTGATGAGAGTTATGTGCATACAACAAAGAAAGATTAAACTCTTTAATTGTCTAAGGGGTGCTATCAACCCTGTGGTGCCTCAGCGAAGAAAACCCCAGGGATATTGCAAATACTATGGGGAGTTAATCTCATTACACGCTACTAATAGCATTTGTGGCAGTGTTTGCTTCTCAGACCAACCATTGGTGACCACCTGGTGTCCTGTAACTGGAAAGCTCCTTCCACAACACATGCACAGACCAGGCTCTTCTTGGGAGACTAATCTGTAAGCTGCTATGGATCTATTCTCCTGACACTTTCTCTCCCACTGAGAAGAACATGTGTTTTTATTTTCAGTTTGAATATTTTTAAGTGAACGATAGAGGTTTGTGAAAAAAGTGCGGTTTTTTCAAAGAATCATGGGTTCAAATACAAAGATGTTTAGTTAGGAATTAATATATTGTGATGCATTCCAGGGTAAACTTCACGTGGGCTTATCTTCTTGAGTTACCAAATGATTATATGATTAGCTTCACCTAGTCCTTTCCAAAAGTAAAACTGCTGCAGGGCTGATTTTAAATACTCTTCAGGAGACCCATCAGTGAAAATAAAGACATCTAAAAAAGAGTAACTAGTATACTGAAAAACACATGAGATGTCTCTTTTATTGGTCAGTATTGTCTTGTCTCTAAGTACTATAGAAGATAAGTATTAAATTTACAAAGGTATTTTTAACTAGGTTTTCTTAGTGTATGCCAATTATTTCAGCAGGGTCATGCTAACTTAAAACAGCTAGTGACCTAGCACACAAATGATTTTTACTGCAGATTTGAACAGAAAGAACACAATCACTAAGCAACCGTTTGGAGGCACCAACTGAATAATTAAAGCTGGTTTCATCACGCAGATGACACATCATGCTGTGAAAAAAAATTACCCCCAGCAACTCCTGTTTCTGTATCTGAAACTTAGAAAACTTAAAAAAGAAACTTGTTCATGCTAGGTTCTGTATTACAATTAATTCCTCTGGCTTGGATCCTGTTGGGATGCTTTTGGGTAAAAGCACAAAGAATGGTGACCACCACATTTTACATAAATTTCATCTTTCCAATTACATCCGGCAACCAAGTAGCCTCCAGCAAACGATTGCCAAGATGACACATTTCTAAGTGTCAAAACTGAAATCCATAAATGTGTTGGAAGAGTATTTTTAATACAGCTGATGTGCTGATACAGGCATACGGCAATGAGGACTACAATTAAAATACAGTTCTTTCATTTAATGTGTTTTAAAAGATGTCTTGCATCTTTATCCATCTAGGGATTTCATAAGGACACTGACAATTTATTTAAGTGGTAGCTCTTGAGCAATATAGAGTGGATACTAGAGATATAAAGGTTCTATTTAAATCAGAAGATTTAGAACAGTTTTTGGCCCCTCTCCCCAGCAAGCTTGAGGCTTTGCCTTTGCCTCTGTGCACAGACCGCACCTGGAAATACGCCCCTGGAGTCCTGAAGTCTGCAGGTTCTCACCTGTATCCCCAAGGGTCATACTGTTGAAGTTATCTTAATGCTGTGTTTCCCTTCATAAAAAAAAACTGGGGAACACAAGAGCCAGAAAAAAGAACAGGTCTTGGGAGCCTCTGGAAGGACAAAATCCAGATAACATGGAAAAAACCCTCAGCTCTCACATAGTTGAGAATGAGGGAATTTGATAAAATTGGTAGATAAACGGTAGTTTTGGGGAAAAATTTTAAGTATAAATTATCTATCAATAAACAACATCTACATTTTGATTTGTCTAAGTCTCAGAAATTCCTGCAGGGTTTCCCCTCAAAAATTCTGCAGTCTAAAGTGGCAAAGGTGGGAATTTTGTAGTATTTGGCAGGACTCCATGAGGATATTAAGAAGTTGTAATAGTGTGCCCTTGGATAGGCATGCACAAAAGGCGGTCCCTTCCAACATACTTTGAAGGAGACCTCTAGAAAAAGCAAGAGAAAAACATCTTCCTGATTCAGATATGATGGTGTAGCACTGTGTGCTGTCCAAGAACAGATGTGTACACACCAAATTAAGGAAGTCAAGTCTAAAAGTAGCATTAGGGCAGTCAAGCACTGTACAAATTCAGAACGAATGCGCCTCAAGCCATATCTGCCTTACAGGGAAGAGTGTGCTCTAGATCTGCACAGGTGGCAGGGAGCAAGGAAACATGGCCTTTGCTCAAAGGGTGAGATTTCACTGTGGTCTCTGAGTATTCTGTATCGCATGCATTTCTCAACCTAGGGGTCATTTCCGGAGACCTCTTCTTCAAAGTACAGTCAGTGCCCAGGTTTTTATTCAGGTTTTGGTTTTTTCCAGCTGATACATAAAATTACTGTCATTCATCTTCTAGCTCACAGTGTGCCACGGGATGTGCTCCATATCCCACTCCCCTCACTACTATGCAGTCCTACCTAGGCGGATGAAAACCTCATCAAACCTGGATAACCTGTACCTTCCTCATTTGCAAAAGAACTGGCACTGAAATAGCTGATTTTTAAACACCTGGAAAAAATAAATCCCCAGTGGTTATAAAAAGAGCCGTTGATTACAGTGGCTTTCCCCACACAAGCCTAGCCGTGTGGCTAAGTCCCATATGCTGCTACTCAATTTTTAATAGGTCATTGGGCAAATTTTCATTCATTTTTTATGAATGCTAAAGTTAAAACTGAATATGACTGCTGGTAGGCATGGGGTAATTGTATACTGAGATTGTATATTTCCATAAAGAGGTTTATATATTCCCTGCACATAGATAAGAAAGATAAAATGAAAAAATATGTATGTTTATCCTTTCACTAGGACGGCAGTGCTGGAAACATTCAGTGCTTTTCCTAAAGCTGCTTGTATATACCAGTTAAAGGAGAGAACCAGAAGAAGACCTATTTACTCATCTGCAAGGCATGCGATTTTAGAAACACATTAAGATCACCCTTAACGGGAGCAGGTACCAACCAGACAAGAGAGGGCCTTGGTATTGTCTCTGGATAGTTCACATCGGGAATCCACAGGGAGGTTGCATCCCAGTTTTGGGACCCATCCTCTGTGACAATCGGCAGATTTGCTGAGGTGAATTTACTTCCCCATCACTTCCAGGAAAAACCTGGTGGGTCAGGCCCATGCCTTCCAGTGCTTTAGGAAATCACCAACAGGTAGGAATAAATCAGATTTAGATTTCAAAACAGTGTCTCAGACACCCTCCCTAGCATTTCTCAATTCACACTTCGAGGGTCTCAGCAAGATTGCTGGATTTCCAACAGGTCTTCTTTGGCCTGTTTTCTCCAAATAATGTGAGAGAGTGCCTGTGCTTTTGTTTTTAATTTAGATGACAACGAAGCATGAGGTAGAGTCCAATCAAATTCTAAGCAAAGATATTCTCTGGTATGAGTATTAGACCCTGACACTAATATTTGATTTGTTCTTCAATAAAACCCTCATAAATATATTTACGATTGAGGGAAAGGTTCCTCTTTTATATGCCAAAGAATGAAAAAATAATACGAAAGAATCTTCAGAAAATTGGCACACTTATTTGCAAACTGTCCTTGGACTGGTTGTTATAAAACAAAACCACATACTCTTCAGCATAGCTCTCATGGTTTATAGATTTAATCTACTTGCTGTTCGTGAGTATTAGATCTTGATCTGCAACTGTAAACAAATCCTGGCCGTTCACCGAGGTGAAAGCATGGGGACTTATATCATCAAGACACAGTATGTTTGCTCTTATTTTAAAATATTTATAAAATATCCCATACAACTCTCATTTGAATTCTATTAATTGTTTCCACTTACTTAGGGATACTGAGAATTCAACTGGCATTGCAATATTTCATTTAATGCAAGAAATTCTCAGCAACACCTTACAATATTCAACTGAGTCAGATGAGAGTTCTTAAAATACCAAAGGCTCATTTATATCTTCAGAGCATATGTCAGTTTTCAAGCCACATGAATTGTATATGCACACTAAGTGTGTGAGAAGGATATATTCACGAGCATAAGATCAATTAGTAGGTCTGACCTTAAGTTCTAATTACAGTGATACAGTTCTCTTTTCCTTCATTTGACTTCCGTATATTAGCGTTCCCATGTATTAACATACCTATTAGAGGGTGCTTCACTCTCATTTCTCTGAATGTCGATCTATGCCATCATTAATATGCCCACATTTTTCCTATCCATTCCAAATATCTGGGTACTTACCATCCCACTATTATCAGACTTACTGTATATACCATTCTTCATCCATATGCACAGTTACAATTTCTACAGTGCCCTTCATTCTGTTATTTTAATCTCTAAGAAAAACATTAATTTCTTACCTCACCATCATGTAATATATTAAACAATAGGTTCATTTAAATTTAAATTATGGATTGTAGTACATCTCCACATTATGTATGGCAGTAAATTTAAACCCTTCTGAATCACAAAAGATCTTAATTCTGTAACTTTGAACAATTTAATCCCAGTGTTTGCATCTTTCCTGTTCATAAACCCAAGATCTGAACACCAGTCAGACAAACTGCACCACTGAGGTACAGTCTGACGGCTTGCAAGGATCTGTCTTCACTTGGCCAAATCCACTGCTGGACACATGCAGCTCCTGACAATATGGAAGGAAATAGGAAAGCAGTAAGAACCCAGATCCCCTGGGAAGGTTTGGCTCTCTGACCTTAGAGTGAGGATGAGGTGTTTCGCCCCACTTTACACCATGGAATTTTATTCCCTTTGCACCACCAGCATCACAAAATGTTGAATATATTTGTGCTGATTAATTACAAAACTGCCCTCATTTCTTTGCTCATTCCTTTCTCTTCTTGATCCTCGTCTCCTTTCTGTCCAAACTGTAATTTTCAGGGTCAAGAGCTCGCAGGAGAAGTAAGTAAACTGACACGAACATGCAATATAAACAAGTAACACAAAAGTAGCTTGTGATGCCCATGAGCCCAGCATGTATTTGGTGTGTTGAGGCAAAGGACATGTCTGGGACATTCTCTGTCTGCAAGTCCCCCAGCAGAGTGGACACGGGCAGTATCAGCACACAAGGCCACAGCTGTCACTACGACTCATGGCCAGGATAAGTGCTCATGCCTCAGCTGTGGAGACCTTCCTCCTTCTACCCCACTCCGGAATACACTAAAGGAAAGGAGACCTTTGTGAAAATGTCCCTGATAAAGCCAGTCTTACATTAGATGGAAAACAATGATCTTCCGGTAAGAGCTTTTAAATGGAATTAATTTTTCACACCATTTCAATTTGGAAATTGTGGGGGCAGCAAAAAGGAGGTAAGATTTTACATGTTTGCTTGTATTGGAAAATCCTGCACATATAGAAAAATATGACATTTTGGCAAAAATGTGAATTCTATTGAAAGGGCATTTTCAGTGAAAATATGTTTAGCCAAAACCTTTGAGCAGCTTTACAATCTTTATTTTTAGTAACAAAGGTCAAAATTATACTTTTGGTTTCCTTCAAGTGTGCCTTCCAGCTTACTTCCTGAGCTCCTGGGAGTGCTTGCTTGTTTTATTCCTGACAAAACCCCTTCAGGCCACAAGGACAGGGAGCTAATCCCAGTGTGTGTTACATTTACATGTGGAGTGAGTGTCTCACAGCCGCAGCTGCTGGCCTATAGTTTCTGTCGTTATTTGCATTTCAAACAGAATCAGTGGAAGCAATGAACTACGAAACAAACTGAAGTTCTACAGAGAAAATAAATGCCTTTATAAAATCTGAATCAGCTGCTGGAATACCGGAAGACTGAAAACTTGGTAAGACTGCATAGTCCCTAATGCTGAGTACTGCATCGGGTGAGACTAACAGTACTTATCTGTCAAAAACTGTAACTTAAAAGCCTCTACAGCTGGTGGTAACCTAATTTTCAATAGGTAATCACCTATGTGATTAAAGCCTAGCTTAAATACTTCAAAATACAATTCCAAAAATAGTGTAATAGAAAGGAGAAATTGAGGCTAAATAACTCCTTCCATTTTCTTCCCCCAATATCTTATGCTGCTCTATGTTTCACATGCTATAGAAGTTGCCATTTCCTTCCTGGAGGTTTGATTTGTGGTTCCCAGACTAATATCTATCTCAGCTCTATTGCCATATCCTTTAGGTCATTTCTCACTCGCATCGATCCACAATTTGAAAACTTGCTTAGGAGGCTAGTGTCAGGTGTAACAGAGAAACTGCAGGCAGTTATAAATCCAGGTTCTGGAGGGAAATAGAAAGGGCAGGAAAGTCAGAGAGAACATCCTGTAACAGTCTCAAGTGTCTAACATTTAATCCTGTTCATTCTCCCCTACTTCCAGGCAGCACTGTCATCCATGTCCTGCTGTACCTCCAAATGATACATATTGTGTCTGAATACTAAAGAACATTTCTGACAAAAAAACCCCAAGCCACAACTATCCCTGGTGAGCAGGGCAGTGAAGGAGCAGTGGGATTTGAATTGGCTGCACTGATCCTGTGGCTATGACATCAGGCCTCTTAAGCTGATGGCTGGGACACTAATAGCAAGACACTAATTGCTTCTTAATGGACCTCTGGGTTCTTCAGCACACCCTTAGTACAAATAGTTCGGCATTAGCCCTTCCCTTGACTCCTTCCCTTTTTTTTCCTCTTCAGAGCTGACATAGTGCTAGATAAATGATGTTTGCAGAAAGTGGCAGAATCAAGGTTACTATTTTACCTTCCAGTCCTTGATGGGAAAAGTTCAAAGGATGGCTAGATCCTGCAGGGGACTCATCTCATCTCTTTATAGATGTCTTACAAAGATGTCTGGATGCACTTGGAACTGGCTGTGGTGACTCAGCCAGACACAAAATCAAGGTCCTGTCCACAGAGTGTCTCTTGACATCTTGTGGAATAGTTGGTGTGTCACAAATTAACTCCTATCCAGAAGCAATTTGTTTTCTGCCTACTTAGAATCTCCCTGGCTAACATATTTGCTAGTTTTTGTTGTAATTTTCTGGGTGCTGTGAAAAAAGTTGTCAAACAGTTTCACTTCAAATAAGGCAATGCCTGTTTGCTGTTCACATTTCTGTTTGTAAAATTGTTTAATGAATGTTCAGGAAATACTTGCATTTTATAACTTGCTGTGCAACTGGATCTTTGTTCCAGTTATAGCTAGAGTACATGATTTGCAATAAAAATAACAGAAGTACTACAGAAGGTAAGATTACAGAATCATAGAGGAATGTACAATTATAGAATCATAGAATGGTTTGGGTAGGAAGGGACCTTAGGGATCACTTCTTCCCAATCCCTCTGCCATAGGCAGGGACACCTCTCACTAGACCAGGGGCTCAGGGCTCCACCCAGCCCGGCCTCCACCACCTCCAAGGATAGGGCATCGACAACTTCTCTGGGCAACCTGTTCCACTCTCACAGCAAAGAACTTCCTGCCAAAATTTAATCTAAACCTACTCTCTTCTAGTTTGAATCCATTCCCCATTGTCTTGTGCTCTTGCATTTCCCATGCTCTCGTGAAAAGTCCCTCTCCATCTTTCTTGCAGGCATTGGGAGGCTTCAATTAGGTCATCACGAAGCCTTCTCTTTTCCAGGCTGAACAAACCCAATTCTCTCAACCCTTCCTCACAGGAGAGGTGTTTCATCTCTCTGGTCATCTTGATGGCCTCCTCTGGACTTGCTTCCAACAGGCTGTTCCAATACAAATTGCCAAGAAATGTCTTTCTTATACTGAGGACCTCAGATCTGGATACAGTACTCCACGTGGGATCTCACCAGAGCAGAATAGAGGGGCAGAATCTCCTCCTTCAATATTTGTACAGACATAATTTGACTGTGTACACCTCTCATGCACCATCTATCACATGTTGGAAACCAAAGAAACATCCAAAGTCAAAGAATAAAGGCAGATCCCACTGGCTTTTAGACAAGAGACGTTTTCTTCACTGACTTCAGTGAAGTGGACAAACTCACTGGAATAATGAAAAACAATGGTCTAGAACATGTGTCTTACAAGATAAAAATACAGGATTTTTCACACTGCCAAAAGCATTTTAACTTGCTCATTAGCAATCCCAAAGAAACTTAGTGTTGACAGATTTTAAATCAATTAATATATTTACTGTGCACCACAATGTGAATTTTCCTGTGACTTCAAGAATAAGTTAACTATGATTTGTTTCTTGATCTAATATTGTGAATTCAGACATAAATTATTCATCCTTTCTCATATACTTCTATATGCCATTGCAAGTTAGACGGAAATTACCCTCATGGCACAGATTCCATCTAATGTAAATTGGCACAGCAATGGTGGATTCACATCCTATGTTTAGCATGCAATTATCAAGAGGCCTAAGAAATTCTGCTTGAGAATGTCTTTAGTAACTGAACAGCCCCTGTTGACTGAGTTCTGCAACATATGTGTACAGCAGTGGTCCCAGCATAAAATCTCTGGTTATGCTACTAGATGGACTAAGAGTTGTTGCAAACAGTTTAAAGAAGAAACAGTATTTCAGAAGATTGCTTAAAGCCAAGTTAAATCAAAGGCCTTGGTCGAATTCTACGAATTTAGGTCCAAGCACCTACTGATGTGGGCATCCTTTTTAACCATTTCATCCAAGCTCTTCTCAACAAAATCAGACTAAGAAGACAAACTGGAAGACAGAGGGAAAGTTTAAAAACCTCCACACTTTATTGAGCTATTTTTTACATATCTGTAAAAAAAACCCCAAACATGAAAAAACAAGCAAGTGTTTAAACCTTTGAAGGACAGGATCCAGCCAAATCTCTACGACCATGGAACAAGTCACCTGAGTAAGAAGTTCAGAAGTAGATCCAACCATGTAGTAGTAGAAATTTAGTGATACTAAAGTTATTATAAAAATTTCAGAAGACAATCTCTTGGTTTCATACCTATTCATCCCATGTATTATCTTTTTATTGTGCCTTAGGTTAATGTTGAAAATGCATTTTTAGGAAAAATGTTTGTGAAGGTGCTAATTATTTTTAAACATTACCTTTAAACTCCCACAAGTGCTCATTTCTCTAAGCATATGTGCAAATCAGCACCCAGATTCACACCCTTCTTTGGTCCACAAACACTACCTTCTAGTTTGTGTTCTCTTCTGCTGCTGAAGACAAATCAAATCATATCAGATACTTATCCAGCGACAACTTAAGGACAAGTGAAAGATGAAAAGGAAAGTTATTTCACTTCCCTCTCTTACCTCCTAGCACGTCTGATTTTATTAATGCCTGTCTTCTGTGATCTGCTTTTGTACCACACAGAGCTTATCAACTGACACAAAAATAAATGCATAACAGATATTCTACAAGACCAGACAATGGGATTTGCTAAATATAAAGAAGCTGCCTGGTCAGACTTCTACCTTCATCCATAGGGGTGAATACTGTTGCTTCTGACATCTCTCAAGTTCTTGCAATACCATCTGAAGTGCTATGAGCAACCACTAATTAGTCTAGTTCTCAGATGCCTTGAGGGTCAATAGCGAAAAAAAGGCAACAAGTCCTACAGATTACCTGAAAATCAACTTGCACAACTGTAATGCTGCAATGGATGGCTATAAACACTTCAGAAGGGATAGGCAAGGAAGGAGAGGCTTTTGGGTAGCCCTGCAGGTTAGGAAGTGTTTTGATTCTCTTGAGCTTAATGATGGTCACAACAGGGTTCAGTGTTTATGGGTAAGAATCAGGGGGAAGGCCAACACAGCAGATATCCTGGTGAGAGTCTGTTATAGACCACCCAGCCAGGATTAAGAAGCAGATGAAATATTCTGTAAGCAGCTGGGAGAAGTCTCCCAGTCACTGACCCTTGTTGTTGTGGGGAACGTCAAATTAACAGATGTCTGCTGGAAATGCAACACAACAGAGACAAAACAGCTTAGGAGGTTCCTGGAGCGTGTGGAAGATAATGTCCTGGCACAGCTGGTGAGGGAGCCAACCAAGGAATGTGCCGCACTGGACCTGTTGTTTGTGAATGGTTACAGACTGGTGGGCGATGTGATGGTTGGAGGCTATCTTGGACACAGCAACCATGAAATGAATTTGTGACTCCGTGAAGGAGGGTATGGTAGGGTAGGGTAGGGTAGGGGAGAGGAGAGTAGGGTATGGTATCAGGAGAACTGATATGGTACCTTTGACTTGAAGAGGACAGACACTGATTGACAGAGTCCCTTGAGAGACAGTAGTGAAGGTCAAAGATGTTCAGGAAGGGTGGACATTCTCCAAGACAGAAATCCTAAAGGCAAAGGAGCAGGCTGTCCCCATGTGCCAAAAGACAAGATGTTGGGGAAAAAGACCATCCTGGCTGAACAGTGTTTTGGCTGCAACTCAGGAAAAAAAGGCAGTTTATGATCTTTGGAAGAAGGGGCAGGCAGTTCAGAAGGACTACAAGAATGTCATGAAGTCAGCCAGGAAGAAAATTAGAAGGGCAAATCCCAGAAAGAACTTAACCTGGCTACTGACATGAAAGACAATAAAAATGTCTGTATAAATACAGGAGCAATAAAACGAGGGCTAAGAAGGATCTCCTTCCCTTACTGGATGTGGGGGGAAACATATCAGCCAAGGGTGAGGAAAAGACCGAGGTACTTCTTTAATAACAAGACCAGCTGTTCTCCAAGTACCCAGACTCCAGAGCTGGTAGACAGAGATAAGGTGCAGAATGAAACCCTAATAATAATCCAAGGGGAAATGGTCAACCATCTGCTATACCACTTAGACCTGCACAAGCCTTACAGGGATGGATGGCATCCACTCAAAGGGAGCTGGTGGCAGTGCTTACCGAGTCATTTGTTATCAATTTTTGGCAGTTGTGGGTAACCATGGAGGTCCCAGTTGGCTGCAGGTTGACAAATGTGATAATGGCCCACCTATAAGAAGGGCCATGAGGAATATTCAGGAACTACAGCCCTCTAAGCCTGACCTTGGTGCCAAGGAAGGTCATGCAGCAGACTATCTTGAGCGCCATCATATGGCATGAACAGGATCAGGCTCAGCCAGCAAGGGTTTGTTACAGGCAGGGTCCGCTTGTCTACCTTGATCTCCTTCTGTGACACAGTGTCCCACTTAGTGGATATGGTAAAGGCCATGGATGTTGTCTGCCTGGACTTCAGCAAAGCTTCTGACACCATTTCCCACATGATTCTTCTGCTGTTTGCTTGCAGCTTGGCTGGGTGCACTGCTCTCTGGGTAAGGAACCAGTTGTATGGCCAGGCCCAGAGAGTGGTGATGGATGGAGTTATATCCAGCTGGTGGCTGGTCACCAGTGGTGTTCCCCAGGGATCAGTACTGGTGCCAGTCCTGTTTATAATTGATCTGGACAAGAGGATCAAGTATTCCCTCAGTCAGTTTGTGGATGACACCAGGCTGGATGGGAGTTTTGCCCCACCGGAGGGTATGAAAGCTCTATAAAGGTATCTGGACAGTCTGGATTGACGTGCTGAGGCCGATGGTGTGAACTTCAACAAGACCAGTTGCCAGGTACTCTTCTTCAGTCACAACAACCCCAGGAAGTGCTACAGGCTGAGGAAGAGTGACAGGAAAAGGACCTGGGGGTGCTGGTGACAGTGGCTGAACATGAGCCAGGGTGTGCCCAGGGGGCCAAGAAGGCCAATGGCATCCTGGACTGTACCAGCAATGGTGTGGTCAGCAGGACCAGGGCAGGGATTGTCCCCCTGTACTCGGCACTGGTGAGGCCTCACCTCAAATCCTGTGTTCAGATCTGGACCCTTCACTATAAGAAAAAGACATTGAGGTGCTGGAGTATGTCCAGAGAAGGGCAACAGAGCTGGTGAAGAGTTTGGAGCTCAAGTCTGATGAGAAGTAGCTGAGTTTCTTGCACTGTTATCTCATGTTCACTCAGTATCGTATTTCTGCATGATTCATCTAAAAAAATCCTGGATACCTTCTATAACAATACATTAAACAGTTTAAGTAAGGCTTGCATGTAGGCCTATCATGAGCTGCCAACTCTGCTTTCTGTGTGGAGCAGGAAAAAGTAAAAGACAACATCTGGATCCATGGCAATATATGTGAAGCGATCTAGCAAAGGAAATCAACAGAATGGATATAAACATAATATAATTTCCTGACAAAAAAAAAAGTTTTCCTTTATTTCCTCCTGGGATCTGGCTATATTTCTACTCAGAATTCATCTGACAGTATAAGATCATTTGTAGTATACCTGTCAAAGCTAGGTCATAACCATATCATGGGAACGGACCAGGAGTACAGACACAAATAAGACATTTTCAGGTTTTTTATTCGTAAGCTTGTTCTGCGTGTTTTATCATTTGACTGTAGTAATTTGCTCCCCTTAGGAAAAAAGTATGGGAAGTTAGAAGGCTATTGTGCCATTTTGAAATGAATAATTAAAGTTCACAAAAACACTGGGTTTCAGTCACATTTCTAGTGCTCAAATTGCTTTTGTTTCTTCTATAAATACAATAAAACATGAAGACTCATTTAAAATGACCTCTCTCAGTTCAAAGTTTTCCTGTGAATCACCTAGTTCTGGCCTTTACAGTAATCCAGAGGTCTTTTATGACAATTACATACTTCCTATGCTGATGGGCTTATAGTCTAACTAGATGGGAAACCCTCAAAAGGTGTGGAGGAACATAAGAAACATATGAGCAAGTCCAAGCAAGTGTGACAAAGGGAACAAGAGTTTCCAAGAGGTCAAACATACACCATGGGCTCTTTGACTCCCTGACCCATGCATCCAGAATAAGGGCACACCTGGATGCTCCACGGGGGAAGTCAGCTCTTGTGTATGCCTTCATTTCTGTTAGTGTGGACTACACCGTGGTCCATATAACCATATGGGCCATATAATCAACATGACAGCAGCAGAATTACCTGTAGATGTAATGGCTTGCAGCAGCACTGACTAGTCGTATTTGATAATACATGGTCCATAAGAGTTCCTCTGATAGTAATGAAAATTTTCTCAGCCTTCTTTCTACATAGATTCAGAATGGAAATCTGTTTAAATAAGGCACAAATGAAAGGCTTGGCTTCCCACCTCTTATGTTTCATTAAAGAGGAAGAAAATTTAATACTAAAATAGTTTTTCACAAGGGTCTTGTGTCAACTTTGGCCTGTCTATCATTTACGCAAATTATACATACACATATAAACTGCTAACTGTTCGTGCAGACTAAGCATTCCTGGGCACATAGGTTCTCCCACTTGGGGACTGATTCCATATCTGTGCATATTATTACCCTGTTAACAAATGCAGATTTCTTTGTAATTAAACAGACTATTTAACGTTCTGAAGTATGTGACCATATCAAGATTTGCTGCAATTTATCCCCAGTTATCAGGTCCATACAGTAGAAGGGAGCCGTCAGCAAAGGAATGAGATAACAAAAAAACCCCAAATCCAACTATAAAGAAACACAGAAATGATGAACCTCTCTCCATCCTCAAATATCTTTATGCTGGTGACTGATCTAAACAGGTTGTCTGACTAGTGAAGAGCCACTCACCTGGTAAAATTTTAAAGGTTTAAGCTCTGCACAGATTCTCCTTTAGTACTGATTAACCTGAAAATGATGTTTGAAGAGCACATGTAACATGAAATATATAATGCACTTTTTCTTCATGGGAAAACAAAAGCTATTTCCAGGTCAGAATTTCAGCATAGGTTATTAATAAGTATTGCCTCCAGGGGAAAAAATTTCTTACTTTCGAGACAGCAAGATTTCCTTTGGGCTGATATAAGAAAATAATGGGTTTGTTAAAAGTCTAGATTAAATTTTTTTACTACCTTTTTCAAAAAAAAAAAAAAAAAAAATTAAAACGAAGGCAATACCAGTTACACTGCACTTCAATGTAACCAATAAAATATTTTTGCTAATAATGAATAAGGCCCACTCAGTGAGCCTTTGAGTAACACCAGGTTAAAGAAAGTTTCCTCTAGTCTCCCCCATCACCTGCTTCTCCTCCTCTGAGTCAGCATTAGACCAATTCTCTTGTAGGGCTGCCTGCAGGGTGGATGGATGTACCAAGTCTAGCACTTTGGGGTGGTCTTGTTTTAAATGCTATCTCAAAACAAAGTTGTACAAGAAACAAATCCAAGCCTTTTTTGCAACATCCAGAGTGATTCTGGAGCTCTTCTCTTGCAGCCTTACCTAGATGATTTTCAATGAAAAAATGCAGAAAAGTATTTGGCTTTCATTTTAATGAAAAGAGCCAAACTTGGCTCTCATTTTAATGCCTGTGTCTACTTTGGCTTCTGTGCTCTGTACTTATAACTGAGAGAGGAAGAAAGCAGCTGGTAGCTGTGAAAACTGATGGGGTCTCTGGCCATCTCCATCTTAGGTGGTTGGCCATTCTCATTCTGTGCTTGAGCCTGTCAGAAAGTATGAGCAGGTACCACAAGAGGTCTGAGCAGACCACAGCTCCAACTCCCTGGATTGGTGCCTGGGGGCATTTTGATGGAAAGAGCACAATAAAGGGCAGAAAATGAAGGGGGGAAAAAAGGAAAAAAAATGCTTCTCTCCCTCTTCGGGACTTCTTCTAGCAGCAGCCACAGAAACTGGACATAATTAAATCTTATGGAACTGAAGGACATTCTTTCAGCCCATGTAGATGTGAATGATACGATAGTAAATTTCTGCCATTTTTTTCTTTTATAGCCAAGGGGGACATCCAGAGATTGCATAGAAGGGGAGTAAAAGCCATCTAGTCTGTCTGTTTACCACTGATCTCCCCCTTGATATATTCCTCAGTCTCTATCATTCCTCTCCTGAGAACTGCTGTCACTAACACATCACTCCTACTCTGCCTTAGAGGACGGTGTCTGCAGCCTGAGAGGCTGTGCTGGAGCTGATCTATTCATTTTCTGGCAGACAATGCTCTCACAGGCAATTCCACCAGCAATATCCATCTCAATGACAAAGTACATCTTTTACACATCTGGTTTCCAACCACATAGATCTAACTGTTATGCTGGGTCCCTTTTTTTTAACACTGGAAATCACTGACCTAGTGCAAGTTGTGCTTCAAGCTGCTGGATTGACAGAAGTTTTCCTTTAAAAAACATCCTATATGCTTTGATGATAACGACACTGCTCTGGCTGGACTAAGAAAATGAATAGCTATCAGCTTTCCCCATAAGGTCAATAAAAAATAAAATTAAATTGATCTCTGAAATGCGACGCTGCATTTCAAAAAGATTAATATTTCAAAATTAGATTAAGGATATTAGGAAAAGACCCTTGTAAGTTATTTGAGCTCTGCACTTAACTTCACATTACTATTGTTTAAATGAAAAAAGTAATCCAGTGAAAATTAAATTAACAGTTTTCATGTGAAGGCCTCTGGGCATTATTAAGATTCACAGTACAAAGTGTCATGCTGCTTCATAATAAATTGATCGGAATAAGGTAGCAAATACCTACTGCCTTTATAACTGAGAAAACATTTTGCATTACCAGTGTTTCTGAAACAGACTGACAAACAATTTTTTTCCTTAAATACATAGCCACAGGTTAAATGCTCCAGCATTTTCCAGTCGCAGCATCCATCCTCCTATACCTTGGCAGGTAAAATAACCCTGATAAAATTAATTAGTGTCTTCAACTACTGTTGAGCTCATTAGCAACCCCCTAACATTGTGTGTTCTGAAGATATAAGCTTAAGTGCAGTAATTGTAGGCATTGGTTCATTAGCAAGTATGATCAACATGGGTTATCAAAAACATTTTTCATGCATAACAAATAGAGAAAATTGCTAAAACAATAAAAGAAATATCTAAGATCTACAGCAGGTCAATCTACATGATGTAATATCTCATTAATATAATTAGAAGCAGATTTATAATAACTTAATTTTCCACCTTCTTTTGTCTAAAGGAGACCAGGCATACTGTCCTGCTTCCTGCAGAAAGTTTGTGCCCTGGCTGGCAAAATGTCAGGTGAAATTAAGACTGCGCAATGAAGAAAGTGCTATTTTAGATGTGATAGACTCCCTTTAGAAATCCAGCTGATTGCACACAGGCTGTGTAATTATAGGCACTTGTGAACTGTACTTCATTATAATGACAAAGTGCCGGCACTGGTGAGACATTTAACCCTCCCAGTATTAAATGAACACAATTCAAGAATCTTTTATCATCATTTGAAAAAAACAACAACAGAGGGGGATGCTTAAGGAGCACGGTAACAATTTCCCCCCAAAGATTAAAACAACTTATTGGGAAATAGAAATCTCATGACTTTTAATATTTTCTCTTGATAAAAGAAATATAAATGTTGCTATCAGAGTTGCACTGGAAGCTTCTGCTGTTGCATATGATAGGCAGAGTTGCAGTATTTTAATTTTTTCCCTAAGAACCATGATACATTTTAAGTTTGGCACATTTAATTTTCTACGGAAATTACACAAAAAGGAGAACTCCTACTAGATGTCAATGAACGGACGTATGATTGATGATAGTTCTAAGTTGTACAGGTGCACAAGTATTCTTTCTTAGCTTAAGAAAAATGTACTTACCTATGGAGAAAAGAAATAAACAATGGAGGGGTTGACCCTGCCTTCACTGAGATTGAAAGCAAATTTCTGACGGATTTCCAAAAAGAACAATTTTACACACAAGACTTGCCACAAATTCAGTTTATACTTGAAGGCTCCAGCAAAGAAAAGAGAGATTCATTTATGCTGTACTAGTCAAATCAGTTGTATCTGTCAGTTACTTTTTAACTTCATGATTATGATCTTTAGTGTATTTTTCGGAGACGGCTACTTCCACAAAGTTACATTGCTGTATAGTTCATAAAACACATTAACCTGAGAAATGCAAATTTAAAACAAGAAATATTTATCATATAAGGTATTACAAGCATACATTAAATAAAGCCATACATAAGGAAAATGCACTAAATGTTAAGTCTTTCACTCTGACTTTTTCTGTTAAGTTTTGATTCACGGCTTCTGTTTCAAGACCTTTGTGAATGTTCATAAATGAGCAGAATTTGCATATTGTTCCAGTATGCTCCCAAAAGGGAAAACTATTTCGCTTGTAGAAAACACTAAATCTAATTTGAAAAGAAAAATCATGAAAAGAAAATTGACAATTACGTGGTCATGCAAGCTGTCCTCATCTGGCATTTATTGAATGGTCTCTGTAAACCTGGCTGCATACATAAGTGTTTAGAATACTAGACAATGTCACACTCATCTTTCACATCAAATTTGGATAATCAGAATAAATTTAATGGAATTAAGCTATAGAAACTTCTTCCCAGCATAGTGCTTGCAAATTACTCTACAGCTACATATTCACATTTGGGCTTGACAGTTTTTAGCCAGTGCCTTGACCCATTTGACATCCTCCCACTAGGCTCTGCACTGCTGCAAGGAATGGGCAGCGGTCCCTGGACTCAACTCCCTCTATCAAACCCACCTATCAGATGAGAATAGGAAAGCATAGGAATGCAGATGAAACTAGAGAGAATACATGGTCAGTCAGTGTTAATCCTTCTTAACATTCCACTTCACACCAGAGAGGAATTAATTGTTTCTTAAATGGCTCTAGGGCCTCTGAATGAGCAAACCTGTCCAACAAAGCAGCCATTTATTTGAAAAAAAATCTCTGGAATAAATATTGATCTATCATAACCATAGATCATTCTGGAGTCACAGCAATCTCTCCTTGCCTAATTAAACTGTGCTAATACGAAAATGCAGGCCAGGCCCATAAGGCACAACAGATCTGAGGGAGTATGGAAATGCCTGCAAGTTGCAAGCTCTGGGTAGAGAGGCAGAAAGGCACAGGAACCGTGCCTGCATGCTAATGAGCTCCACCAGATCATAATCCATACAGATGCAATTTAAATTCCCTTCCACATCCTCAGCCTCAAATTCTTCTTCTCTAATTAACCCAGAGCCATGAGATAAGCAGCCGTGCAGAGAGGGGGATGGCACAACAGAAGTGACAAAAGGCAAAAGACTACTCCTTGCCACTTCTCTTTCCTCAGGATTTGAAGGTTGTGTCAATCACTAAGCCAAACTCGGAGGGGTAATCAAAATGTCATTTACTTAATTTCCCCATGACATTTTAACTTTTACCTTATAAGCATTCCTGGATTTAGGACTGGCAAAAATGTTTTAGCAATCACAAAACACACACTTCCTCAGCCACACGGCAGCACTTAAAAGCATTTCACTCCCACTTGAGCAGGAGCTTTGTTAAAGATGGCAGGCAGTATTTCACCAGCTTGGCTTACACTTTGTAAAGACACTCAGCTTCCTACAGAGGTTTAAGTCTAAAAGAGGTCAATTTATTGCCAGCTCCAGCACCATGCAGACTTGCAAGGAGACCACAGAAGTGAATTGCTATGCTTTATTTCAAGCAGTGTCACAGCAACCCAGCAGTGTTGCATGTTACTATACGTAGAAACCAGTTACAAACTGCAGTTCCCACAGCCATTTCCCTCAAACTCGCTATAGATGGGATCTACAAATTGCAGTTCTTCAACAGCACTCCAATGCTACCTTAACATATAACAGGGTAGAGAGACCCATCTGTTTTCAGTAAAATTCCTCATAATTTAAACTCATTCAAAGCAGAATTTGTCAAAGCGTTTTTTAGTAATCACAGTAAGATAAACTGCTGGCTATGGTTTTGGGCATTTTCTGGTTTTTTGTTTGTTGTTTGGGTTGTGTGTTTTTTAAATGAGTGGTAACAAACAGCTGCTTTCAGTAAGCATCCAGAGCCCTGCTACTCCACCACAATTAAATGAGTTGAAAAGTATTTGATTGTCCATTTACCAGTATTTGCATATATGAAAAGATTTTGCCCATGCAGATGTATGCAGGTGTTGTTTAATAAGAAGGTCCTCACGTGTTCTTTTTTTTAATACAGCTCAGAAATCTGAAGGAGTTACATAATGTCACGAATGGCTAATCTCAGCTTTTCAACTCTATTACTGTTATTTTCAAATCAATTTGAGTGATCCCTTTAGTGTTTACATTAACATCTGGCTAGTAGCTTACTAGCATACTTGAAGAGAGTTGGTGGCCTCATTTTGAATTTTAATGAAGACCACACTGCATAAATCACTGACATTAGATTCCCTACTGGCACACTTGGACTTGATGGAAAGCTGAAGTATGACAAAAACAATTAAATGCCATTACATTACTGCAGTTGAATAATCAAGATCATGGGTTGTCCACAGCATCTGAGCATGACTGCCACAGTCAGTCTTTACATAATTCAGGGGCAAAATTAGGAAGTAAATTTCAGGTCTCTTGATTTATGATATACCATGTGTTCTGCAGTCACTTAGAAAGCTGTGATTTTTTTTCCATCTCTGAGAAAGGAAAAATGCCACACTGGGACTTGTATGAACACTTACAGGTATTTTTAGACAGACAGTACTGATTTGCTTTGTCAAAGTACCTGCTACTGTACTGCTATATTCCTAACAGACAGTCATGGCACAGACTGAGACAGGGGAAAAAACCTGAGATATACTAAACTTGACAAGTGAGTCAGACTCCACTTGCTTAGGTCTCAGGTCTTTCATTCTATGCTGTGCTCTAAGAGAGAGAGAGGCACTAGGTCTTGATGCGGTTTATACTGCAGCTTCTAAACAGGAGAAGCTCAGGCCTGCTGGAGATATCCAGAAAATACAGAGAATACATGATCTGTCAGGCCGATTTTCTCATCTGTATCTAGAGATGTGTTAATTTATGCACAAATGTAGCTGTGTGCAATGATCTTGCTCTTCTCCCTACTAGCTCTGTAGAGTTAATGTTAAGCATTTTCATAAAATGATCACTACCTGTGGTCTTCAACCTGAGTAAGTTCTTGACCTGAATGAGTTATACTCTGCTTTTCCTCCATCGACAGAGATCTGAAGTTTGCTGAGCTCATGTCACATTGAGGGATTCATATTTCACAGTCAACAGAGCTGAAGTCTCTGAAATTTAAACTCCAAGCAAGATCTCAAAACAAAATAGAAACATATGTCTCATATTAAGAACTAAAACCTAACAACATTACAGAAGTATTCATACTGACTTTAGAATGTGGTCATTTACTGCACAGCAGTGAGCATGGGCATTGAGAATGCCATCTGCTGGCAAAAGCAGCATAAGGGAGCATGACTCCTTGTCAGGCAACTTCCAAAAAAGGGAAAGGACAAGAAACATGATGTGGATTGTCAGTTGTTTGGTTTGGGTTGGTTTGGGTTTTTTAACTGCTAATTTGAAGTTTTTTTCAATAAAGTAGCTTTGCCTACATGATATGATGAATCTTATGTAGAAATTTTGGTGGGAGTGGATTTTGAACCAGAAGAATAGTATTACACCTTTATTTTGCACTGGAAAAGACTATCATTTGAAAATAGTAACAATTTAAAAGATATCATGAATAAAAAGGAAATACAAATAGGCCTGAAAGACTGATATTGCTTGTACTTTCCTGTTCTTCTGGAGGGGAAGCCATATGAGGAGCAGCTGAGGACACTTGGTCTGTTCAGCCTGAAGAACACAAGACTGAGGGGAGACCTCATTGTGGTCTTCAACATCCTTGTGAGGAGAAGCAGAGGGACAGGTCCTGATCTCTTCACTCTCATGACCAGTGACAGGACTCAAGGAAGTGGCATGAAGCCGAGACAGGAGAGGTTTAGGTTGGATACCAGGAAAAGGTTTTTCACATAGAGGGTGGCTGAGCACTGGAACAGGCTCCCCAGGGAAGTGGTCACAGCACCAGCCTGACAGTCCTCAAGAAGCATTTGAACAATGCTTTCAGGCACATAGTGTGGCTCTTCGGGTGTCCTGTGCAGGGCCAGGAGTTGGACTCGATGATCCTTGTAGTTCCCTTCCAACTCATCAAGTTCTATGATTCTGTGATTCTCCTATTTCACAGGATCTCAAAAATAACTCAAGATTTCATTAACTATTTGGTGAGAATATTGAGAGTGTAAACCTCTACACTAAAAATTGAAAAAAAAAAAAATCAAATCCAGCAGTGAATTTGTTATTGTGTCATCGCCTACAGCAACTGTGATTCCAAGCTTTATGTGGCCATTCTGTTATTTGACCAAAAATAGTGGACAATACCTGTCTGGTAACTCCACTTACAAAACAGTGACTGTTGTCATAGGACTATAGCAAGGCAGATCCATAGAAGACACATCTCTACTGGTTTCAAAACTGTGTCTGCTTGGTTGAAAACATCTTCTCTTTCTCTTTTTTCCCCCTCAATGATTATTGATGAAATGTTTTATTGTGCTCAGTTCCACAGCCAACAACCAACCAAGTTACCTAAACTATCTAACAAAGAACAACTGGTCTAATATTGCCCTAGTGTTTTCCGAGACTGTCCCATCTTTGCAAGCCAGTCAGAAACATGGGAGAGCATAGCGAGTAAGATTTGCTGGCATTCAGCAAGGACTTTGGTCTAAATAGAATTTGATTATTGCTTAGATTAGGTTAACAATCACTGACAAAGAGATGTCCATCTGCTCAAAAGTAAGACCAACAAAAAAGCTGGAAGTGACAGATGTCAAGTCCAACATATTTAAGAGCAGAGGGAAGCCAGAAACAAAAGAAAAAACTACAAAACATAGTTTGTGAGCAGAGTCATCCCTGACCACAGCTTTTCCTGAAGTCATCTCTTAGAAAGTACACATTTATTTATTGTCAGCTGTGCTGTGGTTCCAAGAAAGGCAGCACACCTGGAAGATCCAATACTGACAAGATGCCATTCACATTTTACCACTAAGTTACCATTACTTACTCTGACATATAGGAAGACCCCAGGAGGAAGAGCATGAGAAAAGGAAGAAAAGTGTCATCTAGGATGAACACAAGCCTCTCTGAAGTCTTGTAAACATCTGCTAATTTGAAAACTCAGCATTTCACCCATTTCAGGAAAGAAGAGAACAGGATACGAGGTTTAAAATAAGCTCAAAAAATGAAAAAATTAGGAAAACAGGAAAAGTAGTTTTAAATGTTAGTGTCACAGAATAAAGCCTTTGATCTATGCTTTGTTGCATGCAAAAACTGTCCTTGCAGGGATACCAAAGCTGTCTGTGAAACAAGGCAGTAGAGCCCTGTAAACTCAGAGCTGTGGTGAAGGTAAATGCTGGTGTGGTGAGACCCTCCTGATGGGTCTTCAGAGAGGCCCATCAGTGTTGAGTTCATTCTTCCCCGAGGGACTGAAGTCTGGGGCTGCACTCTCCTGGGTGGAGGTACCAGCTCTGTGCCTGTCAGGATAGCTCTACCCAGGACTGCCCTGCACCACCACTCTTTCACTTCCAACTGTGAAAGAAAGATTTTTGGGTGACCGCTTCTTTTGACATTGTCCCTGGGTGGTTATTTTGTGACTAAAAGTCAAGGCAAGAGGGAAAAAGTGCTAAATCTGCCAGGGTTGGAGTATTGCCCTGAATATACCACTCTGAATACGCCACACTACTGCTACCCTGGAGAGCAGCAGGCACCATGTTAAAAACTCACTGGATTCTCACAACAGTCTAAGAATGCCTTAAAGGTTCATGAGGATACAGGTAATTTCATAGATGCCCACCTGTCTCCAACACCACATAAAAACATACTCCAATTAGGAATGAAAGTCAGAGGAGCACCAACTCTGCAAGTGTTTAACATGCTGTGTGAAACTCAAAAAAGTAGAGATGCGTAAAATAAAGTAAATCTCCAAGCGTTTTCCAGATCCTCTGCAAGAAGCTGATTCCTTGGCCCAGAATTTGCTTTCAATTCAAAGCAATTCAATTACAAAGGGAGCACACAGGCCATGAAACAGTGGAGAAATCAAAACACCTTTTTCAGTAAGCAGGGGTCTAATGCATGTTTGTATTATACTGTTCAAGAAACTGAAGACTAAGTCTATACTGTTTAAGGAAATCTGATGGCTTGGTATCCTTGGTCTCCTTCCTGTGATTACCATCTATAAGTGGTTGTGGAGAACCCACAACCCACAGCCATTAGCACAACCCGGTAATGGGTTTCCCCCACTCAACAGCTCCAAACAGATTAATACTATCAGATCCCGCTATTCATCACAAAATGAGAATGTCGGCAAAGTCTCCCTTCCCATGATAATCCCCTGCTTGACATACAATGACACTATTCCACCAAAGCTGAAGACAGAATGTGATTCTTGTTATAATTACAGGCTTAATAGGTACAGAGGGTTGTAAGGTGCAAAGCAACTATTCACACTAGAGAGTCTTCAAGAATACAACAGGTGCAGCCAAATGATTTAGGCCATTGAGATGGTGCTATGATCAAAGATGCCTACCCCTACTTTTTAAGGTGTCACTTAAGCAATATGCCATCTCCATCTGGATTTCTTTTGGGTAACTTTGATGTCTTTCATGTATTATGTTGAAAGGTGACATGTTTTTATCTGATTCTGCAATACACATTGTCGGACACAGTAAAAAAACCACCTCATACAAGTTCAAGCAGGTTTTAGATAGATAACTAGCTAGCTAGTGGATTGAAACATTAAAATAATGGAATCGTTGAAACAGTGGACAGGAAGATTAAAATTTGTAAAGTTGCTTGGAAATGGTATATGTACAAAAGCCTAATTAGTATTGAAAAATATTTAAATCTTCCATGTCTAATGACCTTTAGAATTTGAGCTTTGCAGCTAGTAATGAGAGGTTTTAAAAAATCACTAGCACCATACAAATTACTATGAGCAACGCACTTAAATTATTAGTTTACGACAAGCATTAAATCCTATCCTGAGATACTCTTGAAGGCTTGCTTTCTATATCTATTTAAAGTACTGGCCAAATACAAAATAATTTTTTTTTTAAGTTTGTCTAAGTGCTGTGCAAGTTCTAGAGGACAAGAAAAACTACAGGACACAGTCTGAGGTTAAGAGAGCATGCTGGAGGGCCATAATACCCATGACAGGATGTGTGCTGCTTTTCCAAGCCTTAAGATCAGAAAAAGAACTCCTGTCATCAGACTCTCCTAGGGCTCTGCCAAACTTCATCCCCTTTATTTTGAGAAGTTCAACAATGGTGTCAGCAAAAAAAAAGTGACCTGAACACAAATACCACCATACAGTATCATGCTCAGCAACAAAAGCTAGAGTAGAGGAAGAAGGTGGGATTATTAGTTACTAAGGTGGGGGCTGTTCAGAGACTGGCTGGGCATTATTGTGCCTGTGTGAGACGCTCAGCAATTTCCTTCACTGCGCTTGTTGGTTTGGTTTTGGCTGTGGTTGTTTCTTTGGTTTTGCTATTTTTCACTTCACCTATTAATTCACCTTTATCTGGACCCATGAGTTTTCTTACTTTTGCTCTTTCCAGTCTCTCAGGTGTCAGGGACATACTCAATCCACCATAAAGAGCTTACAAGACCTAGGACAGCTTATTTGTGACTCAGGACATGGGAGCCAAAGCTGGGATGAGTCTTTTCTCCAGAAGAGCTACAACTGCCATAATACTGGTCCAGCTTCCAAAAGCAGCCTTTGACAGTGGGGAGTTGACTTCCAGGTGAAAGTCTGCATAGCTCCTTAGAATCACTCAGAGATTATACAGTCTAAGAATGTGGCTAATCTTGTTGCAAGAAGTTTTTTTGTTTTGCTTTGGAGGGTTCTTTTGTGGGGTTGATTGCTTGTTTTAAATAAAACCCCAAGCTTTCCAGAGTTATTGATGGGCATAATGTCCCACACAGAGCTATGCAGGAGACAGGGGCATAGGGACACAGGACAGTGACTCATCTCACCATTACAGACAAGCTTTCAAGTACTAAAATACATAAAATTGCAACACCAAAGCAATACTGAAATTCACACAAATCTGTCCATGAATTGGTTATTACTTGAATATGCTTTTTTTACACTTAGTTTTTTATTGTATCAGCAACTGGTTTTGAATCATAAACATTAAAATCTGCAAATCCAGGTCACCAAGAGCACTGCTTTTCTTCTCAGCTCTAGGAACAAATTACCACCAGCAACTACAGCCCCAAACTAACCATCCTGTCTTTTTGGCGGGACCATTTGGGGGGTTGATGCAAAAACATGAACCTTTGTTACAGAACTATCCAGCTTTCTATTTGTGACTATTAATGACTCAAGTGCTTAACTCCCCTACTCACAGGGACTGTGAGGTACTGTGGGATACTCCTGGCAGTCTACAATCACGATCACAAGGATTTGCAGCCAGTATGGATGCACCTCTTGTATCTGTCTCTACAAGGCAGATGACAGCCGGAGCTCTTCACGCTGTTGGCAAGGCTGATGGCAGCAGCCACAGTGGCAGCTCCCATTCTACAGATGACATTGGGAATAAACATGAGCTCCACATTCCACCCAGTCTGAAAACAAAGAGTGTCTCAACTCTTCTTACTTGGGTCTGGTTAGATTTCTGAATATAGTGGTAGGCAATTCACTTCAAATAAAGTAACATATTTGTCTTTGAAGAAAGAAAGTAAAGTGTTGACTTTCTCACTAATTATGTGGTATTTTGGTCTTTGTTCTACCTTGAAAATACTAGATTGTATTTTCTCTAATCCAAAATCCAATCCAGTTATTTCAGTGGCCTTTGGATCAAGTCTCTTCTCATTATAAAGTCCAATTAAAACATTTAATGTTTCTCTCAAGTAACTGATAAATTAGATGAGAAAGTAACAGAAATTCCAGACAAGTAAAGTACATCAGTCTTAAAAAAATTAAGAAAAACAGACCTCTGACAGAAATGTTGCACATGACAAAAAAAAATTAGATTTAAAAAGTGGCAATGATATCCTGGTTACACATTCACAATAAATCCATGATGGAAGAGATTAGAGGTAGGTCATCTGTAAACGATACTGGGCAGAGGTCAAAAATAAAATGTTGTTGAGATTTTCAGTTTCAGAAATCCCACATAGACAAAATATTATGAAAAATATTGAGGAATCTCACAAGTGACATACTAAGAATTATAATTCTATCAGATAACCCGTAACAGAAAAACCTTTGTGAATATACCATTAGGTATGCTTATTTTTCATTCTAATAAAGAGCAATGGGCAAATGAGCAAATAATGAGCAAATTTCATAATGCAGTTAAAATTCTATCATTATTCATAACTAACTTAATCCTGTGCCTCTGGTAGCTGCCTCACACAAGCCAAAACCTGTTCCCATAAAACATGGGCTATTCTAGGATGACTGAACTTACTATATTTAATTGTGATACAAGGCATTTAAAAATAACCTCTCTCTAATTTTGCTGATTCACACTAACATCTTAGCATCAGCAGGTACCGGTGTTTTGGCAGCAATGCAAATTCATGCTAATTTTCTTTGAGATCTTTCCTAAAAAAAGCAAAAATGGAAGTCAATGCCAGAATGATTGTCATGTAAGTGCAACACCTTACTTACTGTAAAAAAAGATGATAAAGTGACTTATTAGCCCATCTCTGAAATTTTAAATAGTACTAAGAAAAGAAGGTTTTAGCAATTCCTGTATCTAAACACATAGGCTATTACACTGTAATCCTCTCCCAAACCACCAAAATCCTAACATCCCCTCACGAAAAGCTCAGGAGCAGTCCGGTGCATGTGTTCCCATCAATATCCTCCACCAGGACCCAGGGGCTCCTGGCTCTGTGCTGCTGGGCAGCTCCACGGCTGCAGCCCTGGACCACTGGCAGCTGCAGGTCACCCTGCAGGGACACCACTCGCAGTCACTGCAGCATGAGTCAGCTCAATTACCTTCTCGAGTCCTAGTCTGCCTCCATTTTCTTCCTTTCAATGCGCAAATACTTTGAGACACAAAGCAAGTCTAGTAGCCAACTAAAATTAACCTCTCTGAACACACAATGAGCTAAAATGACTTCACTCGATAGATACTCCAGCTATCATCACAGCCTCTAAACATCTGAAGAATCGTATTTGTAGCATGTCCCTAAATGTGCATACCAGATTACCTGAGATCTTAAGCAAAATTAATTCATAAACAGTTATGGCACTCAGATAGCACCTGAGAAATCTGGTTTTGATTTCTTGTTTCTTTTCCCTTTCTTTCATTTTAAATGATAGGTTTAGCTCAAGTACCTATATCCTGACTTAAGGAATTTTGATGAACTGCCATTTTCAAGTAAATCAGCACAAAACCCACGCTGTTCAGGATCTTATCGGTGACTCCCCAAGCTCAGATGGCAAGCTACTAGGTGGGATGTTAACTGGTTTTAGATGTGCTTTGACAAAAGAAATGGGACTACACACCACTTTGTCACAGTATGGAGCTGTGCACATTGATTACCAGAAACCCCAGATCCAAAAGTTCTCTGCAGGTTATTAGCAGTCCTAAACAGTAACTTTTGAAATGGTAACTTTCAGAAGGGAAGTTGTTAAGGTTTTTTGGAATAATGACAGTATCACAGGGCAAAGACTTTTCAGGAAGCCTGAAGGAGGCAAGCCCACTGCTGCTGCTGATGCAGGTGACTGCCAAGAGGAAATAAAATGTCTTGCACTTTGCCACGGTCCCCTCTGGCTGCAGGCAGGCTGGCAATAAAAAAAGTCTTAGGAACAGGTAAGGAAGGACTCACTTAAGTCAGCAGTTGGTGTCTGCAGTGGCTAATGGGCAACAGGAGGCCTCCTGGTACTAGTCAGATACAAACCACATATATACATTCTTGATAACCACAGGACAAAGTACAAAGTAGCCACAGTGCATAGCTTGAGCGGTATTTATAAGAAGATTGGGGGTGAGCAGCTATTTAAACAGAACAGATTTTATCTAGACAAGGGCTTGAATATGCACCAATGCAACAGTTAAGTGTCCCCAGGTGGAAACTGAGGGATACAACAGCAGTGTGAAAGTCTTACAGAAGGGCCCTCAATGGCTTCACCCTCCCCCACCCAAAACCATGGTCTTTTGTGAAGCTGCTTTATGCAGCTGAAACTTTCTTGTTAATTAAGCAGAGATTGGTAGGTACAGCTGCTATTTCAAACGAGCTCTTTCCAAGACTCTCTACTTGTTGTGCCTCACTACCAGATGCACAGTTCCTCTTCCAGCTTGTACACTGTTTGCATTTTTTTGTCCTTTTGATATTACCATAATATGGAAGTTATCAGTACATGACAAAGAAAACAGAGGCACCACTGGAGTACCCCTTTAAAATCATGCTGCCTGTTGTCATGGCAACCACTTAATTAGTTGTGTTACTCATTTTTCACCAGCACCTGGCAACACCACCTCTCCACGATCTCTTATTATTAAGGAGTCTGCTAACTCAGCTGCTTTACAAGGTAGCAAAAAAGATCTGCTGGCATTTCCATTCTGAATCTTATCCTTAAGGAATCATAAATCACTCATAAATTGCCCAACAGCTGAATACAGTGTGCACAAGAACCACTGTGACAACCCTTCCCCTTGAAAAGAACACAAATAGTGTTGGGATCTAATCATGCTCCCTGCAGTACCAGTATGTATTCATATTGGTATGTATTCATACATACATTGTATGTATTCACTACATAGGGAGAAGGATCAGACCTTAAATTCTTTAAGTCAAAGCACCCAAATGCTTTGACAGACAATCTCTTGCACATCTCTCCTTTGACATCACAAGCATGGGGACAGGATTGGCCCCATTTCCTCCAAGCTTCCTTTTGGAGAGAGATTCCTACCCTTCACATTGCTGCTGTCCATATCCTCAAGCTGTTCTGAGAAACACACAAGCATGTACTGAGCCAGCACTGCTATTACCATAATTAAACATGATAATCAAACAGGCTTCAGTTAGCCAGAAGTCAGACCAGACTACACCAGGAGCCTTCCTCAAGAGTAAACTGTCCCTGTATGTGAGTTGCACAGAGACTTCAGACTCAAAGGGCTGAAAAAAAAAAAGATTGTTTAATTACATTGCACAGACAGCCCCATCACCTTGGATGAATACTTCCCTTGGACGAAAGGTCACCTAGGTATCTAAATTCCATTTCTGAGTCTGGGACCATAAAAGAATACATACTTACAATCATCTCTTTAGTATCAAAGTCAACCATTTCAACGGTTGAACACTCGCAGTTTAATATCTGGGTGCTGTAACAGAAATTAAACATTCTGATATCTTATCAAAATGTGGCAACAAAAGAGCCTTCTCTCTGCCAAACAGCAGAGAGGATACAAAGGAGCCTCATGCAGAATTCAACACCAGAGAACAGCAGAAAGAAACTAAAATAATCCCACTGATCTGTACAGTGGGATTCTGGAGGTACCAATGCACTTCCCGACAAAATTTTAGACAAGAAGTTGGTCAAAAGGGGTAGCTTTATCCCTTGATATTGCTTTTATTCAAGTTTCAGGCTCTCTTAATGCTCTTTAAACGCAGATTTTGACAGTTTATTGTTTAAAGATTAGGCAGTAGTGAAAAACACATTCATTTCTGCTTGTCAGAGATGTTGATGAATTCCAGTCACATGCAATTAAGCTGGAATTCAACACAATGACAGACTAAACAGGGACGTCTAGACAAACAAAGAAAAAAAAAAAAAATCAATCAAAAATACAATTCCCAGAGAAAAATTCCTAAACAATTCTACATTCTTTCTGCTGCAAAAGGGGTGCATAATCTTACCTTATTTATTATATGAAATATAATATAGATTATTTGCTTTATTTTAATTCATGCAGTGGTATTAGGATGTATCATCTAAAAGAGACAGTAAAAATACTAGTCATGCTGTAATATTTTTGCTACAGAAGAAACACAGAATCTTTGTTTTATAGTAAAACATAAATATGTCAAAAATGGGATACATTGCATTTTGCATTTCTTAAAGATAAATTCCCTCTCTGTAAAGCAAAGCAACAAATGTCACTGAGAAGTTGAATTGTCTTTATGACATTTAAAATGAAATAAAAGATGTACTCTAGGCCTGAGTTTACATCCATCCATGTAGTAAATGAGAAACTACATGTCTTTACTCAAAAATCTTCATGCTGTGTATTGTTTTATTAGTTATGTTGGTTTTCAAATCAGATGAAGAATCATAGAAGTATATAATTTTTTCTTAAATCTGGCAGTGCTTTACTCTCTCTAGATATGGGGAGATCAAGCAAAAACTGCTTTAACATCTGCTGCAAGAAGAAAAGATTAATTACACAAGATATTTTTGTATATTATTCAAAACCATCGGGTCAATGCTGTCATGCTAGCAAGGCATCAGGGTCTCTTTGTCAACAACGTGTAGCGACTGACCTGAGGAACATGTTGTAGTAGCATGATACAAAATTTCATTGCCCTTTTTCACCACATATGAGAGATATATGAGAGATATGAGAGATATCCCAGAAGCTGGAATTTTTAACACTCATCAGTACTAGGTTGTACTGCATGACAGGATTCAACATGCACATGGCCACAATGATTTCACCAGTGACAGAAACCTCTACTACTCTGAGAAGGTCATAGATTTTCACATGACAAACCTGATTAAATTCATTCACACTCATTCAGCATTTGTATTAAGAGTAATGAGATTTTAGAAAACTTACCGAACACCTGATTCTCATGAAACCAGAACAAACCCAAATTTTACACTTCATAGAACTGGTAACCAAATGTTTCACTTTATTGAATGAATCCTCTTAAGGAAGAATGGGCTTGGAAAAAAGGCAGCAAAAGATATTTAGTCTTATTAGCCCTATAAATTTTTGATTTACTCATACAAACCAAAGAAAGTTCCTGTGAGTAAAGGCAGACTCACCATTACTCAGCTTTTCAAACCAAGAAAGAGAGAAGGCCAAGTCCTTTGGGAAGAAGCACTTGGGCTCAAACCCTAAGGAAGGGCATGAGCTGCACTTGTGCAACAGCTGCAACATCAGTTCTGGCTCTGTCAAACTACAGAGCTAACCTTTCCCGTTAAATGTTTTGCATGTACTCTACCTATTACAATAAGCTTCAGACAATGGACTACTAGATTGGTGCTACATGAAGAAACTGTTCAATCAAAAAGTGAGGTTTTTTTAACTTTAAAAAGGCCCTAAAACTAATGGGCCAGGCAATTTCAGAGTGTAATTTATTAGTTCTGCTCTTAAACTCACCTCGAACTTCAGGAGAGAATCGAGCTGAATGGCGAGACACAAAAAGTTTCAGTTCTTGATCCAAGTTGCACTCGACCAAGTTTGTGTCCCATGATCGGATCCCTAAAATTCAAAATACAAAACACATCTGGCTTGACACATGAGCATTGGAAGTTTTAACCAAGTATTTTTCTATTTGCATTCATGCTATTTGCATATTTCTAAATTCCAAGCCCAGCCTTGCTTCCTTTCAAGGCACACAGCTATTTTTTAAAATGCACTTGGAAGGATTCTGACAGGAATCAGAAAAAGACAATCTGCCTTTCCAAAGGGTGACCATTCTTTAAGGCCCCATCTTTAGAACTGCAGTAGTAATTGCTTCACAAGAAGCTACCAATGTCCCTGACTTGACTTTAAAATAGCAATATACAGGTTTACAAAACTGAAAGAGTGAATCATCCAGAGGACACTTCAGTCATGTTGCGCTTTTGAGAAGACAGCATTACCTAGCATGTTGCTAATTAATATTTAAATACAAAGTATTAAATTGCTGACTTCTTCATTCAATATCTTTGAAGCATACCATATTTTAAATTAAAATTTAAGTGATCTTTTATTTATGAAGTGTCAGAACTCTGGTTTTGAGATCTGAAAATCCTGTGCTTGATCTTTTTTCTTTTAAGAACTAAACAGCACATCTCTCTTCCCTACTGTTTTTCCCGCAGCTACTTAAAAAGGCAGTCATTTGACACTCATATGACCAAAAAATGTATTATTCCAAAGTAGATTTTTATGGATTGAAATTTGACCAGGAAAAAAAAAAAGTCATTGCAGCCAAAAGACAAGTTTCTAGTTTCCTTCCATAAGATTTTGATGAATAATTTGAAAAAAAAGAAACATAAAAACCTCCATACTTTGGATTTTTCTATAATTTTGTTTTGAAATTGTGCTGAAAAATCTTCTGGTTTTGAAATAATGAGCAGGCAGTAGCACTACAAGTAGGTCCAGGCACTTCTGCAATTTTGAAAACCAAAATTGCACTCATTTTTTTGTCCTAAAAGAACATCATTACATCTACACAAATGAACTGGCAAACATAAAAGGGATTGCTGGTGAGGAAGTGTCTGGTGGCCCCTCACCACATGAACATGCCTTTGCATGGAATCATTGGGTTAGATCACTTTAGGGTTTGACCAGGAGACGCCTGAAGAGGCATATGTCCAACCCCTCACCATGAGTCTAGAACTAACACTCCTGGTAACTCTGTCAGGGTTTCATGCTGTGGATGTTACTGTCAATGCCACTTCCCATGCCCTGTATCTTGTTTCAAGGCAGCAGAAATGTCGGGACTTAGACTTGCAGAAGCCCTGTTGCAGGGATGAAGCATGAGGAGAAAAGAGGGAATAGCAGAGAAACCAGATCTGCAGCGCCAGTCTCCACTGCAGCTCTGAGTAGGTTCTCCATGCAAATATGAACATCTGCATTTCAACAGCTTGAAGCCTCTGCAAGAAGAATGCATCCAGGGCTTTTCCTTGTCAGCATCCAAGTAAAGGTAGTAGCAAGCTTACTGTAACATGCTACCAACAATTAAGTAGCTGCCATTTGAATCTCTAAAAAATTTTGAAAATACAGTATTGCCTGTGTGTTCCATAACCACTTGAGAAATATAACTGAGCTATAACCAGCCACCTCCACTTCCTGACTGATGCATCATTGTTCAGAGGCATAAGCAGCAAGACTCTTCTGCAACTCTCCTTACTTTGTTTTCTCAGAAAGCTCTTGGCCATATGGTGCATTTTTGGGATGAGTTTTGGCAGACAAATACATCTAAACAGGCTTTAATATCTTCCAGGTGTTGGAATATTTGAGAGTAAGAACACCAAGATGATACAATACCATACACATAGAGCACATATGAAAACAATAACTACTAAACCGACATTGATCACAAAGCTGAAGTAGGCTGAATGAATGAGTGCTGAACTTCAAGAAGCTTTAAGATAAACAGCTCCCCGGCCTATGACACCAAGCTTGTGTGGAGAAACTACAAAGCTTTCTGGAGGTCAGTTAAACAACATGGACTATGATTCATCAATGCTGCTAATGAAAGGAATCATCCACCATCTCTAGCTGCTTTAGATGCAATCCTAATTTGCTGCAGGGATGAGATTCTGATTAGGTATAGTCAAAAACATTGAGCCAGGCAATGTCCAAAACACAGGACTCAACACAAAATAAATAGGAAAAAAAAAGAAAAAAAAAACAAAGCCAAGGGGAAAAAAGCCTATACGCCCTATGCACATAGCAGTCCTAGAAGTTGAAGCTGGAATTTGGGTAGACTATCCAAAATTTACAACTGCATGATTCAGCAGTCTGGATGCAAAAAATACGCATGTGTATCACAGAGTAGCAAAATATATTATATGCATGATATCACTAAATCAGGTTTTGGGCAGAACAAAGGTAAACGTGGAACTAAAATCCAAGGTCAATCCAATGATGGATTAGCAGTGTGGACGTAACTGCTGTAAACATGACTGAACTGGAGCCATTTCTTTCTTTCTGCAGTCTTAGGAATGCAATGCCACCAGATACAGGACTAATGAGACAGCAGGCAGGGCACACCCAGTAGCATCTGCTAAATCAGTGGAAAAATCTTGAAGCCTTCTCTTCAGTCCCCTCTTCTCTTTCGGTGGATGGTGGGTTAGAGGATTGCCCCTTTAGCAAAGTCACATCCCAAATGAAATTACTGAAAATGCATCTTGCCACACCATTCCCTCCCCACAATATATTAAGAAATGACTCTGCATTCCACCAGGTTGCGTAGCATCACGCCACTGATGTGTTATCAGCAGATGTTTTCTTTGACACGTTGCTCTGCAGTTTGGCGCATGAATCCACAGTTTTCAGTGATGGTACTCAGGAGATGTACCAGAGAAGACAGTGAGGTAGAGTTTTCAAGAACCAAAATGCATTTAAAGCTCTATTGAGAATGAAGGTAGCAAGAAGTGGTTTTTTCCAGACTACAGCAGACTTTCCAAAGAGAAAGCTATTAGCTGAGCCCATAATTGTCTCACGTAGATAGAGCTTCAGACTCCCACTGTATACATCCAGAACAATGTACCTCAAAATTTCACCACAGAGTTTTCTTAGCAGGCAAAAATCTCAATCAGATGGTCTGATACTAGAAGCAGGAAGGTGACTTCTAATCCAAAATGACGAATTAAAAGGCCAAAACATTCCCTCTGAACATCTAAACCAGTAAGTGGGTGTTATGCTTAGTGGCAGGAGGTAGCAGCAACTGAGCTATGCAGCAGCAACTGTACAATAGAAGATTCAAGAAGAGACAAGAGCATTTCTTCAGAGGAAGGGTATTGGCTGTCTTGAGGGAAGAAATGTTACCAATTTGCTCTATAATCTTTAAGAATTTTAATTAAAATGCAGCCAGTTCACTTCTAATACAAATGAAAATTAGATAGAGTTAAGGAAGTGCAATGCTGAAGAACCTCTGAATGACAAAGCACCTGCCTCAGTAGTTCTCCCCAGGAGACAATGGTAGCAATAAAGATGAACAGGTTATGATGAAACTGGTTAGCAGAGATGAGGATGCCTTTTACCTCAAAGAGTTATGAAAAAGAATTCAGAGAAACAGCCAACTAAAGCAACAATGGCTGAGAAAGCAACAATAGAGATAGATGAAGTCCTAGCAGGACTGCTGAACCACACCTACATGACAAGGCTGCTACCAATTCCCCCGTTCCGGGATCTCTTCTCCCCTCTAACAATGGCAGTTTCTGAAACCTTTGTTTTCACCAGCCCAGAACAAAAAATACATGTTATAAAATCATGTACCAACTGAGTTTAACAAACCGTAAGGTCTAGCAATAATTTTCTTTGTGCTTTATTCCATTAATATCGCAACGGGTTGTTGTTCTGGGGGTTTTTCCCCCTCCTCTCTGCATATACACTGCAATCTATTGTATCAGAAACCACAACAAAAACTTATAAAACTGTCATTTCACTTGCAATACCATCCTGCATCGCCGTCTTAAGAAAAGGACAAATAAACGCCGAGTCAGAGCAGCCCGCAGTCGGACAATAACGAGGTTGAGCACTCAGGTAACAGCCTTGTTACTCAAATGGGTTTTCTTTATTGGAATATATATACGCATATATAGAACTTGGGTCCTGAAAAATTCTCCAGAGGACAGAAAAGTCCCAGAGCCCAAAGTTAGACACAAAGGCGCGGCTGCGCTCCCGCCCGCGCAGCCTCTGCCGCCGAGAGGGAAAACGCCCCGAACCTCGCCGGCTTGGCGTAGCGGTGGGGGACGAGGGACTGCGGGCGGCAGCCGCCCCGCAGCCCCAGCCCAGCCCATCCACCCCATCCCCAGCCGCCCTTTGTCCGCCCCGGGCTGCCATCGGGACCGCAGTGCGGACCGTGCCACGCCCACCCGCCGGTGTCTCCGGGTAGACGGGCTCGGCGGCGGGCGCTGCGCTCCCGGCCCGGCCCCTCCGCCCAGCGATGGCGGGGAGGGGGCTCGCTGCGGCTCTCCGCAGCCCCGCTCCGCAGCGCCCGCACCCCGCGGGGGAAGGTGAGAGGGTGGGCGATTGCGGCGGGACGCCCCGGGGAATAAAGAGCAGGAGACCGCGGCTCGGCGGGATGGGTGTCGGGGGTAATCCCGGCTCCCGACCGCGCCCAGGGAGGGGCACGGCACCGGCGGGGGGTGTCGCGGCGCTGCTTGCGGCGCCCCGGCTCCCGCCGCCTCACCTCGCTCGATATTGGCGATCGCCCGCCGCAGGTGCTCCTCGGTCACCAGCTCGCCGACGACCACCAGCAGGTAAAACTTGCTGTCTAGGAAGCGGTGGGAGAGACTGGGCGAGGTGGAGGTCGGGTTGGGGATGCTGCAGGAGGGCTCCGAGTCCACTTCCACCACGACGGTGGCCATCTCCTCCGCCCCGCGGCTCCGGGGCGCTGAGAGCAGAGGGGCCGCTCGGTGACGGCTCCGCAGGCGGCAAGGAGGGACTGAGGGCGGGCGGGGAGGCGGCGGCGCTTTTATACGGAGACGGTGCAGGGCAGGGACCTGGTGAGGAGGAGGAGGAGGAAGGGGGGGAGCCGGCGCATCCTCCGCGCCGCCGCCGCCGCCTTTCCAGCATCCACAGCTGATGTCATCTGCGGCAAATCCTCCCCGCGGCGGCCCCCGGAAGCAGGAAGGACGCGGGGGGCGAACAACGCCCCGAGGGGACGCCAAGGGGTGCGCCCCGCGCCCGGCTCCCGCCCCGACCGTGGGACCCCTGGGACTGCGCCCCTCGCATCCCTTGCTCCCCGCGCCCGTTCGGGGCGTCACCCTGCCCGGCGGTCACCCCTCCGGGCGGTCACCCCGAGGTCTGTCCCGGGTCCTAGCCTTGAAACAGGGCAATGAGGAGCCTCAGGTGATGGCCTGGCAGACCTGGGGAGCTCATCTGGGAAAGCCGGCATCGGGACTCTAGCAGCCCTCCGGACGCGGACGGCTGAAAAAGCAGTGCCGCTGCCCAAGGCCAGTTGTCCTCTCCTGCATCGTCCTGTAGCAATGCAGTAAAATTTGAGTCATGCTTAAACACAAACGCTCGCCCAGCAATCTAAACATTCTTGCTAACTTTTTTAATTTTAAAAGCAGTTCATTTAATTAGATAATTCACACGTGGCCTTTCTGCACATACTCAATGCCCATAGATATATGATGCTAGAAAAACACTGGTTTTTCTGGCAAGGTGCTGAAACAAGGTGCTGAAACTCATATTTTTAGCTTATTGAAAGCTGCAGAAGTTCAAAGGGGTTTGGGTAAGTAATGTTGACCAGGCTCAAGCAACTCTTGGGAGCAATGATAGCAGAAAACTACAATGACAGATCCAAAGGTTTCCTTTCTCTTCTCATGGATGTCAGATATATACACCCCAATACTCAGTTATAACCAGCTCTGAAAGTGTTTTACTCTCTTAACCTGGGATAGGGACAAATCTGTGTGAGATGTTCCTCTCACTTTACTGACGCAAGCAAGCCGCTTGTTTATACTAAGCCTCTTGTTTATATGGCTCAAGTGATGTGGGATAAATTTCACTGTGACACAGGAAAGGATATAAACTTTTATAGCCTGCTTTTTAAGATAACCTCTTGTCCCTGACTGAGAAGACACTTCCTCTGTCTGTAGCTTCTTACAATGCTGGGTGCGCAAATTCTCTCCCTACTGCTCAGAAACAGAGCGCTTGCCTGGATGAATGAGTACATCAGCCCTGTCTTCTTTGTATCTTGTTCCAGGGCACAGTGGACTAATCCACATGCATTTCAGGTTATCACTACTAAGTTTTTTTTGTCTTACTAGCCTAGAGGCTACAGTTTCAACCTACAAAGGTTAAAGCACCATCATTATAAGTGCTGGTCCATAATGTTGTATCTGTCTACGGCACCTAGTGGTTTTGATATGAATAGTTCCTCTGCATAAATACAGTACTGAGAGCCTTGGCTTACATGGTGTGGTGTGTTTGGATGTTGCATCCAAAGTAGACTTCTTCTGAACTGCCGTTACTCTGAAGGTTGTAGAGTGTGGACAAGCATTTTCACAGCCATGTCAGGTGGCTGAGATGACACAGTGATAAAGAGCAGCAGTGCTCATTCTTCACTAGAGCTGACACTGCTGATAGAACAAATACAATGACATAGATGCAGAAGAACTAGCAGCAGTTTTAAGGTTTGTAAGGTATTCAGAGGTGCAGGGTGTTGCTCTCTGGATGCCCCTGTTCATCTGAGCCCCACTGCAACTTTGCTGTTTCCTCGCTAATCCTGTCAAGTTTCCATGGGCTGGTGTAGATGCCTACTTAGAAATAATTTTCATCCCCTGTGGCCTTGTCCTATATGATCCCCTTCCTAATAATCTGTTTTAATTACAGATACCTTCAAGACTTGCCACATGGTGCCCACTGGAAGAAAGCCAGCTTCAGGCTTCCCCCACTGCAATCTGTAGTTTTGGGATATGCCTTTTATTTCAATCACCAACAAGAGCAGCTAGTCTCTCAGGCATGGAAGGGGCTTGCCATGGGGACTTGCAAACTGGTTACAGAATAGACAGATACTGGTCCCTAGACATAAAGGTAAAACAGTTACTCATCTCACAAGCACAGCAGGTTTAATGTGATACTCAGAGAAATGCACACCAGTACTCAAAAGGCACTGTATGTGCTTTTAAGCATTTTCTTATTTTAAGGAAAGATGGAAATGTCCATAGCTGGAAAGATGTCTGTGAATTTGAAAAGTAAGAGCTGAAAAGAATGCATTTTATCAGAGAATAAAGTGCTTGCATACAGGTAGGTAATACAGCTAGGTTTGAAATAGCCTGCTTAGGTAGTCCTCTGTTTTATATTGCACTGTAAAGTAATATGCAGCTACAACATGGTATGATAAAAGCTGAACTGTTACAGTCAAGCTGTCTTGTGATGGGTGATGTATTACACATTAAAACCCTAAGGACAAGAGGTTGTCTTTGGAAGAAAATGGTCTTGTGCTAAACTCTTCAAAGCATGCAGACCTCTGGCCTTGTCCATTCACAAGCATATGCTGCATCATCTGAGATGGAAGGTAGACAAGAAAAGGTGCTTCATCCTCCTGAACATGCCTCTGAGGAAGCTGCAGGGTCCCAGCTCCATAGCCGCTGTTCACACTGTGACTTGCCCTGTCGGTATCTCAGTCAGGTAGATTTGTTTGTCATCGTCTTTCCCTATCTGGAAACTAATTTATATTCTGCAATATGGAGCATCAGGTCCGCTGCTGAGTGAAATGTGGAGATGTGCTGCATAAAGCTCACTTAATGTCCTGTGACCTTCACTGTCTGAAAGTGATGCTACCTGCCTAGCTGCAGCTAAATCGCATAGATATGCCCTTTCAGTAGAAGAAACAGCAACATTTGTGGACTGTGGAATGTATCTTGCTGTGTCAAAGAGACAGTGATTGAGACCTGCACCTGTCTGGCCTTTGTTTATTTTGGTTTGATTTTGGTTTTTTTTATTATGTTCAATACCAAATTGGAGTCCCACAGCTAAATGTGGTCTAATATATTTGAGAGCTGTATTTTTCAGATGTTGTATTTTTTAAAGAGGCAGTTTAAATAAAGTGCTTGAAGTTTAAAACATGCTTCTTGGTGGTATGTGCCATTTGTTACCCACTAAAATTCAAGCTTCATTCAAGTCCAATCTTCAAATTTTAAATGAAGTTTCAGTGATGTACAAGCTGGCCCTTTGTCTCAGATCAAGTGTCATCCCTAGCATAAAAGAAACACGTATCCATGTGGATTGCTTCAGACCAATTGTAATACAGACTGGGGAACAAGAGAGTGGAGAGCAGCACTGTGGAGAGGGACCTGGGGTTGAACATGAGTCAGCAGTGCCCTGGCAGCCAGGAGGGCCAGGCGTGTCCTGAGGGGCATCAGGCACAGCATCACCAGCCGGGCAAGGGAGGGGATTGTCCCACTCTGCTCTGCACTGGGGCGGCCTCACCTCGAGTGCTGGGGGCAGTTTTGGATGCCACAGTGTAAGAGAGATATAAAGCTGTTGGGGAGTGTCCAAAGGAGGGCCATGGGGATGGGGAAGGGCCTTGAGGGGAAGCTGTATGAGGAGCAGCTGAGGTCACTTGGTCTGTTCAGTCTGGAGCAGAGGAGACTGAGGGGAAAAATTGCATTCTGCAACTTCCTTGTGAGGGCAAGAGGAGGGGCAGGCACTGATCTCTTCTCTCTGGTGACCAGTGATGGGACCCGAGGGAATGGCCTGAAGTTGTGTCAGGGGAGGTTTAGGTTGGGTATAAGGAAAAGGTTCTTCACCCAGAAGGTGGTTGGGCACTGGAACAGGCTCCCCAGGGAAGTGGCCACAGCACCAATCCTGGCAGAGTTCAAGAAGCATTTGGACAATGCTTTCAGGCATATGGTGTGATTCTTCGGGGGTCCTGTGCAGGGCCAGGATTTGGACTTCAATGATCCTCATGGATTGCTTCTAATTCAGGATATTCTGTGATTCTTTGAATTTAAGAACTTTACTGAAAGTGAAGTGTCCCAGAAGGCTGTCTTCACTGAGTGAAATGCCAGTCTGAGGATTGCACAATGTGTCATGAAGGGGGTTCCTCAGGTGGGTAGGATTTCTTAAGGATGGGCAGGAAGGCCTAACTTCTAGAGATGGAGATTTGCCAGCCTACACTTGAGGTGACAGATTCACAGAATGGCTGGTTGGAAGGGACCTCTGAAAGTCATTTTGTCTAACTCTCCTGCTCAAGCAGAGCCACCTAGAGTAGGTTTCTGAGAGCTATGTTCGATGGAGTTTGAATATCTCCATGGATAGAGACCACCACCAGTGATGGTCTGGGCAACCATCACTCTCACTGTGAGTGTTTCTGATGCATGATGAAGTCAAGAATATGCAACCAGTACTATAGCAGATAATGCCTATAACATTTTATCCCTTACTTGATGCCTTCTCAATGTGACCATCATTCTCAATGCACCCACTCCACCTCACCCCCCATTTCCTGCAATGGGAAGCTCTACCATTCCCATGTGATCCAGCCTTTACCTCCCAGAGTCTCCTCCATGCATTGCTCCTTTGGGGCGACTCTGCAGAGCACGCAGCAGCAGCGCCAGTGCGGAGGGACAGTCAGCATGTCACCCTGACCCCAGCAGAGCTGAAGTGTCACCCTGCAGCTGCTGGGCATGGTGAGATTGATTAGTCATGAGTCCTTCCCTGCAAACACCTGGATGTGGGGTTCATGAAGACAACTCCTCTTGCCTTCCCCCACATTTTAGGCAGGGAAGCATCTTTGTCTCTAACATCCTCAAGCTGGCACTGCCAGAGGAGCTCCTCCTGCAGCAGTGATATGGCAATAACCAGGGTCACCAAAGAGAGCTGTACCTGGGTGAGCAGACAGAGACTTGGACTCCATGACAGACTCTTTAAGACAGGAAATACTTTATGTTTTAGGATGGCAGGCTTTATTTTTAAATACATGCAAAATAAAAATTACTTGACCATCATTAATTTCAGGTATTTAAAATATGTTACTTCAATTTTAATGATTACTTTTTAAATTGCAAAGGAGAAAGCTTTTATTTGCTTATCGTGAAATATCCATTTCAATTGGTATTTCGTCTGTTTCCCACTCCTTACACTTTCTCTACAGAAAAGGGGAAGTTAAATATAAAAAAAAAAAAAAAAAGTGAAGAAAGCAACACTATTGCTTTTAAAAATAACATTTTCTCTCACTTTTAGCTTTCTGCCTTGAAGTGAGAGAAAAATAACACCAAGTAACATTTTGCCTTAGCTCCCAGTGGAAAAATTAATTATTTTTTATCAGAGTAATTTCCCTCTTTTTCTTCAGTGGAAAAAAAAAATAGAAGTAAAAAAAAAGAAAAAAGTAATTTATTTAACTGCAATGAGAATTAAATGAAAAGAAAAAGATTTTCCACTGGACTATTAAAAAAAGAAAACTTAAAAAATAATTATTTTACATAATTTTTTCCTGACATTTGCTATGAAAAGAACATGTAGCTTTCGTGCAAATAAAATGATTGCTTCTCCACTGTTGGAGGGAAAATAGAGCAGTTTTAAGTAATTAGATCGTGTTTACTAATTAAGATGATGCTTAAAATTCAGCAATAAATGATAATAAAAGCATTGAAGGCAATGGTACCCATTGTACCACAAAGCTGCATGGATAATTAAAACATCATCAGTTGCAAAAACAATGGTAAGACAAAATGGTCGGCATCAGGCAGTAGTTTTGAGCTTCCTTTGAGCTCAGGGTTCAGTTGTCAGCCCTTCTGAACAGAGCGAGAATGGTCTGTTGATGTGGGATATAGTTAGGGTTTCAGGAGGTGAGTTTGTCAGGTTTAAATTCTTATTGAGGGACTGCAAGTTACAGAATTTCATTTGGGTTCTAGGGGTAAAATACAATTTATGTCCTATCACACCAACCTGAAGAACCCTATGGTCCAGAGTCCCCACATGTGCTTCCTTTCCAAGCCAGTTTTAGAGCTCAGTCTTAACTTAAGAGGGGAGGCAAAAGAAGCCATGGGTTTGGAATGACTGTACATACACTATCATCTGCCTAGTTTGGGGCCAGCTGGAAGCTGCGGGTTCCTGCACTGGGCTTTTGGCTGCCATGACACCCATGTCCAGCCTGGCCACAGGCTGCCCCAAACCTGCCTGCCCTGGCAGCACACCCTGCCCACGGCCATGCTGGAGGACCATCAGCCAGGTGTTAGTCCTTTAATTCACTACAAGCACAGAGGAGAAAAATATCAATGGGCAACTGTTGGCCACATGCTGCTCCATCCTAGATACTCACGTGGCAGAAACACGTGGAGGTGCTCTAAAGAAAAGGGTGGATTGGGGTTTTTTTGTTTTCTCTCCAACCTGGATTGTCTAAAGCTGCCTCTGGGAACCAAACAGCAAGTAGATATTTTACGTAATATTTTCATGTAGTTTTAAGACATGTCTGACAGTACTTTTCAGAGGTTGCCTGCTAACTCTGCTAGTTTTGTAGGATTTAAAATTGCTTATTATTATTATTTTACAAGGGTCCTGTTCTCTCAAGCGCACTACAATAGAGATGACATATTGCTACTACATAGAGAATAGGAAGCAAGAAATCTAGGCAATCATAATTTCATACAGTGCACTGACCGGCTTCCGTACACAGAATCTGGGGAACTGCTCCATCTTCCTGCTAGAAAGGTCCAACAGATCCTGGTCATACACTGGAGTCATCACAACTCTTCAAGCCTACAGCAATTTCATGTATTGCATAGCTGCAACTAGAGTAGTGCATCATTTTTCACCCTTGCCCAGGACTTTTTGTGCATGCAAGGATCTTGATGCAGCCTTTCATTCTAGCTCTCTTATTATGTAGAAAGCTACAATGACTCCGATTCCTAAAAGAATAGTTTGTGACTCTGATATTGCCTAAACAGGGTTTAGCCATCCTATTGATGTAGCCGTTAGTCTTACTGTTACAGTCATCCACTCTTTTAACTGTTTCACAAAATCTCATACTTTCTCAATAGAACTTGGTACTCAAACAGCATAAATGGTAGAAATGGTTAACTTAATTTGATATGTATCTCGAAACAAATTCCAGAGTTGTTCATTCAGACCACCTACATGACTGACCATCTGGTTCCTTTCTCCTTTTGTGCACTATATTATTTTGGTTTAATAGCAACATTACTATTTGTACAATTTTGCAGCATCGTTTTGGCTTTTTGTTTGTTTGTTTGTTTCCCTTTGATTTCTGTTTTTATTCATTTGTCTGCCCCATGCACTCCAATAGGCTGACACAAAGTAAAGATGATTTAAGGGTTCTCTTTAAATTAATGAGTCGTTCCAAGTCATAGGTATTTTGCAGTAGGTTGGGATGTGCTGACTAAGAGTTGCACTGCAGAATTTTCTGAAAGGCCTGAGTGGAGGGTGTACAGGAGGGGTGGCCAGAGAGCTCAGTAAGCTGAGCATTTTGCTGAAGGGCCCCTGTTTTGGGAGTGGGCAGAGACCATCACCACTGTGCATTCTGAGGGTTCACCATCAGTATTTGCTTTGTGCCCAAGGGTGTACCTCCTAGTCCTGCTATGGCAGTGCCCCAAGAGTCCTTGTGGAGCTGGAACCATGCCATGGGACAGACAGGGTCTGCCGTGATTTCCTCCTAAAAATTGTCCTGATTTTTTGTCAGGTATCCTGCTTGCCAGAAGTTGCATTATAACCTCTTTGGGTAATTCTAGAGTGGTGCTGTATTTCTGAAATACGGAGAAATTTTGTTCTTTGTCATTATTTGCAAAGGCAATAGAGGAACAATGGTAGAGCTATTGCTGAAAAGTGCCAGTTCCGGGGGTGCTCTGGGTGGGGTGCTAGGATCTTCCAAAACCGACTCTGACAGAAAGTCGCTGGGCAGCCACTGCACGCACACACACACACACACACACGCACACAGACACACACGCGCACAGACACGCACACACACACTCACACCAG
>VZRV01008503.1:0-52014 GCA_013398115.1 Falcunculus frontatus | reverse complement strand
ATCAGGGCCCAATGGTCTGAGGGCACAGGGCTGTACACAGTTGGGACTAGGGTATGGGAACCAGTGGGGAACCAGTGAGAGAGGGACTAAGGAACAAGGATGAATGGGGAAACAAGGAGGGGAGAACATTCTGGATTAGGGCCATATAGGGTAGAAAGGGGCAGGGGAGGCCATGGGGCCAGTAGGGGAAACAGAACTGGGGTACCTTTCTATAACAGAACAGGGTATTCTGAGAGAGGCCTTTTTAGTTACTTTAAGCTGGGGAGCATTTCTCTACTTAGGGCACCTTTTCTCCAGGGGGTTTTTACAATCCCTGGTGCCATGGGCTCACCCTCCACCACAGAAAAGTATGATTTCCATTGCAAGAATATAGATCCATAACCAAATACATTACAAAATGCACAAAAGGAGCGATTTTTTTAAAATTTTTTTTTCCAAACATTCATAGTCTGATTTTTGGGGTTGTCCTGTGCAGGGCCGGGAGTTGGATTCAATGATTCTTGTGGGTCCTTTCCAAGTTAGGTTATCCTATGATTCTATTAAATATTCAACCCGGTTTTTCCCAAGATAGCTTGAACTTCTATGATTCTAGTTTTTTTCTAAATTCTCCTTATGCTGATTCCAAAAACATTGTGAATTCCAAATTCAAAAGGGTACAGTTATTCTTCAAAGCTCAAGGAAGGCAAGATTTTTATTAGCCTGACTTACTTTACTGCAGTCACCCTGCAGGCATACTTTTGATATAACAGCTATTATATTGTCATTATGTGGAACAGTAGTATATATTTGTATATATCACATAAATGATACAGGAAAAACCTCTTTCTCCTCCCAGTAATACTGGAAATACTACCTTTTACATGCAGAAATACCCTTTTCCACAGCAGCACAGAAATGTTGCTATTTCTGGGATAACACAAAGTGCTGTTGCACTCAGTTTTGTGAAAAGGCAAGAATGAATATATCCTTTCCAAGCAAAGCCATGGAAATGTATTGCATAGATAGAATGTAATCTCCATTTTTGAGTAATACAAAGGCACTGGATTTTGGCAATACATGGTCAAAGCTGTTGTTCCATATTTCCCTGAGAAAATCCCGGTTCCACAAACCACAATGTGTCTACTCTGTAATAGGAAATGGGTTCACTAATAAATTGAGGGAACGGTTTTATTTATCTGGATATTCTTACCACAAGCTCTGTATGTTTTCTTTGGAGGATTTGTGTTGAGTAGGTTCAGTCACAGTAGATTTTGTCATCACTGAGAGAAAGCACTCAAACAAACCCCTATGACCCATGGGTCATAAAATTGTTCATTGCTATATTCCTGCACTTACATACTGTATTTTTAACAGCGTTAAAGTCATAGTAGATGCTTCCTTCAATGAAAACTTTTGCTTATTTCCAGAGGAGTCTCTGATTACCTCTTGCTTTTTTGGCATCTCAAGCTAAAGGCTCTTCCAGTTTGGCCACGTCATTTTCCTTGGGTTCAGTTAGTGTCTCAATCTGATTTGATAGTAACAAACTCAGTAGGGAGCATAAAACAGCTGTCCATGGCCGCTTTCATAGAAAATGAAATTAAAGCTGTAGTAGAAGGACCAGTAAATCTCCATCTAGAAGGAAACTGCTAAAGCCACCTTACGTTACACAGTACTGAGAAGAGGAATGAACGGAAGAAAAGACTGGGAGACTGTGCTGGTTTTGGCAGGGATAGAGTTAATTTTTTTCACAGTTGCTGCTATGGGGCTGTGTTTTGGATTTGTGCTGAAAACGGTGTTGACAATGTAAAGGTATTTTCATTATTGCTGAGCAGTGCTTTCTGCCAAAGCCTTTTCTGCTCCTCACACCACCCCACCAGTGAGGGGGCTGGAATGTACAAGGATTTGGGAGGGGACACATCTGGGATAGCTGACCCCAACTGACCACAGCGATGTCCCAGACCATATGTCAGCATGGTCAGCATATAAAGCTGGGGGAAGACGAAGGAATGGGGGTATGTTCAAAATCCTGGCATTTGTCTTCCCAAGTCCCTGTTACGCATGACGGAGCCCTGCTTTTCTTGAAGACGCCTTGCCCATGGAAAGCAGTGAATTAATTCCTTGTTTTTCTTTGCTGGTTCGTGAGGTTTTTGCTTTACCTATTAAATTGTCTTTATTTCAATGCATGAGTTTTCTTTCTTTTACCCTTCCAGTTCTTTCCCCCATCCTGCTGGGAGGGAGTGAATGAGCAGGTGTGTGGGGCTTTGTTGCCAGCTGGGGTGAAACCTGACGGAGATGAAGTGCAAAGGACACTGATGAAGTTATAATAAAAAGGACAGAGAGTTATTTTCTCTCTCAGAAATATTTTCTGAAATCTAGGTTTTGGTTTTATGCCCCAAGGATGATCAGGAGTGATGGTAAGATTTCTTTGCCATTGTCTTTGCAGAAAGCCCAGTTAGGAGGCTAGCATGGCAGTCTGGCTCCAAAGGGAATTGCTGGCAGGCAAAGCCCATGTTCTGCTAGGATCCAGCACATAAAAGTGGTAAATATCAAGGGTGTGAAATATTTTTAAGAGAAAAAGTTTCTGGATCAGAACAACATGTAGTCAAGAAGGAGTCATCTTTGTTTTGGCTGAAAAAGATGCCCCAGATACTGTGCAAATTAATGTTAAAACACATTAGTGCCTCATTTCAGGCTGTCAACGCTGGAGGAAAAGTAGAGTAAGAGCAAAGAGGTGACTAGCAAGAGGGCCATGATATTGTCAATTGAAATTGGAAAGTAATTACGAAAATAAAATATGAGCTGATGTAGGAAGAGACTTGGACAAATACAGTAGGTATTGAAACAAACATTAAACACGATTACTTCTCTTCCCATGCAGAGAAGTAATCTGCAAGTTCTTGCAAGTAACAGCGTGGGAATTCATCATTTGTGAAAGAAGAGGAAGAGGATTAGTTCTGGCACAGTTCCCCTTCAACCCTGCAAAACCCAGGGCATGGCACAAAGGGTAGGTCAAGGTGTGCACTGGCATCCCCTCCAAGTACAGTGATTTCTTGCAGCAATGGTTGTCTGTGTTCCCCATGGAGCAGAGCACTGGCCACGCAGTCAGCACTGAGAGGGCACCCAGAGATTCTCATGCACCTACAGCGGACACTGAAGCCCCTGCTGTAACCAACCAAACTGTTTGTCCCAGGCAAGGGCAGGGCATCACGTCGCAGGATTGCTCTACAGCATGCTGCTCGTCAGCTTCTCTTCAAGCAGTGCCAGCATGCTCTCGGTCCAAGGCCAAAAGCCAATGCGATGCTCTTGTGAGTAAGCATTCGCGTACTGAGTGCACTGTGATCTTCGTGAACTGCACATCTTTAGGGAGAAATTTCTCAAAATTGCTTGCAGACCCCTGCCTAGCTCTATTTCTGCATTGTTCCACCGGTGGCTTAGCTGGTATATCCACTACTGCAGCAGCAGTAAGTGCAGAATGACTAATGACAGGTGTCTGACATATCCCTAGACTGGTGCTGCCTTGCTGTCTGACCGGGATAGCCACCAACATTTTCATTCCATAGGAATTGTTTTACAGTATCTTCAGCATAAATTCCCATTTAAAAGTTTTTCCTAGGGTTTTTGTTCGGTTTTGCTTGGGGGTTTTTGTTGTTGGTTGGTTCACTGGTTGCATTTTTTGGGATTTGTTTATTTGTTTTGTTGTTTTTGTTGGTTTGTTTTGGTTGGGTTGTTTTGTTGGTTTGTTTTTTTTTTTTCCTGAGCATGAGCAGGAAAATGTACACCAGAATCTAATAAATACTGAAAGCCAACCTGGGTTGTTTTGGGTTGATGCATCTATAGTGATATTTTGCACTGACTACTTAGTTAACAGTTCTCTTTATGATAAATAAACCAGAATAAAACCAGCTGATCTTCCAAGAACTGAATTTGTCCTCTACTATTATTGGCAGTAAAAATTAATTTAAAAAAATTTTAGTCTGCAGTGTAAGTTTAGATAATTCTGAAAGAATGAAAGGAGCCCACCTGCCAAGGGAAACCATGTATTTTAGCTTTATCACGTAGATGTATTTATATTAAATCATATAGTTGGCCTTCATTGTTCTTCTGCTTTCTCATTTATAAACCACAGATTTTCTTGGTTTTGGAAAGCTCTTTGAGAAAGTGGATATAAATCCTTCAAGAACAGCAAAGTAAGAAGTGTTTCTTCTCTAGATTTTTGTTTACTTTAATTTTCTTGTGCTTAATTTCTTACACATATATTGTGATTTTAAGGAATTTTCTGCTAATGTTGCTCAGTTGAGGTTTTTTACCTTAAGCATTTATGCCCTTGATGTCATTGATTGAAAAAGCAGGGAGATGTCCATATGCAAGGCAGTGAAGGTGAGATTATGTAACATGAGAGGATGATCATTCTCCTTTTACAGTCACCTAACCTTGTCTACTCTCCAAATAAATTCTAAGCATGTTGTGATAATATTAACAAAAGGAGTTTATTGTATTGAGTGTTTATCATTCTCACAGACTTTAAGATCCAGGCTTGCTGAAGAAAAGTCTACCTTAAACTCACTTTTTAATGTTTTCCTGAGAGAGTAAAAAGTTTACTCTGTTGGTGTAATAGTATCTCCAGTACAATGTAGCACCCTAGCTCTCTTTTTACTTGTGATACAATGCCTCTGGCTTAGTATAAAGTCATTATGCAGTATGCCCAGTTTACTGAAATTCTGGAAGCTGATAACAATAATTAAAATACTACATGACAAGTAGTATTTTATTATGCAATCCCACAATGCCTTAGTGAGTTGTTAGGCACACAGCCAACTGCTTTGAACCACCTGGAAGAATTATTTTTACACCTGTCATGGATAGTGTTAGGGAATGATCTGATGGGCTTGCAAATCTGCAGTTATCACACACTAATCATGCTGGTAAGATTTCATCTCCTGAGTAACTAGACTGATATTGAGTTAAGTGATAATGACCAGGGGTGAACATTGCTGCTGCCTTAATGACTGATGGAGCTAAACACATGGCCCAAGGCTTAACAACAGGCCCTTAGTCAGCAGGCAGAGCCCCAAATGCAGCTGTGGATGTTGTTATAAGCTAAAACTAGTTGCAGGTGTTTCAGGTTTCAGGAGGAAGGGGAAGAAAAAGCAGCATCTTTGGATAGGCATAGGATATGCCTAAGGAATAAGGTGTGCATGAGCCACATGTTGTAAATATGCTTAACATTTCATAGCTGTAAATATGTGTAAATTTATCTGAGTAGCTTCTAGTCTTTTTTTTTTTTTTTTAAGACTTAAGTTTTTTGCTGTCAAATTACTTAACCTGTCTTAAAAGGTTACATTTCCAGAAAATAGGATATCCTGAGTCTGGACACTTCATCCTCTGATGTCCAGTTTAATCAATTACTGCCTTGATTTTCAAATTTGTTTGTTTACCTTTCCAAGCCTTTGCTCACACTGGGACTAACCTGGGGCATGAGGTCACAGCAAAAATCTCAGTTGTTTTACCGGGATGATAATTCTTGTGTGGTGGTTTTACAGCTTCAAGATACTTCCAGGTTCAATTTTGTAGTATTTCTCTAGTCCAGACCACAATAACTGCATCTCTTGTCTTCCCTGCAACCTTAAGAACACAATGGTCTGTCCTTTTGTATTGCTACTTAACATTGCAAACGTGTAGATTAGGTAACAAAGACACCAGGATTTTTCAACAGTAGCCATGACAAGTAAAGCTTGAAAATGCACCATGAGTACTGGGAATAGTTGTGTTCTCTAAGACACTCAACCTGGGTTTCTAGGTTAGGAAGGAAATTTTTTTATATATTCCTAATAATTCCTTCCTAATGTCTGTTCCCTGTATTGTCAGGAGAGCATGAGATGATGTTCAGAGCAAAAGCCTAACTGGGGTGCTGTGAGAAGCACTCTGCACAGGAGCATCCCTTTTCCTCTGCTTGTTATAGTGGGAACTGAGGGTGCTGAACCATTCAGGACACTAAATTACATGCCAAAAAAAAAAAGTTACTTGAAAATAATAATTTAAGCTTATCATGTTACAATTTTGTATTGTTTGTAGAAAGTAACTGAGTTAGTAGTTTTGCATGAAGGCTGAAGTAATTTTGGTTGCTTGGCTGATGACAACTCATTGTTTCTTGGAGGATACTGGCTATCATTGATTCGTGTCATGATTTAGGAATGGTACTCCCCAGTTTAGTGCTTCCACTGAGACTCCCCAAACCATGTTGTTGCTTGCTTGCTCCCCTTCCTCCTCCCCCTCTCCTGCACTGAATGGAGAGGAGAATTGGAGGCACAAAAGGTAAATGTCATGGGTTGAGATAAGAACAATTTACTGGAAACAGCAATGAGATAAGAAAACAAACAATGACGGCAAGAATATTAACAACAGAAGTGTACAAAAGAGAGAGTGATTCGCTTGCAAAATGATCACTGCAGAGCTCAACCTGACCACAGTCATGCCATCCTGACTGCTCCATCCAGCTAGTAACTGGAGCCACCCAACCACTCCCTCTGGCTTGGAGCCAACTTTACCCCATTGCTCCTCTGCCATGTTCCTCAACAGGAAAGAACCCCTTCTCCTCAGAAGAGAGTCTCTTTCTGCTGCCCCTGGCAATGATGGCAATGACATGAGGCAGTATAGAATAAAGCCCAGGTCCTAGACATGCCCCCTCCTGGCTACTGCAAAAAATTAACCCTGTCCTGCTTGAAGCAAGGACTGTAACTGAACTGAAGAGCATGAACACTTTGTCACTTGTTCAGTGGTTTTATTGCTGAGTTTCATCTAAGCTTATCTGTCCAATGAGGAGTTTGAAGGAAAATTCATTTTCTGTTCTTAATAAGTCAAGGGCCTTTAAGCAGTTTTGCCTTGAGTGTTGCCTCTGGAACATCATTTTGTACTACTTCCTCAGCATTTCAGAATGACAATTCATGTATTAACACAAAATTCAGACAGACAGTGTGGTCATGACAGTCGCACTCTCTTTGAAACCCAGCTGGAAACACAGCTCAAATTCCACAAGTCTTTGCCATTTGCTGTAACATGAAAGGGAATTTGTAACATGCAGTGGTAATTTCAGTTGCCTAGCTGAGTGGTAGGCCGATTTAGGTGCTGTCTGACAGTGGCTTGCCCTTGCACAAGCCTTGGTCTGGTGGATTAAGCAGAGGGACCACGTCGTGACAGAAGATGCCATTTGATTATATCACACCTGTGACAGTAGGGTCTGTCATATAAAAAAAATAAAATCCGCGTAACTGATCAATACCTGGGCTGCAAGAAAAATAGGTAAGTGCTGCAGGCATAGAGTTTGTGAGCCTGTACACAGGTTGGAGGTGTACACTATTAACCTGTCATTTAAATCAATCGTGAGAGAAAAAAATTATAGAAGATGTTTGGGAAATCATAAACCTGGAAAAATTCTTTGTGACGATTAGTCAGGAGAGTGTCTGAATGTATATTTAAATGCCTTATAGACTCTCCATCTTAGAGAAAACTCTTAGCAGAAATCTTTGGGCAAGCTTCATTCATGGAAGTTGCTGACAGCAGTGAAAGGGCAAACGGCAAAGGCCATCATCTCTGTAGTAACACTGTCACCAGAGGCTCATGAACCGTGTTTCCAACAGCAGAGCTGGACAAGGTAAGTGGAGCTATCACGACTCCCCTTTTCCCAGCTTTAGACCTGTCATGAGTAGCTATGCTGCTTCTTGCTTCCCTGACAGCTTAAAAGAAATGCAGCCTGTAACTACTGTTGCCAGCCCAGTGTGACTTCTCTTTGTTATCAAAACATTTGCCACAATGTGTAACACTGGAGAGCACAGACAAAACCCACTGCTTTAAGTTTTAATTTGCTATTGCAACCCCAAGGGAAAATGCTATCCATGAAGTTTTCCATGAAACGTAATATGAGAATGGGTTGGAAAAAAAAATTAAGATTTTCCTTCTGTGCTACTCTCCTTGGTGGTGTGATGGGCTTAAAAGCTGGTTTAAAACCAGAGGTTTCCAGGTGGCTGCAGAAGACAAGCACAGTCTGTACCACCTGGGTCTGAAGAAATTTCCAGTTTGATTGCTTATAAGCAAGTTGCCTTGAAAGGTGCTATACCATCAGCAACTGCTGCCAAATGTGCTCCTTCTCTGGAATTTTCAGGCTTTTAGCGCTAGGACCCCATCCAACTGAAGGCTCAGCAGTGATGATAAAGCAAAGCTAACAATCAGCTCAGCTAGACAGAGAGTAGGCTCTTTGATGTAGGTAAGGAAAGTTGCTTTTCTCAAACAGCAGCATTCAAGATTTCCTTTGCACTGTTTGTTTTTCTTGCATTTTATCTGGACCAGAGAAATGGGGGGCCTTGACACTTCTGACGCATACCTTGTTTTGAAAATAGGTTAGTACTGCATTCCAGCATCAGTCTTGTACAAAACAGGATACTATCTATTACAAAATTCCTTTTCTTCACCTCCTAAAAACTCATCAATATTTTCACTTTTTTCTGCTGTAGTCCTCAGACTTCATTAGTCCTATCTCTTATCCAAAAGCTATGCTGGAGATGGCTGAACTCCCTCACACAGCACGGGGAGTTGTGCCAGAACAGATTGCAAGGAGAGTGATACAGCACAACTCGGCTCCCTCCTTCTCTCAAGATAGAAACTGTGCTTTGAAAAACATAAGCCTCTCCACTAGGCATGCTCAGAAGCTCCCCACCGACTGCTGATTACTGTCGGCATCCACTTACTGCCTGGAAGGTGTAACAAGCCAAGCCCTAGCTCTTTTCTGATGTACAATAGAGTGAATCACTGGTTTTGTAGTCTTGAAAAATATAAATATTTGATGAGCTACAAACTATCATTGTCTCCCAACTCCTTTTCCTGCACTGTATTTATCACACAGGATCCGACTTAAAGTCCGTGTCCATACAAAGATCGCATATCCACCCCCATTAAATGAACTGTTAAGGTGAATGCATCTAGGTGTATCCTAGATGATAATTTAAATCCTATTATCCTATACTTTGGATGGCAAAAAGATTTTGCCATGAGTTACAGATTTTCTCCTGCAAGAGCCAATTTCTTTAGCCATTTCCCTTGGATTTTTCAAATGTCATAAATTTTTGGTGCTATTAGTTGAATTCAACGTCGGTAAAAACCTCCTAGTAGTGCTATAACAGTGGTAAATTTTATCACCTCCACCAGAGTATTGATCTGAGATTGGACAAGTACCCCCCAGTTACTTCTGAACATAGCAGAGTGTCAAGCTGGCAAAATACAAATCAGGCTAAGGGTAAGGTCACCAATAAATTGAGAACAGAAATACTACATTCAGAGTGATACAGAAATAATAAAAACCAAATAATTAGTGTCAATTTTCAGAAAAAAAAATAGCATAAAAGAGTAAAGATTACCAAATTAAAATAAACAGTAATTTCTATTTCTTTTCTTTTTTTAATTCAGTGCCATCTTTCTGTGGCAGAATTTGGACAGAGGGATTTTTGAGAAGCCTGATACAAGCAACTAAGAGCTTCCCTGTAGTTACTAGCAGAAAGGAATATTATCTGTTTATTTCAGCACGTGAGAAAAATCAAAGCGATCCTGACATCAAGGTCACCATAAAAAGAGGCTTGCTGGTAATTCAAACCGTACAGAACCTGATAGTAAAATTTATTCCTTGTTTTCTTTGTAGCTAGAACAATTCTCATAATTTACTGTGCACTGAAAATAGTTTACTCTCTAATTTTCAATAGTCCCCAGTTACATTAGAAATTGTAGCCCTACACTGTTATATTACTCCCTGAAACCCAGTATCGTGCATCTTCACAGCTCAGACACACTTTTAGACTGAATGATTTTATTTGAGTTATTGCAGCTAGAATAGAAAGAATCATTATAACATCTTTTTGATGAAGCACACAGCCTGTACGATGCACACAACAGTATCATGGTCTTGGACTACTTCCCATGGAACAGCCCCACAACAGGATGTGACCCTCACTCTATACCTAAGGAGGCATGGCATAGCTTTGACATGGCACGACTCACTGCTACTCAGCAGCAATAAAAATCCACGTTCATGAAGTGTTCAAGGCCAGGTTGGATGGGGCTTTGAGCAACCTGGTCTAGTGAAAGGTGTGTCCGCCTGAAGTAGGAGGGTTAGAACTAAGTTTGATCTTAGTAGATCCTTTCCAAACCCAACCATTCTGTAATGACTAATATTCTGGACAAAGCCTTGGGTTGCATGCAAATCCCCCAAAATGCTAAAAAAATGTCAAATCTGTTCACTGCCATCCAAAAAATACGTACATAAAGCCCCAGACCCTTCACTTGGGAATATTCTGTTTGGGGCCATATATATCTTTTTGATAATGTTTTTGTAGCATCTTGAACTTAAAGGATAACCACATGCCAAATTCCACCAAAATGAACAGGAAAAAGAGGCAAGACATAAAGAAAATAAGAGCCATACAGCCTCTTGTTTTGTATTGTCATGGACTCTTTCATCCTCCAAGGAGAAGGAATAATATCTCTAACTCTGATCTCTTACCCTGGATTATTTCAGTTACTGGGCATTATTTTTTCCTAATCAAAGCATAGCAATCTCTTTCATGAATTAACTTTCATTAAAGAATCCGTTTTGGTGAAGTAACAGATTAGAGTTTCTGAAACAGTTACTGCAGCCTTGGGTAAGAACATCTGTGGATGAGGACCAGAGCTATTTCCAGGTCCATTAGTGAGAAGAAGAGTGATACCATGGTGATCAATGCAATTATTTTGCTTGAGATGGAAATGGTTTGGCAGGGACATTGCAAAGGGACATTAACTGAAATGGTTTTTTATTAGATAAATGATGAAGATGATTTCTATATTGTTTTAAATGCATGTTTGGTCACTTGTATTTTCTAGTGTGATACACAGTGTGTAAATTTATAATCCAAGCATATGTCCAAGCATAGTGTTTGGTAATCAGGACACATGATATCCAGAACAGCAATTTAGCAGTCTACATCTAATTGCTGAAAAATACACCTGAAACTGGAAAATACATAGAATGATCATAGAATCATAGAATTGGTTAGGTTGGAAAAGACCTTTAGGATGAATAAGTCCAATGCTGCAGAGTCCTCAGCTAAACCACATCCCTCTCTAAGTGCCACATCTACACATCCTAAATATCTCCAGGGATGGTGACTCATCCACTACCCTGGGGAGTCTGTTCCAGTCTTGACAGCCCTTTCAGTGCAGAAATTTTTCCTGGTATACCGCCCAAACCTCCCCTGGTGAAACTTGAGGCCGTTTCCTCTTGTCCTATCACTTGTTACATAGGAGAAGAGACTGACCCCCGCCTCCCTGCAACCTCATTTTAGGTAGTTGTTGAGTGTGGGTAAGCCACATCTCGCACCCCACCCCAACCCAGAGCCTCCTTTTCTCCAGGCTAAACACCCCCAGCTCCCTCAGCTGCTCCTCAAAGGGCTTGTGCTCCAGACCCTTCCCCAGCTTCATTGCCCTTCTCTAGATATGCTCCAGCACCTCCATGTCTTTTCTTCTAGTGAGTGGCCCAAAACTGAACATGAGATTCAAGCTGTAACTCTTTCCCCCTACATTCGCAAAAGGATGGAGATTCTCCTTAGCCCTCTTTCTGTTGTTAACACATTTATAGAAGAGAATATAGAATTTATGTTACAGTAGCAATATAAGTATGGAAGAAATACTCTATTCCTTCTTTCATTAAGACTGCATTTACCAAACAAGCAGCATATGCCATGGACATAATTTTGCTTTGCTTAAATCCTTCATAATTACTATTCCTTCTTTTCAACGGAACCGAAAGAAACGCCCCAAAAATGGATATGCTAGTAATGGATGAGCTAGCTAAAATGTGGTTTAGGGCTGTCTGCATGCTTGATATACATGTGCAACAGCATGTAACATTTGAAAAAAAAAAAAAGTGACGTACAGTTTACTTTGTATAGGTACAGACTTTTAACACAAAACAATGGTTTAAGATTCCATAAGATATTTGACAGCTCCCCTTTAATTTGCATGCTGGTTAATACTGGAGCTGTTCGATGGATCCCATGAGTACAGCTCCAAAAAACCACTATCCAGACCATTTTGATCTTGTCCTCCATTAGGGTAATGATATCCCAGGAGGCTGATGATGGGATTTCTTATGTTTGTGCCATGTCACTCTTTGCAATTTTGATTTTTATATCCAGCAGTCATGTTCTTATGAACTGACATCCTGGAAAGGAACATTTTCATACTCCTGCCTTTATGGGCACCTTTTTTCCTTTCCTTTTAAGAAAGAAGACAGATTATTTGTTCATTTTTCATGATAAATTTGAACCATGATGAGACCATAGTATCTGTTCTTTTTTCTTATTTCTTTAATCACTATCTTATGGACTTGTTTCCTTTCACCAGAAAAGACCCCATTAATAGACTCTTCAGAGGTATGTTTCCTTATTCAGTACCAATGTAGTAAAGCCTTTCATGTACTTTGCCAAAACCCAGATGTTTTCATTTCCCTGGGTTTCACATTCCTGCCTCAGATGGCAGTGCTGGGAATGCAATAATAAAAAAAAGTTGGATGCATACAGTGCTCTTCCTATAAATAAGAGATATCACTTGGCTGTCAAAATGGATGATCATATTGTGTTTTACTGATAAATGGTGTTTACCTTTTATATTTAATGCATTATTTTTTTTTAAATGCTTTAATGCGCAGAATGAAAACATTACAAAGAAGTGGTGCTTTCTTTCAAGGCACAGGCACATATGCTTCATATCTCAGTAGTAACACACTGATTCACAGCAACTACAGCTTCTGGGACATGTTTTTGGATTAAAGTAATAGAAATTAAATAAAATGTTTGGATTCCAAAATACTGTCCAGATCTTTTATTTATTGAATTATGTAAAAGAACTTGCTTTTCAGTGGATGCAAGATGAGGCAGGGAGCGTTTGGATGCACTAGAAGGAAACCAATTTACAGAGCAGTCTTTCTTATGTCAGAAAAAAACATTGCCGCTGTCTTATTGTCCAGAGCCAATCACATCAATGTGAGACTGGGCACTGCTTTCAAAAGACATTGCACTGACATATACTAATTTATTAATCCCATCTCTTGAGCAGGCATTATTTAACTGCATACTCAGACAAAGTTTACTAGCAGCCGGGTCAGAAAATTCATGAAAGAATCATGATGAGACTGGATTTGATCTTAATATCTACATCACTTGTCAAATCTTTATTCATGAAATAAGAAACAGTGCTGAGTTTCCACTTTGTGATGCTATTCTGAGACTACACTGAGCTGCCAGAAGAGGTTCAGAAAAATCTAGGATACAGGGCAGAGAAAATCCATCTGCCAGAATTTTTAAAAAGGGGGTCTCGCAGGCTCTGAACTGACTTTGAGATTTCTGAAGAGCTAACTGATCCCTGCTCTTCAGAATTTGAGGGCTTCAGACAATAATGGCCTTTTGAACCAAGATAATATGCATTTAGCTGTCTGCTACATTAAAATCTCTTCTTCTTTGGGTAGGAGCCTCTTCTACTCGGTGCCATCTTACCTCCATGCATACCCTTCCCCCCAAAAAACCCCACCCAGCAGTCTGGAGGCTGCACTACAGCATGTGCTTATCTTTTGCTTTGATGATGGTTGCATCCACCACAGCAGGCTGGGCCAATGAGCCTGGTACGGGTAGAGCAGCTCAGGCTGATGTACCCAGAAGCAGCTCTTGCTGAGAAGCTGGCAGAGAGGCTCTGTGTAGGCACAGAGGTCCCATCAAGGGTGTACAGCATGTGTACAGCATTGCACATGTGCAAAGCCTGGGCCCAAGGACACAGAATTGACTAGGATGGCCCTGCTGCTCTTAAGGCTGAGCAGTATTTTAGAAGCAACCACTCATTAGTAGGTGATGGCTTGTAAATAAATGAGCACACAGCACTGTCAGATTGCCACTGCCATGTGTTGACATCAAAGCTGGTGGAGTTATTCTGGATGTGTACTGGTAGAGAAGAGATCAGCATCCTGCCTGCTATATGTGAAGTATTGTAAATACAGAATAGTATAACATATTAAAATGAAACATGTGCCAGCCTTTTATATACAGTTTGATTAACTTCAAAGTGGCTTCTATAGCACAGAAACCATCTCATTTGCAAAAAAACCAAACCCAAAACAAACAGAAAAACCCTTCAGAAGTGAGATCATTTGCCTGGGTCTTATATGCAGTATACCTACTTACAATAGTTTCAGTGTGATTCTAAAGATAAGAAAAATAGCAGTCCTATATTCACTTTTTTCCCACTGCACACCAGTCTTCTGTATCAGACACATTTTACACAGCCTTTCAAGATTACCCCTTTTTCCCCACCCTCTGAGTTGCTATGCGTCTGAAGTCAGGCTTGTCCTTTGTTGTACAGACTGAGGAAGGGAAGGTATGGAAACATGCTCTGTGTTACCACACATCCATGCACACTAGCCCCACGCATGTCTGGGAGCACGGGAGACACCAGTGGCTGTGCAGCCCCCTGTGCATCCCCCTTGTATTCATCCTGCAGCAGCAGCCAGGCTGGACAATAGCCTTTTTTCCCCCCACGTGATCCGTGCTGAATATCCAATGGTGTAAAAAAGATTGCCAGGAATGACTATGCTGTGATGCCTGATACAACATATATTGTGGACTCTCTGGTTTGTGCGTGCAGAGGTCAGTGGGAATTTGGAAGTCTAACACTTCCAGGCAGTGTTTCCTGGGTTTTTTTGAGGACATGATGTCAGTTCCTGGTCTAATGTGCATATTTGTGGAGATGCTGCCCATCCCACGTTCTGGGAAAGTTCAGAGAATACATCTATTGCAAAAGAACTGGGAATAAAAATTTCTGGTGAAATTCAGCCTATGTTCATAGCCACATGAAAATCATAGACCTCCTAATTTCCCAGTCTTCAAGAAAGTCTGCCAGGATAAAGAAAATATAGTTTACTAATGTAATAAAAAACACATTGTGCTATATGGAGCAGAGACACTCTCACACAGAGGTCACAAGCCTTTGTTTACTTTCTACCTCGGTTGAATCATGTTGCTTCCTTGGGAAAAAAAATATGCTCTTGTTGAATTATTCAATTTTGCTTCATTTACATGTACTTTATGATTCCTATCATCATTTGTGTTATTTCATTACCCACTAGCTCACTTCCAGGGTAAACTATCTGGTGGTGGGTGTTGCAGAAATCGGAAAGAAAACAAAGTGACTACTTCACACAGGTGAAAACGTCTTTCTCTGACTCAGTCCTGACTCTTCCTACAAAAACATGAGCTGTGCAGTATTCAAGGCCAACATATTTCCCCCAATAATAGAATTAAACAATTGCCCCAAACAAATAGATGGATGAGGAGGAGAATAAAGCAAGGGTAACCTGAGAGGGCGTTCATGTAGATTAGCTGTGCACAGTTTAACTCACCACCTGCCTCCTCCTAACCTGCATGTTCAAGATAGCACTGGGTTTCACAAAGGAGTGAGAATTTGCCTGATGCATGTGGCTGAAATTGCTGCTTTCCATGCAGTAGTTTGTTCATGGTTCTTCTTCTGTCCCATCATGGTGGCTTTGTTTTAGCCTTGCTAAAAATAGACGCTGTACACTTGCACTGTTGTTCTTTATATGTATTTATATGTATGTGCTACATAGAGAAACTAATATGTATAACTGCATGCTATCTCTACATGTATGCACAAGTATACACACACACCCCCCACATTTTTCTAAATGTATTCAACTACACGTAAAAATTTCATAGGGATAACAGTATTTGAGAGGTATATTAGAAGTGTATATCTGGGCAGTCATGAGAGAAAGGGAGTAATAGAAACCCAAATTCAGATTTCAGCACATTAGTTATTAATTATTATAATAAATAATAGGGAAATTTTCTATAGTGATGCCTTGGGTTTTAACTTTTATATTTTTCAAATCCTGTATTTCTTAGTGTGTAACTCTGAAGTGTCTGGTAGCCTGTTAACTTCTGCTCTCTCATGCTAGGTAGACATAACAAAGCCTCTCCAAGCTTATTATTCAAGGACACTCAGATTGTCCTAGGCCCAAAAGGTGTAAACTAGGACCTCTAGAGAGGTGGAGAAATTGAAGAAATTACATCTTTAGCTAGTTTTAACTGGCGAATTTATTCTGATATGCAAATGGACCAAACCTCTGAAAGTGTGAAGAACTCGTGACTCATCATCTATCTTGGGGTCCTTTTTGGCAGTAGCCTCTGGTCTCCCCAGGGTGTACATTTGAAGGCCCTTCAAATAAAGACATACCTTTATTCCTTTATTCCTGAAAATGGAATTTTCACTGGATTATTAGAAAATTTAAAAGTTTAATATATTTAGTTCATTAGTTGCTTATTTGGATTTGTATTAGAAGGAAATGAATATATTGACTAACCCCTCTTAAAATTATATTTGCGAGTAGCTGCTTAAAATAAAATGGTGACTAAAAATGTAAGAGGTTATGCCATTTTTCCTCTTATTGCTACAGTTCCTGTTTTCAGACTTCATAACTGGACTCAAACTGCTCTCCCAGGAGGAACTAGGCCCATGGCTTCTTAGGCATCTGGCTTCCAGAGGAAAAGGCTTTTCCTGCCCTGAACAGTGAGCTGCCCTCTGCCAACCCACACATCTCTATCACCCCACCAAGCTTTCATAAAGGCTATTATTTTCCAAGCACAGAGAAGCATCCTCTAAACTCTAAAACGTGAACGAGCTGGAAGGATCACAAGCATGTTAGGATCTCTCAGTCCTGCAGATAAACAAACTTGGTAGCCCAGATTTGCTTCCAATTGCTTATCAGCAGTGAAAGTGAATTGTCTTCAAGAGCACATGGTATCCCAGCTCCCTATTTGCATTTTCATAGCTTTAGGGTTTTTGTGAGCAAACATTTGCTGTGAGCTTCAAAAGCAAAACACAGAGCTGAATAATTCAGGCCCCCTATTTTTATTACATTTCAGAAAAGGCCCCATCTATATTTTTCACTGCTAATTTATACTCCACAGATTTATACTCCACCCTTTTGGCTATACAAAGGTCCCACAAAATGTAAGGTCACAAAGATACTGCTTCCAGTTTTTCTGTTATAAGCAATCAAAGGTGTCCTGCCCCTGACACTATTCACTCCTTAAGGTATTCCTCCATGTAAAAAAAAAATCTCATTTGAAGTCCTGGGTGGGAAAAATATCAAGATCCACAAGACTACAGGAGACACAATACCTGCACAGGCATGTGTGAATTTCAGGTGAGAGCTGATCCCCTTGTTCGTCACCTAACAACAGAGAGGAGCAGAATTCATCGCTTGCATATAAATAAGTAGGTGAGCTCTGTGATGTATTGCAGGACCACCCCCTCTGCTCCAGCAGCCTCCTAGACAGTCTCTGCCTGCAGGAAAGCCTCAGGTTTTATAAGTGGCACCTTCCTCATCTCTGCTGTTTTCTTCTGGCTGGCTGTGTTTAATCTTTAAATTTTGTTCAATCCAACTTTCATATCCTCTCAGCGCCGCTTTCCTCTCTTCCCTCTGTTCTCTTTCCTAACCAGACACTTTCAAGTGTCTTCACTATAATTTCCAACCACTATCTTTTTCTTTGCATGTTTACTCTAGGGAGAATTTGAGCACAAAACCATTAGTTTTCAGTCAATCAGGGACTTTCAAAATTGATCAAACCTCTTCTCCTCATTTTGCAATGATTATTATAACATTCCCATTTTGCTAAATGAGCTTCTTAACGTACTTTTTGCTGTCTATGCTTTCTAATGGCTTTCTAATTACCAAAATTTATAGAGCAACTTATATTTAATAAAGCTGATGCCTGTTTGCTTAACACAAGAGAATGTTTGCTAATAAGAGGGCACTTAAATAATCAGCTACACAGCCCTCAGAAGCAATGCAAGTAAATAGGAAACTGCAAGTCACAGTGGATCTGTAACAGAACAATGCCCTGCACCCAAGCACCCTGTGAGAGGAGCACCAGAGCTCTACTGAGCGGCTAATCAGGGCAGTGGAAGCCCTCTTTCCTTGAAACAAAACCAACAGATAACTAGTATCTCAGGACAAGCTTCAAAAACAAGATAATGAAAAGGGAGGATCTTAAGCCTGTTGCTGCAGCGTTTTCCAAGGTAGTGGATTTTGTACTGTAAAACTTCAGAGCAGACATTTCCCAGGCAGTTTTTACTCAGTGCCTGGATGCAGCAACACAAGAATGGCTCCTATTTCCTGCCCTACCCTCTGAAGTTTTTGCAGATGCTCCTCCCTCTCATTTCAGAAGCATTGTACTTAACTTTTGGTGTCCTAGTTTCTTTTTCCATCAATATATTTAATGTCATCTCACAGAATCTTTGATTTGCTCACTTTCCACTGTTGGAGAGTCTCACAACTGGAGTATTTCCAAGAGTATGCCTCACAAAGACACATTAAAAGATAGCAGAACAGTTTGAATCCCAACATGCCTAAAGTTCCTTGATAACAAAATTTTCTTAGTTTTCCATTTACATTATTTTTTGGGACATTGCCACCTTCCTCAGAGCCCTTGGCCTTTTGCCATCACTTTGAAAGAGAAACTGCCACAAAAGTCAATGGGAGATTAACGTAACACTCAGTGACAGATTTGGCACATTGCAAGTCTAATACTAAATTTGCTTGAAGGGTCATAAGACTTAATCACTGTTCATATCAACCCCCTTTGGCCATGTAATAATATACTCCATCACTGACGCAGCATTAAAAACCTGAAATTCATTACACACTGAACCACCCATGGTAATTTTGCTATCACTCATCCTGACCCTGCAAGTCAGCTTTGGTACCAAAGATACTGTTTCATGACAGCACTGCAGTTCTTTTTAGTCATTACATTAGGTTGTCTCCATCCTCTTGCTACTTCTGCCTACCTTAAGGTTCTATTTTCACTACTAGTTTCTAAACTCCGGCCTCTAAAACTGCATGTGAAACATACAGACATGTGGTTTTTGCATGCAAGTGGGTATTCATTCATTCATTCAAATTCATACATTCATCAGCAGATACTTCCTAGCTGGCCTTTGCATACATACAGAAATGTTAATTCTGAAAGCAGATATAAACAAAGGAAGGTTCAGCATATGTACATGTAAACTTAAACACCAGTTTGAATCTTGACGGCTTTTCGACCTTTTCCACTCACCAGCTCAGACTCAGAGGAAGAAATGTGCAAAAATAAGAAGAGGGGGAATCTCTGTTTTCATCCAGTATATAAGCAATAGGTGACACTACTGAAATGGAGCAATTGTTTAATCACTGAGAGAATTAAGTAAATTCAGATTGATTTGGGATGAAAACACAAAGCATTACTAATCCCAACTGAAACACAGCAAACACAATTTCCATTCATTTGGAGAAGTAAAATTGAAGATTTGCCAGCATTCTTTTACAAACCAAGGACAATTAATAATTCTACACTAAACTTTTTCAGCTGAGTCTAAACACACACTTCATAGTGTCTAACCTTCAATAAACAGCAGATAACCTCTAATAAATAGCAGGTAAGCTCTAGATCAAATTTTAAATAAACTCCAGACTTGGCAAGTGAGCATCCCCAATTAGAATTAGGACACTAATCAGGATCTTCACCAGGGCCTTTCAGCTGTCATCTGTGGGCTACTCCTGAGAAAGCTGAATAAGAAAAGCAAGGGCACATACACCCATACACATACATGTGACATTCCCTGGGGAAATGCCACTCCACCACAAAGCAGCAACAAATGCAGCAGGTCTGGCTCTGTGAAGAGTGGCCTACAGGCTCATTTTCAGCTCACTGCCTATTATCCCATAGCATTTCACCCTTACTTTCACAAAGGCCCTTGCTACACCTTCCCTTCTGATTTGCCTCACTGTTCAAAGCGTCCATGACAAAAATGAGTGTGTGGTGCCTTTCACTGTCTCTGGCAGCATGGAGATGAAAGATGTCCTTTGTAAACAAGAACCCCTGCTGCTGCAGTTTCAAACCATTGGGGCAATACAGAGGCTGACAAGCTTAAAACCCCTTTTCACAGTTCCAGTTCTTCTTTCACGGTTTTGCTCGCTGAAATACTGTTTCTCTAGCTTTGTTACGGGAATTGTATCCAATGTTTACATTGCATTACCAATATCTGCTCTATATTGCTTCTGTCACAGTGTTTCAGATAGCATACATTTTCATTTTATAGCTCTCCTGCTTCCCTTTAACTTATGACCTTTATTGAAAATGAACGCATTTGTTTGCAGAATGTCAGGCGAAAGGGTCGAATCACAGGGGCTTGGCGTCTGTGAAATGCTTTGCAATCCATTGCAGCTGTATTGAGAAGGTAATGATGGAAAACTATAAAACGCCTGAGATTAGAAGTTTATTCTGGAGGACCCTAACTTGCCTTTGGATTGCCAAGCACATTTCACTCACCAAAATAAAAAAAAGGCCTGTTGGGAATGGCTCTCCTGATGCTTCCCTAATACATTCTTTTGTTGACTCTTCTGTAAGTATTTCTGTCATTTTTGTCATATCTTTACTGCTCACAGTATCTCACAGTTCTCCTCAGTGGGCCCTAAGTGCTTGCATGAAGCACTTAAGAAGCCAGATGGGGACTGGGTGAGTTCCAGAATTCAGCAGTGTTTGGCAGCAAGGTCCAAACTCCAGTGCTGGGACATGACACGTTACAAAGCAGAGGCAAAAAGCCATTTTGCTTTAATTTCAACAATTCATTAAACACTAGCCACTCAGGATCTTACATCTGCATTGTTTACCAGCAGCCTAAAGAGTGCTGTAGTCTAAAAAACTTGGTGCATCTTGTGTTCAGTGAGGAGTAGGTTGGGCTTTGTACCAGTGCCTCTGACAAGGGGAAGGATTTATCAGGAGGCGGATGGCACGAACACAAGACTACTTGTATGTGGTTGCTGCAGATATTCCTGCAGATATTCCTAAAAGGGCCTCTTTACACCCAGACTTCAAGCTAAGGAAGTTCTACCTGAGAGCACCATTTAGGGGACTGCACAGTTTTCCAGGGTTTTAGGTGGAACCTTAAACCGGATCAAGTAATTTGTGGAGGGTGACCACAGTTATGCAAATCTTATGCCTACTGCCCAGTACCCCACTGGTAAAGCTCTGAAAGTGTGCAATGGCAAGGCCATGTGCAGTTGCCCCCATCACAGACCACAGATGGATATCTTCGTTCCTCTGTGTGCAGCAGAATGAGAACCTTGTGGTGGCTTCGCCTGAATGGGCCCAGCTTTCAAGAGTACCAAAGGGCTGAAACATGAAAAATTGGCCAGAAGTCAGTGGCATAGCGCTTCTTATACATACCTGGCTGATGAACTGGTACTTAGGTTGCCTTGCTAGCTACATGCCAATTACTGTCAATTCATGCAAGTTCTAATGACCTTAGCGCTGGTCAAAACAACAGCATCTTTATTGAACCTGAAGTTAGAGGGCTTTGAGGGCTTGACAATATGTTTGGAACACATTTCTGGAGAAAAAAATCAAGAACCACAGGGAAGAAGGTGACAGTGGCATTTATGTATCATCCATGCATCTCAGAATTAAGCTGGCATCCTAGGAAAACATAAAATCCATGCTTACCAGAGTTTATTAGAGGCCCAGCTGACTGCAGTTAAGTGGGAGTGGGAGACAGAAGAAACCCTGCTGAAAGAAAAGAATTGAACTGAAAAGAAGTACGGAGCCCCTGGGATTTTTAGAATGGTTTGGGTTAGAATGGACATTAAAGATCATCTAGTTCCAACAACTCTGTGATGGGCAGGATCATCTTCCACTAGATCTGGTTGCTCAGAGCTCCATCCAGCCTGACCTTGAACAATGCCAGGGATGCAGCATTCACAATGTCTCTGGGCAACCTATTACCATGCTTCACTACACTCACAGTAAAGAATTTCCCCCTAACATCTAATCCAAATCTCCATTTTTTTAGTTTAAAATAATTCCTCTTTGTCTTATCACTATCTTTCCATGTAAAAAAATCTCTCTCCATCTTTTTTATGCAACCATTTTAAGTACTGGAAGGCTACATCTACACAGCTCTTCACAGAATCACAGAATATGCTGAACTGGAAGGGACCCACAAGGAGCTCAGAGTCCATCTCCTGGTCCTGCACAGCAAGATCCCCAAGAATCCCACCATGTGACTGAGAGCATTGTCCAAATGCTTCTTCACCTCTGTCAGGCTTGGTGCTGTGACCACTTCCCTGGAGAGCCTGTTCCAGTGCCCAACCACCCTCTGGGTGAAAAACCATTTTCTTGTATCGAACCTAAACCTCCCCTGACACAACTTCAGGCCGTTCCCTCGGGTCCTGTCACTGTCACCAGAGAGAAGAGATCAGTGCCTGCCCCTTCCCTTCCCTTCACAAGGAAGTTGCAGACTGCAATGAGGTCTGTCCTCAGTCTCCTCCTGACTGAACAGACCAAGGGATCTCAGCCACTCCTCATACAACTTTATCTCAAGGCCCTTCACCACCCTCATGATGCTCCTTTGGATGCTCTATAATGGCTTAATATCTTTCTTTTATTGTGACTAACACTGCAGACAAAATGCCTCAGCAGGACATCTCAGGCAATGCTGTCCTCTAAACCCCACTCCCTAAGAAAAGAAAACATCACAAAACATAATAGACAATTATGATATAGCTTACTTTTAAGGGACAGGTATCCTTACGTCTCAGATCCTGAGCTACAGCCTTGAAGATGAAGGGAGGTATGATAGAGACTAGGCAACTCAGATAGACTGGCCCACTGGCAAAGAACAATTAAGGTGTAAGTAGCATACAGGATTTCTAAAAGGTGCTTTATGTGGAAAATTTTATGTTTATCTGGAAATTTATTTCTCAGAACTCAGCTGTGCTATTAGGGCCAATGCTTGTCTTCCCTTAGAAAACATGTAGATTTTTTTTTAAAGAGTGATTTTTCAGGGTTGTTCTCATTCAAAATTTTTGTCTGCAGTTACACAAGATTACTTGTAGGCTATAGCATATTTTGTGATCTCTTCTTGATGTCTCAAACAGCCGGGTCACTCCATAGCAAAATTAGGCTTCATCTCCAAACCATATTTATTATTCCTTGCTTTGCAGCTGAAATACCTAACCTTGCATTTTCTCAATTTTTTCGTCACTGCATAAATGATGTCGTTCTGGGCAGGCTTGTATTGATCTAAAAGAGCATTGTAAATTTTCCAGGTTCAGATTCAAGTTGCATTAACTGGAAAAGGCAAATCACTGTAAAATGCAATATTCTCAAGAATCAATAAATCTTGTTATCAGAACAGATCAGGGTTTTCACTGCCTCCCCTCCACTTTCCAGCCACCTCTTCAGAGGGAAGCAGGACATCTTGCTGTGCAGGAGGAATGGTCGCAAACCAAGTCCTCAAAGTACCCTCCAGCGTTGTCCCACACGGAAGCAGTATCCACTCTTTGGCTACTGGGCTAGGCACAGGTGCCAGAGCCAGAGAAGGGCTGGATTTGGCAAGTTGATTAAAGTAGTGCTGGCAGAGCATTTCGGGTCTACCAGTCATCTTGCTATCTTAATAGAACTGAGGTGTGCCAGGCCTGCATCAATCACTTGCATGATCCCTTCCAGCATTCCTCTAACTATTAGTGTTGATTTTAAAAATTTAATGATGCATGTCAGCGTTTCCTATTTTAATTCCCACAAAGAATTTTTTTCCTTGCAAATATACTTTAAACATCAAGAATAACAGAATTCCATTTTGATTTTTGTCCTCTTCTGAATATTCTTCATTGTAAATTCACTATCATGGACATCTGGTCACAACAAAATCTCATTGAAAGGAATGTTGCCACATTAGATGTGTTGCTGTCTGTTTTGCTGTGGACAGGTGATCACAGAAATTTTATCCTGTTCAGCATTTATTCCAGGCCATGGATGTATTTCCAACAAGTGGAGATGAAGTTTCCCTACAGTTACTACAGTTACTTCAGTTCTGCATCTTTTCACTCTACAGAAGATTCATGCAAAGACATTTCTCATTTGGCCAACGCAGCCAAAATACCTTGGATAACTGAGAAATGATAAAAGAACAGGTGGCCTTTCAGAGAGTTTGGACAGGGAGAAATCACAAATTCAAGTGTCTGAACTTGCTTCAGGGTGGGGTTTTAATCAAGACTGTCAAAGCCACTTGGATTTTATTCTTAGCACAAGGAAAATTACAGATATCACATACTACCAGTGCCATCAGCAAGAAATTGCATATTTAACCCCAGCTCCTTTGGCCCCAGCGACTTCAGAAGTGGGATTCCATGAGAATTTGCCTCTCTAGCAATCAGGAAATTCCTTAGAAATCCTATGTCGTCTATTCCTTTGCAAGTCCTATAATCAGCACCTACCCATGAAGAATCATACGTTTCTTTTGACAGCTGAAAATGCTGAATTAAAGGCAATGTCAGATTTTACTCTTGGTTGCCTTTCTCACGTGGGCTAAGATCTGGCATATTGCAGTCACAACAAATCCTAACAGAGCATTTGCAGCAGCACTGAGCAGAGCAGCAATGCAATTAACTCACATCAATGGATGGCATGGTGGGATTCACTCTTTCTTTATCCAGCCATCCCAACAATGCCTTTACCAGAGGAGAGACCCCTGCACCCAACAGCAGTTTTGTTGCTTCAAGGACCCACCAGGTCAACTGCCTTGAATCCCTGATGCTGTGCCATCAGGGTTTCCCCCCAGACCTGAATGTGGCCGGTCTGACAAGTGGATGAGAAAGAACAAAGCAGTTAGGTCAGTATCTCAAAGGCTGCGATGGCAACAAGCAAAGCAGATGACTGGGGCTCAGTGGGATGCCCTCTGTCTACATGGGAACACTGCCTTTCTTCGAAACACCCAAACCTCTGGCCTCAGGTTTACCAGCTGGGCCCATTGTGGGCTGTGTCATTTTCCCCTGACTTAGCACTCAAATGTTCTGATGTGTTTTTCAAGGAATAAGTAATTTCATTTTGAGTCTTTCTGCTTTAACTTACTGTTTTCAGCCTCGGATTTCTTTCTAGACCCTACATTTTTAACTTTAAAATGCTATTCGTCTGTCTTCAAATTTTCTATTTAATTCATAATTACTCACTAAACGCAGAAGATAGATGTGTCTATCAAATCTGTTTATTTTGGGGAGGGGGGGAAAGGGAAAGGAGGGGAATGGGAATATTTAATAGCAGCTTTAGCATTAGGCAAAAAGGAATCACAACATTCTAGGGACTGGCTGGGACCTCTGGAGATTCCCTAGTCCATATCCCAACAAGGTCAGGGGCAGCAGGTTGCCCTGGAGCATATCCAGATGAGCTTTTAATATCTCCAACAATACCCAACAATATTGCATCATTGTTAAGAATATTTAAGCATCAACAGAGAGCCACAGTTAGCTATAAAATAGTCTTGCTAATTCAGTGTGTTAATAATTTTTGGTAGTATTATCATCTGAGACCAATGATGTCTCATTAACAATTTGGGAACTTCCTGTTATGTTACCAGGATATTTTCAGTTACATCTTTCCATCTAATCTAAGAAAATTACTACTGCTTTCGTGTTTTCTCATGCTAAGAATTAATTTGTTTTCTGGATGGGGCATTTTAACCACTTACATGATGCAAATGTCAGTGCAACCAGAGTTTTTTGTAATCCTGTGTATCTCTTTAATACCAGATGTATCAGATTTTCTTGTGATACTTCAGGAAACAGAGCTTTGGGACATGACATCTTTGGGTACTTGTACCTGCAGGCTGGTCCCATGTCCTACAACCTACACATTCATAGCGGTGACTGTGCCTCCTATCTCTTATCAGTTTATCATTGATGACTCTCAGCCCTCAGGCTTCTTCTAGTGACATACAACATGGTACAGCAATTACCCCAGAGGGACCCAAACAGCTCACCTGCATCTCAGGAGAGTATATAATGAATCCTGCTCCTGGCTGCCAGATATAAATCAGTCAAGAGAGTGTATTCAACCTTCATCTGCCCTTGCCTGAAGCAAGTGCTGCCTGTTTTGCATTCCATCTGACCTGCTGGTAAGGTTGCTCTAAACTTATTGCCCCGATGAAATGCCATATTTGCACTGGGCAGCATGCAGAGGTGTATTTAATAAGCTGAAAAACCTTGTTATAATTTTTCTTTCTTCTGATTTCATGACGATGACAAAATCTTGCAAGCAATTCAAGATTCAATTCAATTCAAATGAGCGCTTGTATGTGCAAAATAAAGAATGAAAGATGTGAAAATGTAATGGGAGAGTCATTACCCTGAGGTGGAATGAAGCAGACCCTTGACCCTGGGAGACACTCCTCCCTTACGTGTTAGAAATATATAGATGCATTTGTAATCAGCATAGCCAGGGTGAAATAGCAAGAGAAAAACTAACCCAATCCACTATTTGCCTGGAACTAGTAGGTGACAGCACTACACTACATGAGGGGGACTCAGGCTGAGACTGGGGAGGAAAGAAGACAGGAAACCCAACTCCTTACAAGCACAGAAAATGCTGGAGTGACAGCTCGCTCCCAGGTTGTGGAAAGCATGGGGTTTCAGAGGTGTCACATGAGTCACAAGAGCAGCAGGGTCAGTCACTGCTCTTGTCTCCTGAGAAGACTGGATCTGTATCAGGAAGGGGATCTCTGAAACAAACATACAGTTTCACACAAACTCTGCCTCTGCATAAAAAAAAAAATGCAAGGTTTCTCCAAGCTCCACTCCAGCCTGCATGTAAATCTCACAAATGTATCTGTGCTCAGGTGAAGTCAGCTGAGGTGATAAACGTTTCAATAAATCACACGGCTGACTTCTTCTTTAGCATATCCACTTACAATCTGTAAACAAATCCTGGCAGGTAGTAAACAAATAAACTTTCCTGTGAAATTATTGATTTCTATTCTTCCAGCATTCATACAATGACAATACAGAAATCACAGAAATAATGTGGATGGCATTTTCTGTTGCTGTTGCAAACAAACCAGTTGATGCTAGCAGTAACGTTCAAATGACATTGCCAAGCTAGACTTTCAAAGGCAGCTTGCATTACCTTGATTCTGATCCCACAGAAGGAAATTAGATCAGCTTTGAGAAATACTGAGAATCTCAGCCATAAACACTACTGTTCTTACCCATAAAGTATATTTCTGTCCGAGAAGGCAATAAGCCATTCAAATATAAATTACCTTATGCCAGACTAACTTTGGACCCTGCCCTATGGATGGCTACATCAGTGAGAGTATTGCAACTCAGACCATGTACCACAGATTGCTTCATGTTGACCCAGCTTCAAGGGTCTGTTCAAGGTCTCAGAGACAGTCTATGGCAGAGTGTGATATTAAAATCGATTTTCCTAATTTCTGGAGCACTGCTGCAACCACTATTTTTACCAGCTTGTCACTGATTATTCAGTATTTATGTGTGGACACCATGTTAATTTATGGTGTTTCTTTATGAAGTGTGTCTAGAACAGCTGGATTTGTCACAGGTGCAGAAGCAAAATATCACATCAGACTGAAGATGAATTACTGATATCATAATCTCATTCACAACTCAATCTCCTCAACTTAAAGGCAGTTAAGGTCTACTTTGATAGCACACATTTTTTCTTTTAATTAGAACATTACCTAAGTTCACTGTATGTTAAGAACAACAATTTTGATGATACTTCTCTTGCCAAAACCTCATCCTGCAATAACCCATTTTCCTTTTCAAAGCTTTTGTCTTACTCAGTATTAGAATATTAATACATCAAAACCATGATTGTCCTTCCAAAGTCATGGCATGATTGTACTCCATTTTAGTACCAGAACATTATTCAGCAGAAATAAAACTAATTACCACAAGAACAGATTGCATTCAGTGTGCCAACTTATTTTTTGAAGTACCACTAACAAAGGTATGCACACATTTTTCTCTGACTGTTCCTTGGAATACACTCTTCACCTTTGTGCTAATTTCCTGTGATTATCAGTGCAATTTCGCTTTATTTTCATGGTGCTTGCAGAGAACAAATTTCAAATTCACAGGTTTGATACTCAAGGCACCCTTCTCCAACAGAAATCATCTCCCAAGCTTTTAATCACAAACTATATTCAACCAGAAAAGGCATGAAACCCTAAACACAACAGAACAGGGCCACATGATTGATGATCTAGTCAACACATCTCAGTCTTAAGCACTGAATTCTCGAAATGTTTGCCATAAATCCAGAGTTCAGGAAGAAGGGGGAAATTTTACTGAGAAGCTCAAGGATAGGAAATAAGGATTGTCTCACCACCATTCTGGAAGAAGAAAGAGCACGGAAAAAAAAAAATAAATCATGCACCGCTGAATTATTTACTCTACTACCCTGAACATACTTGGAACAGTATTGCTTTAGGGGGGAGGTTAAACTCAATGCTACTGCAGTCTATGCTGTCAGGTGAGTCATATTTCTTTGGAGACAAAGTAGTTCGGGTTTTTTTTCCCAATGACTAAGGTGCTTACATTCACTTCTTGTCAATCAGACACAGGGGATTGTCCGGTAGATTTTGAAGTGAAGAGTGACAACATCAAGGGGAACACTTCTAATAAAGGAGCAGCCATTGGGGGGCAAAAAGAATTAAACCTCTGCTGAGCCTGGCTCTGATTCTCTGTTCTCTAGGAATGAGTGTTCAACCAGGCATTCATAAAAGTCAGCTGAAAACTTACAGAAGGAGTCAGGAATGTGATTTCACTCAGTTCTCTACCACAGAAGTGTTCATATCACAAAGCAGAAAAGTGTTGCTGTTAAACACCTACCAAATAAAAGTAGGGCAAACATGCTGGAAGAGAACAAAGGGCTTAGGGAGAAAAGAAAAAACCAAACCAGAAAAAACCACCAACTGTTATTTTCCCTCGAGACTACCGGAATGAATCTCTCTCCCAAGGTCTGTAACTGTGCTCTGTGTCAGTCCACAGCGCAGTCCGCAGGTTTTCAGGAAGCCCAAGTGTAACACTGCTTCTGTTAGTGCTGTTTACATTATTTAGCCTGGTACTCTGCCTCCGACGGCAGCGCGGCTGATTTGGCTGTGATGCCTCGTGGGAAGGGATGGCATGCCTGACGGGCAGCGCTCCCACCCAGGGTCCCGCCGGAGCCAGCCAGATGCCAGACCACGAGCCAGAAGCCAGTTCAGCAACATGACTAATTTTCTGCTCTCCACAGCACCGCTGAGCTGCTTCTGACACCTCCCCCTCCTTTCTCTCCTGCAACAAAGGCTATTTTATAGGGAGGGGCATTTCCAATTCAAGGGTAGAAAATCTGTGTATTCAGTGGTTTTGGGGGAGGATGGGGGGAAATAATTACACAGCAGCACAGCCAGTTGCTCTGGTTTTGTCTGATTGCTTAGCAAACTTTCAAAGGAAAGCGAGTAGTCACTATAGAAACTACCACATCATATGGCTGGCTGTGTTGCCTCTGAGATACTGAATATCTTTTAATAAGACATTTGTATTTTTTTCTGCCTTTAGAACACACTCTACAATAAATAGCTGGGCTTTGTTGTGTGTGGGTATGTGGGGTTTTTTTGTTTGGTTTTTTTTGTTGTTGTTGTTGGTTTGGGGTTTTTGGGGGGGATTTTTTGGTTGGTTGTTTGGGCTTTTAAAAAATTATTATTATTTCTTCAGGTTTGCTTTTCCACCATTGAACAGAGTACAAGGGTAGGGTGCATTTGGAAATTGATTTCCACAAATGAGAAATTACCAGTCATTTCGGTCTGTTTGAGCTTCATTTTTAAGTAGCAGCATCTTATCACTGTGGAAGAACTCCCATTGAAGGATAGGTATAGTAAAACTGAGTTCAAAAATAGCTGTCAGTCCACAGCTCATTGGGAAAGAGAGGTGAAGATATCACAGGCATAAAAGTCCAGCAGGTCCCAGTTTGATGGCCAGTAATTCAAAACTCAGTGTCTACAGAGAAAAAAGCACTAGCTGTTTGCATTGACTTTATAGGTAATTGAGCTGTCACATAAAAGGTAAAACATCACAAAAGCACCGAAATGTGCAAAATCCCTTGAGTCAGTGAAGCTCTCGGTAAATACCTTAAGAAAAACACAGTGCGTGTAACCTTCCAGTGATCATTTCCCTGTAATCCACGGTGACCTATTTCTACTTTATTATCTTCACCACGATAGAGCTGAGAAGATATAAATCATTCAATGGCACAAACCCGCTGAACTTTGCCTTTGTTCAAATTTTCACCTCTCAGTTCCCGAATCTTGTTTTTCTTTTATTTCTCTCCACTGAAAGGAATGGAGGACTTCTGTCAGAAGTTTCTGATGTGCTGTCTGGGCTCTCTCTTTTCCCACAGTGAAAGCCTTTTTTTTTGTCCCAAGTGTTTCTTGGGACATTTGCATGAATAAAGAATTACGTATTCAGCAGTACAGGATTATTTCATGAGATTCTCTGGATGTTTTCCACTCCTTCAGCACAGCCTCCAGCTCAAAACAACCTGTTCCACCAATCCAGCCTGCTCCCACAGCTTCATGTCCTACTGCTCTACCACACAGGCTCAAGCATCCTTGCCGACCCTCAGATGGTACTGCCACCATATATATTGCTGCTTGTTTATTTTTTCCAGCCCCTCTTCATCCTGAAACTCTCCAGTATGCCAGCTGCCCTTCTTGCCTCAAAGCAAGCTTTCCCCTGCTTAGTTCTGCAGGAGCTACCAAGCCTTTACTTTCACCTAAAGTTGCAGGTTGGCCTCTGCACCCTCTGTGCACAGTGCAGAAAGCAGCAGGCAGAGGGAGAAACATTCCTGGGGTCAGGTGGGGTCCTTCACGCCCATACTGTGGAGCTGGAGGGCAGAGGGGACAGAAGTAACCACCGCTGTTGGTCTCAGATACCCGGGTGCGAGTAGTCCCAGGAGCTAGGCAAGGAGCTCAGATCAGCAGGGGATCTGACCAACTGGCCTAAACTGTACCTCTGTCTTGCACAGAAAAGCAAGCCTAGCAAGCTAGTATTTCTGTCTTCATACCTTCCTTAGAGCGACCACAGCTCTTACTCTGTTGTTACCAAACCCAGGAAGGATGCCTTTTTTTTTTTTTAATAAGGCCTTCATGACATACTTCATTGTTTAACTACTGGAAAATTACTGTTAATCAACCATAGCGACCTGGCCATGGTCTGAAGACTGGAATGAATTAAGAAGTACACAGATCTTGGATCTCTACCAAGCTTTACTTCAGCAGAGTTTTCAGGCCCGTTTTGAATGAGATACTGGATAAACCCTACCCACCAATATAAACTTGGTCAGTAGACACCTTTGTGTATCAGCTTGGCAGACTCATATTCTACTGTTAGACCTTGAAGTTACAAAGATAGATGATAAATGGAGGCATTTCTGATGGGTCAAAGGAGTCTGTTCACAGTCCAGAGCTATTTGATGTATTTTCATTTAGATTATGACAAACATACAACTGGAAAAGTTGGGAGTTGAAGCAGAATGGGTGGACTGGTGAACTGATGACTACTGTCAGATCTGTATTCCAGTGGTAAGACAATTTCATACTAACATGTTGCACTGTATCTGTAGATAACATGTCAGATTGAAGGCTATAGGACACACAAATACAGTCATAGTTCAGAAACATGGGATTCAAAAAGGTTCAGAGTCAAGAAGGTTAACCCACTGACTCCGCCCTTCCAGCATACCTAACAAAACAAGCAATAAGCACAGAACTGTCAGCAGAAGAAGAAGGATGTGCTACTTCATGGCTGTATGTGGCATTTGTACAGAAACTATGGAATCCCACACCTCTGCTGGGAACCACTGTGATGGACATGTTGCAGCACTGGAAAGAGCTCAGAGGAAAAAAAAAAGGAGAATGACAGGAAGTCTGGGAGATGCTATTTACTGAAGAAACACAGTCTAGTCAATTTAGCCGAGGAAAGGTTGAGAGGTGACTTGCTCCCTGTCAAAGAATAGCTGCATGGGCAGGTAATTACTACTAGCAGAGAGCTCTTCAGCAGGCAGGGGCTTAACAAGATCAAACGGCTAGAAGCAGAAGCCAGCTGAATTCACAGTAAAAAACCCCTCCTGTTTAGAAAACCAGTAACCAACAAAGCAATTTTCTAGGCCAATGTTCTCACTTCAGTGTTTTAAATCAAAACTCCCTTTTTTTCTTTAAAGATGTGTCAGGAGTTAAGCTCTTGAGGTAGGAATAACTCAGTTAATTCCTACAGCCTAGTTACAAATCATGACAACAGCAGCTGCAGATCTGAGTTCCAGGTCCATGTAACACACCTCTAAGAGAGGCCAGTGCGGGTGCCTGGGGAAGGCTGGGCACAGCTCAGTGCTCCCACAGGACAGCCTCCCCAGCCTCCTCTGTTGACAGTGCCAGGAATCAGCCTGAAGAGAGCTGGATCCCTGGAGCAAGCTTCTAGCCTCTATATACCACAAGAAGAGGCACAAGGCTCGACCTGCCAGAAACAAGCATAAAGGGTAAAAAGAAATACCATCAGAAGAAACCAAACCAGCAAGCCTGGAAAGCTCCAAAGACAGTGAGAGGTCTAGAAAAGAGAACCCTCCCTGCTGGGACCTTGGGCCAAGGGCATTGCAGAGCTCAGCCATTTTCCTCCTCCCCTGAGGCCGCCTGCCCTCAAGACCAGAAATGGCTGCTGTGGTCCCTTGGGTGCTCTTTGCTCACAGGCAGCAAACACTAGCATCACTCCAGAAACCCAGCTGCTGCAAAAGTATCAGACCACCTCCATGTACTCCCTCATTTCCTTCCTCTCCCCTCATCCATGCTCTGATAATACCAGTCATTATCACCTGTCAGCTCTCCTTCATCAGGCCTCCTCCTGCTCATTACCACTATCTTCCCAGTTTTCCTCCTTTCTCCACATCTCTAAGCAATGAGCAATGTGAGTGTGATAAAGAGTCCAGCATACAAATCCTTAAGCACAGCTTGTCCCTGTTGTGTGGCTACCAGGAGTAGATAGATACCTGTTGGAAAAAGCCACATTCCTTCAAGGAGCTGGAGTGTCTCCAAACAAACTCTGCTCAACAGAGTCTTCACCAGGCTTTTGGCAAAGGTGAGAATCTAGCACAGAGTTTCTAAAAATCTAACGCCAAAGAAGTCATGGAAATATATAAAAAGTAAAGTTAGTCAATGCTGGGGATAAGAAACTGGAAATTATCCAGTGCTGTAAAAAATAAAATCTTACAGGAGAAAAAGAGTTTCAAAGCAAGTGCTATGTTAGCAAAAAAAAAGAAAAGGTTCAACAAGGCAACAAAAGGGTGATTTACAATTAAAGAAAAATAGATTTTGTAGATAGCCAGAAGACTGTAGCAGTTACCAGGACTACAGACCTGCTCACGCAACATAGCTGGGAAATGTTATAGCTTGAGTGTCTTTCTTCACTAGGAAAACTAAATGTTTGCACTCTTTGCATATGAGCCCATCAGCTCTTTGGAGCAAAGACTGCATGCATGTAAACATAAAGCACCATCAGTATTCAGTCATTAAGAAGAGTAAGAAAATGCACGGCTCCCAAAAGAGCAGGTAACTGCATCAGAGACTTGTCCAAAAAACCGTCATTAATTCTTGCAAAAGTGTTACCAGAAGAAAATTCTGCTTCCATTAGGAGGGATGGCATTTCACTTCCCTTTGCAATTGGCAGCTATCTATTTTTGGTTCAGAAGTACATCATGTTAAGACCATAAATCTCAGTGACAAGGCTATAGCCTTGTGCTTCTGTGAACAGCTGGCCACCCCCCTCACAGTAGCAGTGAATTTTGTCATGCGCCAACAAGATTTTCATCATTGATCTACACCTCCAAACCTGGATAGTGTTTGCAGAAGACTTATCCACAGACCCCCCTCACTGCAGCAAATCCCAGGAGGTTTGGACTCCTAGGTCAGCTCCATGCCTGCCCAAGTGACCTTTGCTACTGTCAGCATGGGATGCACTCCCACCAGAGCCTGTCTTGGATGAGTAAGGAACAAGAGCCTCAACTGTTCGCAGGCCTGCAGTTAAAAGCCTTGCAGTATCCTTCAGCCATTAAAAGATGTGTGGCCCTGTTTCTTACAATCTGTGAAAGCAGGGTACTCTGTATAGTCAGATGACAGGAGGGAGGTTATAGAGCCATTTCCGTTCCCCTTCAACAATCACAGAGGATTTAAATTGCAGGCTGTACTCCATAGGGATTGCCTTGCCTGTCCCTGTGGTGAAGCAGGTGCTGTTTACCATTCTCACCCTCCCTTAGGAATTTTCTGAAAGGAAAATAGCAGCGTCCTTGAACAAGGCCTGTAGAAAACATGTTGATGAGAATATGAGCATTTGATCCCGTCTCTTGTCTCTTCCCTTATCAATTTGAGAGACGTTTTAGCTAAATCTAGAAGTTACAGTTTATGAGTATCTGCAGCTGATTCCAGCAGGCTTCCCTCACTGCACTTCCTATCAGATCCTGAGCTGTGTCCATTGCCACAAAGATGGCCTGATGTGGCTCTATGACACTGCATCTTTGGTAGCTTTATTAATATTCTTTATAGTAAACCATCTTCACCCCAGTGTAACAGGAGTTAGAGCCTTACCTTCTCTCTGTATGCTGAGTTCCAGAAAAAGCTTTGATTCCATGGGGAATACAGGATTTTCCATTTTGACAGATTTATTTTCCCTTTTACAATCAGTGCAAAATTCTTGACTAGCTATCCTGTAAGTTTAATTTTTGGAGAAAAATACAGATCTTGTATTCTATATTTTACACAGCTGTTGGTATAATGCTGATTATGTTTTATACTTTCTTGCCTGAGGGGCAGTTCAGCTGGTAGCAGTCTAGTTCTGTGTATGTAGAAAAAATGTATGTGCATTGAAAAAGCTCTTTAGAGGGAGAATGGTTGGTTTCCATTTCCGATTGAATAAACTGCGGTCCTTTGTGGAGAAATCTCTCTTACTGAGAAGTGTTAGAACAGTTTTTAATAGGCTTTTACAATGTAAGTGTTAGGAATTGAGAAACCTCCCACTTGCCTGACTAAGCAGGCAATGAGGGCTCTCCCAATGACAGCCCCACTCAACTGGGTTACAAAGCATCTCCCTGATACTGGGGAAAAAATGTGCAAAGAATAAATTCTAGACATTTCACTGAGATTTCAGCTATTATTTATTTTTTTCCTTTGAAACAGCCTTGTTCTTTGAAACAAAATCTTTCTCTCTGGAAAACACACTTTCTGCTGAGAAACACCAAAACAAAGAAGGTAAAGAACTTCAAGAAATTATTGCATAGGAAGTGCTGTACCAGGTTAGACCAAATTTTCATCTTGTGTCCCATCATTGGCTGCTGCCAAAATCCAGCGCTCAGGGCAGGGCAGCGTGAGTGTGTTGAGAAGCTGCCCCTGAACACTGTCCCAGGAGCAACTGGCAACACAGGATGCTGTCAGCCAGGGCAGCTGGGTTTGTCATTAGCAGCTTCCAGTGACTTTTGCTTTGAGAAGCTCAGTGCCTTTTACATTACTGTGGGAATTTAGCACCTGCTGCTACTACTCCTGTGCCCAGGAGTTCCCATGCTCAGTTGCAGGTCACATGAAGATCCACATTCCTGTGGCACAGCATGTGATGAAAATGGCATTGAGCTGTTTTTCCTCTGCCCACATACCTTTATCTTTCAGTGTCTACAGAGCCCTCCCAACAACACCCTGTCAGGTCCTCTCTAAGGTAAAACCCTCTCATTCCCTGGGCTGCACTGCCTCTGGTCATCTCCTGCTGGCGGGTGGGCTTTTCTAACTTCTGCCGTATCCCTGCTGAGACATGGAAACAGAATTCCACAGAACATCCAGCGTGTGGGCACATCAGGAATCTACACAGCATCACAAGTAGGTATTTCCTATACTGCTTCCAAGTAATTCAGTTTTCAATCCCAAGCAAATTTAAATTTTCTGGACTGCTTCTGGTTTTTCATGCTTTCAAAGATCTAATACAAAACCACTATCTCATTTCCAAGCAGATATAGCAACAGTTCAGTCCAGAAACTATAAAAAGTTCAGATTTTTATCAGTACAGAAGATGTTCATAAAGAAGGGCAGGCTTTGCTGAAAAAAAATCTCAGCTGGTCCAGGAAGGAAACTTTTACAGACACTAGGCTAAACCGTGATGTTCATTGCACCTGATCTTTCACACACTAACTCCTACCCCAAGCAAAGCTGTACTTATCCCAGCATCACTGAGAAACAGGATTTCCTACATACAGCACAGCTCCTGCCTCTTCCATCACTCCCCCAACTAGCACTGCGCCTGTCATCTTGCTAATTAGCCCACAGCATGATTAGTCAGGTCAGACATACTGTAAATTCAGTTCTAGAGGCTGTTAAACCCTGATATTTGAGTTAACCTTTAATTAAAATATTTATAAGCACAAACCACCCTCTCTTAGCACATGGCACCAGACAAGACACTGGCAATTAATTGGCCTAGTAGAAGTTAAGGATTAAGAAACTGTGATAATAAGAAGAAAGGACAGCAGACACTGTTTTAATTGTAGGCTGCCCTGAGTTTACAATCAGGAGACATCAAAAGGAAAGCTACAGTATCTCCGCAAGTCAGTAACTTTTTCTGTCAAAGGTGAAAACAGTAACTACAGTTCAGCCACTAGGTCAAGAGACAAAAAATACGTTTGAAAGGGTAAGTGAAAAGAGTAATATGGAACATTTCTAAAAATACTACTGATGTTAATAGAAAGACATGAGCTAGCACTTTAGCAACAGACAGAGGACTCAGCGGCTCCTGTTTTCTAAACCCACCTTCCTTTGTGGGCCTCAGCAAGCTCAGCTCAGTATTGATCTGAGGCATTTGTAAGGCTCTACCATTACATTTCTTTTTACATAAATCAACAAGTTTTAGCAAAAATTGTCACACACTTTTAGGAGTTCCTGGCACATCTGCATTTTTGTGTAAAAATAGCAAGCATGGGCATTTTTTGAATTTTGGTTATTTCACTTCCTGTAATGAGGAGCATATTTAGTTCTTTGGCAGTTTTGTTATTGTTAGAGAAATAACAAGGAAATTCTCAAATACTAATCTGCCATTTGGGGTCTGTGTCTTGCTGAGGAGAAAACACTGCTCATTACCTTGGAGATAAGGTGCTTATGAAAACTTTTGCACATTTCTAAACCACAGCAATATATGACAATACAGTTCAGGTTGTGACTGGTTGATTTATTTGAGCTCTTCCATAAAGGAGAGGTCACAGACCAGGGAACAAACACTGGCCTTGTGCTTGTTCCAGACTTTCATTTGGGTTTTGCAAGACTGAGTGTACCATGGGCCTGAACCTTCTTGACCTGGTGGAGTTAACCTCACCATTTCACTGGCTGGGCTACATACCATCTTTGACTGGAAGCTTATAGTTCTATTTTGCTCGAGAGACTCAGGCCAGATACACAGACAAATGATACTGAGCAAGCTGAGCACGCAGCTCATCAGTGGTTATCCATCACTCAGCTGCACATTCTTACTGCTTGCTCTAAGTGCAAGGTGGCTTACAACTACCACAGGCAAGCCATTACATGTGCCTGCGACTGTTAAAATCTCTCTGAGGTTTGTATTCATTTCTAAAGGATCTATTTATAGGTGAAAAATAATCTCCATATTTTTAGAGACACATTTGCCGGACCGTTTTAGTGACAGCAGCCAGATCTAAAATAGCCATCCACTTAAAAAGGTAAGAGGGTTTTTTCCATACCCTTCAACTGAGACAGTGTTTTTTTGCACATATTGAAGTTCCATCTTAAGAGCACACACTATGCAGACAATTCAGGTCTCTCATTGCAATCACACCCCTGTAACAACTGTGCAGACTCCTGCTGTGAAGGTAGGGGTACACAAGAAGTGTAACCAGAAGCCAGAGAGAAAATTATCTAGTGGGTAGAGAATAACTTAGGGTAAGAACAAGGTTAAAGGTAAGGTGTCCTTGTGTCACATCTGGGGTACTTTAACTTAGGAAAAAATTGCAGTAAATATTGTAGCAAAAGCCTGATGCTGTGAAAGCACATGTATCAATCTGTGAAAGGTAATAGGATGACCTTTCTGAGAAAGGTGTGAGGTCTAAGGAGCAGTCTAGAATTTTCTTTGTTTCAGAGCTAATAATAAAGAGGAAAAAGACCAGAGAATCTCTTTTTACAGAGATGAAGTATGGAAAAAAGGATTTTTAAAATTTCTTCTGGAATTTCCTTTAGAATTGGCTAACATTTGTGATGACAGTTACATGTTCAAATGCAGATGGAGTTGAAAAAGCTCACATGTGTTATGCATGAAAAATGCATAGATAATAGTCATGATGGGTTATTATTTCCTTCTACTGTGAGATATCTGTTGCTTTTAGGTTAAGTCCTAGAGAAAAAGTATTGGATTAGAATGTACTGCTACTGGAAATGATGAAAGGCAATAGGTCACCTGGATTTAATTTGAAACCTTTGTGTTTATTAAAAATTATTTTTAAAAAAAGAAATTATGGTAAAGAAGATATAAACTGGAAACACTAGCAAACCCCAGAAGGGCAGCAAACAACCACATCAGTTTGGGAGGTAACTGAAAAGCATCATCAAAAATAGAATCTAAGGAAGATTAGGGATTATTAACAGATAATAAATGACTTTAGGAGGTTGCACAGTGACAATCTTAAAGGCAGGTTGGACCCAAACACCTCTCTGAAGGGATGCTTTTTACTTCCTATATCTTTGCCACTAGGTTCTTCTCCTCTCTCTCACCACTGCTGTGCTAATGAGAGACCATCTCCCATCAATTTGTTCCTGTCACTGACCCTGACTGCTATTCTCATGTGCCATATATCTAATGTAATTGAATTAATCCCCTTTTACTGTAGGAAACTGAAATACTGCCCACTGGTGATTACTTCCATTTTCCCTCTCTCTACACTGTAAACTTAGCTAACATGTCTTCACAGAGGACTCTCCCATGGAAAGAAAATCCATAAAAATTATGAAAGTAAATGAACGAGCAGGCAGACAGACATTCAAGTGTGGATAAACACCATGGCTTGTTTTCATTAAGGGGTTTATGCTGGTGGTAGTTGCAAAAGCTGATTGATTGAAGTGAGAGTGATTTTTAGCAGTCAAGGTGCAGGCATTAGATGGACTGTAAATCTGATGTTGCTATGAAAGCATCATGGTGAGATGACTGACAGATAAATAGATATAAATAAACACATAGTCTCTCTGTGCTCATATTTATGGTGTTTCCATCTGTAGCTTGGTGTGATCTTGCTTCATCACTTTCCCTGTAGATTGATTTCTGCATGTCAGAAAACTTGTGCAAACAGGTTTTTGAGAAGTTAAAGGAAGACATGTTTCTCCACTATTTCATAATGTCCTCTTTCCTTACTCTTTTCTTCCCTAGTACACACAAAAGATTCATTCCTGCTTGAGAAACTTGTGTCACGGCCCATTGAACTCTCAGACTGAATTCTGCTGCTGAGACATCTAGCTGCAGATACCTCACTGCTCTGAAGAAAAATTACACCTACACTGTATTGTGGTTTGTCTTCAGATGCATTCAGAGTGTTAAAATCCAGCTCCAAGATTATGACCTGATAGATCAGAGAGACAGGGTGAGCCTTAAAAGGATAGCAAGCGTCTCTGGCAGGGACATTTGTTGGAACACGCACAGTCCTGAGAAGCAGCAGAAGGATCAGTTTGCTGTACACCTCCTGCACTGAGGACTGTAGAAAACATCTGTCAGTTTAGGCAGAAAACATGTGAATTTAACTTTTAAATAAGAAAGTGAAATACATTGTACATTTAAGGTCTGAAGCATGGTGGCACGGTTCATATGATCACATAGAGAATCACAGAAGTGTTACCTGGGATGGCACCCTGGATATCTTTACTCTGATCTTCCATCTGAGGCAGGACTTTCTCCATATCTCTGACAGGTCGGTGGGGCTTTGCCTAGCCAAGCCTTTAAAGCTTGTAAGGTTGGAGTGCTGCATCACCTCCTAGGGAGTAGATGCCTGTCCTGAGCTTGCAAGCTGCAGTGCTGAGGCCTCATCTCACCGGCTGCTGCCACCCCACCACCTTGGCAGTCACTCTTTGGACAACTGCAGGTAACTCTCAAACTGTACTGCAGACTCCTCTTTGCAGACCAAGCCACCTCAGCTCCTTCAGTCTTTCCACGTGCCTTAGGACCTGAAGTCTCAGCTACACCCTCAGAGGTGCCTCTTGTCCCCTTTGAACAGGAGGCTAGGCTCCTCGCACCGTACCCTGAGTGTGGCCTCATCCAAGGCCATAGAAATGGGGTTCATAACTCTCCATGGTGCTCTGGCTATAATATCCAGTATGTGATGTGCCTTCAACATGTAATACCCACTGGAAAGAACAGTAGGAAAAATCTGAGAATGGAATTTTTTAGCACAATTACAAGTTATTTTCATACAAGCAGTACTTGCTGACAAGCATGTTTCCTGCTGCTGTTTCTTGCTGTCTTCCTGAAGTTCATCAGACACATGACAAAGACAAAAAACTGCTTTTGCACAAGTGATTAGGAGTGTGGGAATGTACATGGTCGTCTAAAACTTGTTAGGAACATAGATAAAACAGCTATCTTTCTTTTATATTCTTAAATAAACATGTAGCAGGTGTTGATATGACTCCTAAAAAACAAAATTCTTTAGGCAGGCAGTGGTCAGTGGAGTCCATATTTCATGGGCACGGGACTTTCAGGAGCCACAGCTGAAGCTACAACTGTTTTTGAAGATTTGGCATGAGAAGGTATTGATAAAATTTTACTAGTGAATGATCTCTAACTGATGAATTACTTCAGTTTAAAAAACTGAGAGCTTTGGAGAAGACTAGAGAGAGATTGAAAAGTACTGTTTGAAATGCACAGTCACAGGGCTGCTGAAGCTGCAGGAGGCTGTTGTTCTCAGAGGCAGAACTAGGCTATTGCATGCACTGGACATGCTTACAACTTTGTGAAATCTCAGCATCTTTCCAACTAATATGGCACACATTACAGGAAAAGATCATGGTGTTTCTTTATCTTCAACAAGAGCTCATGAAGATTTCTATAACAATTGTGCAATTCCTGTGAACTGCTGATTGACCTTTGTGTTGGCTTGTTAGAAACAGCAGCCCTGATTGAGGTGGAGGTGCTATTCAAAAGAGACGTAATCACAGTATTTGTGTTTATGGAAAACCTGAGCACCAGCAGCAAGATACAAATCACTTGATAGTAGTTTTCAGGCATGAACTCATGCTAGATGTTACGGACTGCACACATGATCCCAGCGGAGAAAAGCCTTCCCATAAAAAACAGTTCCTCAAGACAGAGAAACATCACTTCATTCCTCATTCCAGCAGAATGTGAATGTCACGTTAGCTGCCTGGACTTGCACACCAGATGTGAGCATGTCACAACTGCTCTGTATCTGGTTTGAAACTGCCTGTCAGAAATGAAAGGCTGTCAGGTACTGATTTGAGCAGGTATTGATGAGTGTGTGCAGTGTGTATATGCAAAATTCTGCTGGATACATGCCCACATTGAGTTTATAAGTCCACCAGAAATGTTTCCAGGGCAGAAAGAAAGCAAGCCTCTTCAACTTGAAACCTTCTTCTTCATGTGTTTTCATCTTTCTGAATGAAATGTAATTTAGTGAATGTTTCATGGTCAGAATCTCTATCACTGGTTTCTTTTCCCCAGATATGTAAGATTCTACACAGTTCAGAAAATGAGTCTGCAACACTTAAGCAGTCTCTTCAGATGATTTTTCCTGTTGACTTCAGCTAAATTTAGATTATAATTTCCTTTCTAAAAAATGAATGTACCTTTGTTGTTGAGGATGAATTAGGGTTTATCAATGCTTCTATACATCAGGGCTCCAGCCCCTTTGAAGAGGTTACAATAGATTTCCTAAATTCAGTGCTTATTAAATAAATGCATTTGTTCCTAAGGAAAGGACACTGGAAAACGTGAAAGAAAAGAAAATAGGGGCTGCAATGAGGAAAGGACATCCACAAGTCATGGCCAGTGCTCAGGAACTTCCGCTGGCACCTCCTGTGGGAAATTGGAAACATGAGGTGGCAGCATGTGCTTGCCTCTCTGTAGATCCACCCACAGTGTGTGAAAGTGATGATTTGCTTTAAAGAAGTGCATGATTAGAGTAGAATATCCCAGGGCTTTTAAAAGCAGTTTTAGGCTGGGATTTTCATGGCTCAAGGGAAATAGGCAAGTGCACACTAGACTTTTTGATTCTGGTAGGATAAATTAAAATATAAAAGGAATTATAACATTAGTGCTTTTTTGAAAAGAGAATTCTATGTAGCCAGTCATTAGTTTTGTGAAACCTTCATCCTGAATTCATTATATTTTCAACTTAGAAGATGCAACACGCTAGTGCAAAATATGTTGCTAATCAGTCTGTCCTTGGCATCATTTATGTATCAGTTGTGGACTCTATACCACACAGGTGACCTCTCAGAAATCATGGCTTCACCGATCTATGTGGATAATTGCAGCCTTTTAGCTCCTCTGACAGGCATTATGTTGTCAGGCCAGGGAGCAGCTTGCTGATGAACTCATAAAAGAGCAACAATGTGTAGTCTCAGACAGCTGTAAGATACAGCCCACCACTCATTGCCAAGCATTATTTAATAGACTGTCAAACACATTTTAAATTTTAGCTAGAATTGTGATTTAAATTGTATTTTACAAGTACATCTTTGTTGCTAGACTTTCAACTAAAACCTTCCATTTTTGTTTCATGAAGGAAAGGACCAGAACTCCTATCTGAGGTTCTTGGAGAAAGGTGTACCAAGGTGCAAGGAGAACATCCTGTGTACACTTCATCCATCAGGACAGTGAAGCTATCTGATCCCCAAAATGCTTTCAGGGTATGGAAGGGCTGGGGCCTGAGACCTGGTCAGGAGCGAAGGACTGGAGGAGGAATACCTGCAGGCGCTGAATTTTTGGCAGGATACCCCCCAGGCAAGCATCCATCCTACTGGAAGCAAATAGCCAAGAGACACACCATGACCGCAGGCAAGAACTGAAATATCACACCTGGGTTCTAATTTCTCCATAATGAATAAAATATGCTCTCTGGTCTAATCTAAACATACACATAAATGCATCAGTAAAATGCAGATGATTAAAGTGGGTGTAATCTCCTTAATACAAATGAGAGCTGCTGTTCTCTGTGCAAAGCCAAATGTCACTGCCATACTGCAGTTACGTAAGGTTTACCTCAGAGTTGGTGAGGGGGGAGAGCATGTATGAGAGCTATCCATGAAGAAAAATTGAACGTTTTGTCTGACTCAAATAAATCATAGCCCAATCCTACAGAATGGAGAATGCCTAACAAACTATCAGAATACTACTTAAAAACGAAAGTCAGAGAAATAGTACTATGTTTCACAATGACAAAGATGGCATAAAGCTCATTTGTTTTAAATAATAAAGTATATTTCTGAATAACACCCTCTTAGCTGCCTGCTGTGCCTATGCACGCCCAGATCAGTGATCATGAAGCTATTTTCCCAGGAGGTTACTTTTCAGTAAGTCACTCCTGTGTGAAATGTCACTTGTAAACGAGGAATGGGATCTATATAACCATAAATTTGATGGGACACAAACTGCTGGGGGTGTTATTTTGGTGGTTGCTCTCTCTACATAGCCCAGGTAGGAGACAAAGCATGACCCATCCCTTATAGACTCAGTGCAATAAAGTGTAAATAATCAAAAGCTTTTTGATACTATCCTGCCTTCTTTTAGAACACATCTTCAATCATTCAATTTTTTTTCTCTAAAGTGTTTTGTTACGTGTCTTCAGTCATTTCCACAGTTTTCTTGATTAACTTCAGGACAGAATGATTTACTCTTTACATGCCTTTTCATTGTTGTGTTACTCTTTGTATGCTCTGGGAATTTTCCTCTCCTGTACTCATCATTTTCCACATCACATGTAAATCGTCACATCTTCTGCCTCTAGTAACCACTGTTAGCAACAGTAGGTACCGCAATTACAGCATTCAGTGTTTTAAGTAGGGTTACGATTCAAGACCTGCAATTTCTTCCTTCTTTTTGCTGAGTGTGTCCTTGCTGTCCCTGGAGAATTCAGCCTGACCCTCTGGGTGCCACAGAACATCACTTCCCCGATGCTCAGGTGACATATGATACAGGTAACATCCTTCTTGAGACCAGACTGCCCCTTCTTTATTAACTTCACTTTATATTCTATGACCTATTAAAAACCAAACCAAACCAAAATCAAAAAACTACACTTCCCCCCCCCCCCCAGCTTTAAAAAGGTTTATTGTTCTGCTTGTAAGATGTTATCACTTTTTAAACTTGCAGATTTTGAGGGAGTACTTTTCTAGACTAGAAAACTAATTTCTGGCTAAAAATATCTCGCTTATGATCTGTAGTAATATGTATTTCCTTCATTCATCTTTGTGATTTGATTTCTATGCCTGTTTCTGTTCTTATTTCAGCCGCTAAAATCTACTGCTTAAACAAATAAGGATGGGCTCAATCCCTTAAAATTTCTTTTGAAACACTTTTAATTTTTAGGCTATTTTTACCATGTTTTCCATGCCCATTAATTGATTCAGTTTTGTGTTTCTTTGGATAGAAATGTTTTGTTGCTTTTGTACTTCGGACTGGGTTTCTTTTGCTGAAGCTTTCTTAGTCTTAAAAAATTGTTTCCAGAAAACATGAAAGAACAATATTGAAGAGGGTAAATTGTGGAGACAGTAGATAGGCTCAGAGTAATAATGGTTTCAAAATAAAATCTGTTAGGAAATTGATTGCTCCTCAGACTTTGTAATTAGCACTTCACTAACCTTTGGGAAAAACAGACCCAGAGCAAGGCAGGATTCATCTTCCAAAGACGGAAATAGAAAGCATTAATGATTTTCCTATAATGTCTCATTTCCATTTTTGCTGTGTTTCATAACATGCATTGGATATTTCTGTAATAGTTTGACATTGCAATCATTCTGCCATATTATATTTGGTAATAATTTCTAATAATATAAATAATATGTTATATTTGTCTACCTAGATCTCTGTGTGTGTTTACATTGATATGCATGACTGTGATCCAGCTTGCACAGGTACTTTTACATGTCTAAACACAATGCTGAAGTATGGCATGTGAGATACAAAATATATGGTTTATTAAGTAAGTACATATCAAGCCAACTGAATTTAAAAATTCTACCAGTTCTTACAAACATACGTAGTACATATGTTTCTGACACCTATGTTTTCTCTGATTTGTCACCTTTATCCAAACTAATCAGCTGAGACAGACAGCAATATCTTTCTTTCATGATCTTTGTGGGGGGACAAAAGGATTGATATTTCAGTATTTATCCCATAAACTGGGATGTTTAATACATGCTTCACAGAATACACACCCATTTATGGGTAGAGCAGGAAGTCTACTCACCATTGTTAAATTTCTTCCAGACTGACACTTTATTTCCTAAACTCAGACTGAAATGCACAATTAGTTTTCAGTAAGATCTCCCTGACTGGGAATTTTAAAACTATGAAATGTACCCTCTGGTAGTGTTAGCTGCTGTGCCTATACCAATGGGTATATGCCATTTAGCACACACAGGTATTTCTGTACAGCTGAACACATTAATGAAATGTGCCAGCTTAAACACTACATATACGATTTTCTCAGCGAAGGCATCATTCACCTAGACTTGACTTTCTTTCCCTAACCTGGCAGATTTTCTAGGTCTGAGGTGGCTCCAGCTAGATGTCTGGAAATGCCTACTATTTCTATGAACTAATGATAGTAACATCACTAAGTTAAATATTCTCTGACATATATTAGTGCAAAAGATCAGGGAAGCCAAAGCAGTAATGGTGAAGTGAAGAGGGTGAAGAAAATCTGTACACATAACATTGAGATGGGGCCTGACACACTGAAGCCATATTGTAAAAAATGGCTTAATCTTGGATCCAAGGAACTTGTTCAAACATCATATAGTCCTCTACAGAGCCAAGATGAAATGCAAAATGGTTTTGAAATGGACTGGTTTTTTGCACTTACTGCCTAAAATAGTTGTATTGGTCTTACATGGTGAACCTCAATAAAAATGTAAGCAACACCCACACCAGATGGAATCAGATCATTTACCCCTTTCTTTAAGCAGCACATGGTGGAAGGGAGAGCAGTGATTGATTCTGCTGTTTTGTAGATGATTACACTGACTGATAGCATAACATGAGCAAGAAGGATTGCTCTCAGTCTCACCTGTTGAACATCCAGAACAAAGCAGTTAATTTTAGAGGAGATGTCATCAAGAAGAGAGAGAGGGAAGGCAATTGTGCTAGCAACCCACCTCATTGTCCAGAAGACCTAGGTCCTTCAGGGTGACATGTCAGTGTTGGCTTTGAATTTATGCCACTTTGGAAAAGATCACTAAGCTGTGCCATCCTTGGTCCAAGCTTTGCTGCATTGTTGATAAACAGACTCGTTTGTGGCATCAGGTCTTCAGGCTTGGTGAGGAGGGAGAGGGGTATTAACTTCACTGGCATAGTTTGCAGTCAGCATGCTTTAGGTATGCCACAGAAGTAGTCTTCCACACTGAACAGAAATGTTCCCACAAAAAGTTTCTTCCCAGTGTGCTGGGAGAGGGCCCCAGAGGAAGTCTCCCTGTTAAGATAAGCACCGTGCATACAGCAGCTACCCAAACGCACCATCAGGTATTTCACATTTCATGTTTATGTGAAGTTTATGTAAGAATGAAACCTACAGGGTTTACAAAAAAATTATTAAATGTACAAATGGGACCTCTACCATCAGATCATAGTGATAGGAGAGGCCAGGGAGAAATAAAAGGTGCAAACAAAGCAATAGATGTATTCACTAATCAAATATAAAGACATGAAGCAGAAATGCCTGTCCCACTATCTAGACAGCACAACCAGTGAGAAGGAAAATAGGCATGAGAAATGCCATTTTGAGTGAAGGGAGCTTGTTTGGCAGCAAAACAGGATGTGTGATGTCAGGTTACCCCTGCCTGCCCACCCCCTGGATTTGCCAGCCCCCTGGACTTCCTCTAGCAAGGGAGTCACCTTTAGACAAGGCAGCAGGAAAGACCCTTCTTGGTAAGAACAATACTGATGATTTTCTGGTTTCTTACCTTTCTCTGTAATTGCCAGCATAATATTTGACCCTTTTTGGTAGAAAATAGCATACATAGTCTTTTCTTTCGTTTGACTCCAGGAAACTGAATACAGACTGCTCCTTACTCAGAAGGTGTCAAACGTGTCAGAAAGAGGTGGATGGCTCATGAAGTGCAGTGCACTCTCTGCAGATTAGGGTGACTTAGCAACACTAAGGCAGTTGCAACACGTAGCAACACCAGCAAGGGCAGTTGTTTACTAAACTGAAAGGCTCTGACTGAGAGCTGCTCACAGCAGCCACCAAGACTGTAAGGAGATCTCGAGGTTTATCAAGAACTGCAAACTCATCATTGTTGCCTAACAGAAATAAAACCTGATTTTACACTGCTAATGGTCTCTGGGCTTTAAAAGCAAAACCAACAATTTTGCTTGCACATAATGCAGTTCAGAATGAAAATGCAAAAAAAACAACCCCCAAACCAGTCAAGAACACACAAACAGACAAAGATATACTATTCATAGTCCTTATAAATGATAAGTTTGATAAACAGTTTCCACATCTAGAATCACAAATTACAGTCAGGACTGCAGATGTGGCAAAACAGGCCACTTGCCTCCACTGGGGACTCCCCAGAGGATTTGGATTTGTACTCTGGAAAGCTGCAACTGTCCTCCCTCACCTTCCAGCTGACTTCTAGTGTGACCTCGGGCAAGTAACTCGTCTGTGCCTCAGATAGCTGGCCATAAAACTGTGCTCTCATTTTAAATCTTTTACTGACCTTGTTTATTGACATTGTATACTTATCAGAACAGATGCTGTTACTTACTCTGTGTTTGTCCAGCAGGTAGCAAACAGAGACCCTGGCCTTGGCTGGAGGTCACAGGTGGCCCACCATGTTGTGAAAAACCTCAGGGTGTATCTCATCAACAGAAACACAAATAATGTTAATCTTTCTCTTTTCTCACTCCTCTACTTCAAAGAATTTGAAACAGTCTACAAAACAGTTCAACAACACTTCAGGTATGCAGGGATAGCATCTTTTTCTGTATGGCTTTCTAAATGTATGTCTAACATGGAAAATGGAAGACAGTGGACTTGACTTCTCCAGCATATGGGAGTATTTGTTCCACTCAATTCTTCTGCTTCAGCAGCAGATTCATTTTGGCATGAATCCTCAATTACATGACTTGTCTCAGTTCAAAGAGATGTAAAGCACTAGTACTCCAGGTGCCTGTGCTAAATTTAGAGAGGATATTCGATAATGTAGTGTTGTTTTCTTGTCAAAGGCAGAAAAAAAATCCCCATGTAAAGCAGAATATTACCAAGCCTGTGTCTGTTAGTTCACCTAAGGATGGAGGCAGTGAGTGGCTTCTGGCAGAGGACACCAGTGGGACAGCTGGTGGCAGAGCAGTTTACAGCTCCAGAAAAGCAAGTCCCAGCACTACATAAGGAATGCTTCCATGTAGACACACATAAATTGCTTAATTTTTGAACTTTTGCTAAAGTGGTCACAGCATTCTGCTTCTTAGCATAGGTAGCAAAACTCTTTCTCAACTGCAGAGTTTACAGAGTTCTGCAGACAGCATGTCCTGAGCTAAGTGCTGCTCCTCCTTTTCTGTAAGAATGCCCAGTCTCACCAGGCCAGAGTAGCCTTTGGTCTCTAGACCTATGTTTGTACCTCTGAGAGCATGAAACAAACCTCAAGATGCATCTACTCTTGTTTCATCTACAAATTCTAGCAATTGTTTTCCTTAAGGGTAATTTTTTCTTAGCTGTAAATGCCATATGTGAGTTGTTCTTTCAGAGCATCCCTAGGTCAATCTCAAACTTGCAATAGGCAGTGCCAGTCTCATCAGGAAGGGCAAGGCCTTTCCTCTATATCAAAATAGTGGTACCCTGCTATGAGGCAAGACTGCACAGCAGAAACAGAGAGAGACACAGGGGTGCTCAGGGACCAGTTTTGCATTAGGGAAAATAAGGATTAACTTTGCCATCATGCCATAGAAACAGCAAGGAAATGCTGGAAAGGCTGGAAAGCAAGGAACAACAGGAGATGGGCTAGATCTCTCCAGTATAAAAAATAGGTCTGAAAAAGTACTGGAAACAGTATAACTGGGTTCACCGGAGTGGCTAGTTGAAATTTCCATGTTGTAGGTTTTGGGACATGCAGCCTCAAACATGCAGAGCAGCTCAGTCGGAGATGCTGGGGATATTCACTGCAGTTACTGGCTGCCAGTGGAGTTTACCATGCACTTTGCACAAACTCCGCTGATCCTTCTCTCTCTGATCTGCAGTAGACAGTTGAGCTTTGCAGTTATGATGAAAATTCCTCTCCCTTTTTGGATAATTATCAAAACCCCACCCAAATTTAGCATACACATCTACCCTTCCCAATCAGGCCAGCTCAGTGCAGAAAATGTGCTTGCTCTGTTTGTGAATGAAAACAGGCAGAGGCAGGGGAAGACGGGACTAAACTCATTCCTCTATTCTTGCAAGGCACCTCCCTTCCATTGCTCTGTTGTCCCTGAAGCTGAAAGGAGAACACCATTGGAGCTCCTGCTCCACTGCGGGCCATGTCACGCCTCAGGGAAATCATGTCCCTCTCAGCCAAGGCACCCTGCTCTTTAAAGCAGCCATTGCTTCATGGGAACCAGTCAGTGTGCAGCCTGCTCTGTGCCCCTGACCATACCTCTCCACCCAGATGCTCAGCCTCACCTAGCTTTTGCATCACAGGACTTTGCATATTGCAATACCAGGCTTCCCAGCAACACCTGGATGTGCAGTGTTTGGAAGCTATTTGCTACCAGCTGGGCTTTATGTAGTATGGTGCTGTGGTGAAGAGATTTTAAAGTCACTGAGGTCTGTCCTGGAGGACAAATTTCACCTTTATCAGTGGCCACTTACAGAGCAGGGTGCCATGTCAAAGAAAAACTTAAATAAGGTTTTCTTTGAAATTCAGGGGTACAAAAATACATGGGAAACACAGAAAATACTAAAGCAAGTCACTGTGGGTTCAATTGCTGCAGACATAAGATATCAACAGTATTAGGAGGAAACCCCAGGAAAGGCAGTGCAGGCAGCAGGGCTGCAGACAGCCTTGCCAGGGGTCATAGTCTGCCCTCACCCCTGTCATTTGTCCCCACAGGCAGCTGACTCCTTTGGCAGCAAGAGGAGGAAGCAGCCCCAGGCCCAGGCAGGCATCCAGGGAACCCTGCCTGTTTGCAGCCAGAGGCAAAGGCTCAGGAAATTATACTGTGAAGCTGAAAGGCAGTTATTCTGCTGTCTTTATTTTTTCTTAAGACAAGGAAAACATAGGTCTACAAGCTGAAGACTGCTGTGCCATGCTGACAGCATTTCTTGTAAATGACCTCAGTATTTGCTCATTCTGACATCACTGTCAGGAGCAATATAATTCAGGCTGGTGTCCTGTGAAATGCTCCCTGGGCAGATTTACAAGAGAATAAGGGCATGTGCCCTTCTGGATAGCAAGCCACTATGTACTTATCTTTCAAAACAGTCTGTGAATAGTAATGAGGGAGGTTTGAAACATTCCCTCTTGTCCATTAAAAGGTTCACTGCTGATCATTTCCAGTGCATTAAGAAATGAGGGATTAAATTCCAAGGCCTTGACAACGTTTTCAGTAGACTTTTGAGGAAGAAAATTCTGGGCAGAGGTCTTTAAAGAATTTCAGAGCAATATCCATCTTCTGCAGAATTAGAAGTTACGTGTTCAACATAACATTTTGCTGTGCAAAAGATACATTGGTTGAAAAACAAGGTAGAAATGGCTTCATAAAAGTCAATAATTGCTTTTTTTTTCTGAAATGAAAGGGAGTGACCTGAGCTCTAGCTCTCCGTTTAAATCCCAGGAATAACCTTGTCCTGTTTGATAAATCCCATCTCCTCAGAAAAATTTCCATCCTTGTATGAGTGAACACAATATTATAAAAGAAATGAGCACACCAGAAGCCATACCGAACTGATCTATACAGCACCACAAACATACTGCCTGAACATGTGTACTAGTTAGCAGAAGATCAGCATGCATGCTATTAATAGGAACTGTCCCGCACATCTCGTTCAAGCACTGAACCCAGCTCAGCACTCTACCTGTGTTTCACACAATGTGAAATCACTAATTGCATTTTGATGACATTCAACTGAAAAATCAGAATGTCTGCATCCCAAGAACTGCATCCCAGCCAAGGATACCATACCAATTTATGCTGGTGCTAAGTTGCAGTTATATTTCCTTTACTGTGAGCAAAAGGCAGATACCATTAATATCATGTAGAAGTGAGTGAGGAGAGGAGCCTAAATTGTGTCAGGGCATCTCTTTTGCAATTATTTGACATCCCTCTGCAACTAGAAAAGGCTAGTAATTGAGGCAAAGACCTCTCCAGCCACTGCCACGTAGTGCTACATGCCAAGAAGTGACTTGATTACTTTCTTTTCCTGTTTACTGATCCATCCTCAAGATGTCTTTTCTCCACAGTTACCTCCAGCAAAAATGTACAGGCAAGTAAAGCATACCAGGCAGTCTCTTAGTTGACTCTCTCAAAGGCATAGCAAACACACGACTGCCATCCGACTAGACGACTGGATATGATATTAAGGATGAGAAAGGCACGGAGTTCCAAAACTTCTGTGCTCTTTCATCCTATTTTCAAGCTTCCAAAGACTTACAACACTCTACTAAGTCACTTACAATCCCCCTCTAACTGGGCAATTTTTCTGTAGTTAGGCACAACATCCTACCTGCAATGTGATTTCTTCAAACAGGAGCCAAGACCTATACATTGACTTATTCTATACTGCTGTTGTTATTGCAAAATGAAAAAAGATAATCACCATTCAGGTTATAGTGGTGAGCTGGTTTGGGCCA